>OY757931.1:27917911-28173432 GCA_963585895.1 Sepioteuthis lessoniana
GCTCTCTTTTCGATAGCTACTACACCAAGGGACAGGAGAGGGCGTTACTCCTTTCCCTGGATTACTCTACTTTACCCTTGATACGTACCTTATAATACTGAGTGTTAAGCAAGGAGGTATCAAGTACCATTTTTTTGTCATTGGTATGACTCGTCCTGGGGTTGAACCCCGGTCTTCTGGACCATTGGTGAGCACTCTACTCACTAGGCATATATATATATATATATATATATATATATATATATTAATATATAGTCTCTTTGAGTACAAACTCAATTTTGATAACATAGTAACAAAATCTCATTATCATCTGTTAAAGAATAATGGTAGTATTCAAAAGGAATGTCACTTTTAAAATGATTGCCGTAAAGTGCGTAGGTGAAATCTCCCAACGTTTTCGCATTTATTCTTTAAAAAGTTTAAATTAAAAAAAAAAAAAAAAAAAAAAAAAAAAACTTTCGTCTCGGTATCTTTTTGTGTAATATGCAAAGGTCTGGAAAATAAAACGTTTTAAGAGACGTCAACAGATTATTATTATTGTTGTTGTTGTTTAAAAAGAAAAAAAAAGAAAAAAAAAACACTGACAAAAAAATTGGCAAACAAGTTTTTAAAACAGGGAGAAAAATATCTACAGAATCGGATTGTAGTATTAAAAAAACAAATAAAAAACAAAACAAACAAAAAAAAAAAACTTACGTGGATTAACTTGATACGATGACACCATTTCTTAATATTAAGGTACACTCCTTTGTCACTTTTACCCCCTATTTTTTTTAAAAAATCCCTTTGAAGTTAAATTATCTGACGAAGATGATTTTAGATACACAACGTCCCCCAGGAACTAAAGAATTAAAGACTGTTTTGCATCCCACCTGTTGCCAGGACTTAATGTCATGTATAAAGTTTAACATTAAAAATCCTAATGCAAAGATTTTTAAAAAAAGGAAGAAAAAAGGTTTCCGCGTCCACTGACTCAGGGAGGAAAAAAAACACCGTCCGAATCGGACAGCAGAGAAAACAATTGACTTCAGCGTTTCGTTCTGTTTATTTGTCGCAGTCGTAAGACTTAATAGCTTTTAACTTGCTGGTAGTTTGACTCGTAGAACAACAAGCTAAGGAGGAAAGCGAAATAAAGTACTGGTAGTAGTTGTTATAATAGTAGCTAGATGTTGTTGGTAGCAGTGGGATGAAGAAGAAGGAGGAATAAGGTTGTGGTAATCTGCTTTCCGCTGTATGATGGAGTTCGCACTCTTCTATGGCCACCACCCAAATATTATCATTCGTTTTAAAGACTCATCAGCTGATATACATAAAAAGTGCAGTATTATTTGGACAACAATAAAAACAAAAGAATACAGAATATAAAGGCCCATAGAAATATGCTACAATATGGTACATAGCAAAATATTGCTTTTTTTAAAATAATATATGAAAACATGAATATCACCTATTTTTATAATAGTCTCATTAATACACACACACATATAATATATATATATATATATATATATATATATATATATATATATATATAAAGAGGAAGGTGAGATTTTAATTTCATTTATCTTTCATCTTGTTTTATTGGTTAACATTTGACCAGTTTCTGATATACCAAACGTAATTATCAGTGGCGTTATAGTTAAAATGCTGGACTGCAGATTCGTAATAAGCGAGTTCAAATTCCAGTCGCACTATTATGTTCCCTTTCGGACAAATACCCTTGGGAACGGGATTGAACCCTCTTAATCCCCCACCAGCAATGGGTTAAATAGTGCCAATACTAGTCTTCTACAAGGATGGCCTCGGCATTAAACAACCGATGAGGGGGTGATATCCTATTAAACAAAGACATGATTTACCAAACGTTTTTGAAACAATCTGTTCAGGCTGGTCGTTGGGGTTTTATGGCGTATCAACCTTACAATCTGTTCATTCTCATCTTTCCAATATATAAGTAAGTAAAATTAGCGACCCGAGGGCTCCCTTCTCAGTAGCTACTACACCGGTGTATAAGGGACAGGGGGAGGGCTATACTCCTTTCTCTGGATTGTTCCACTTTACCCTTAATGCGTACCTTATAAGGCTGGATGTTAAGCAAGGACGCATCAAGCATCACCTTTAACTCTTTTGCATGACCCTACCTAGGATTGAACCCCGGTCTCCTGGGCCATTAGCGAACACTCTACCCACAAGACTATATATATATATATATATATATATATACACACTAGGTTTTTCGGAAAGTAGTTCGGCTTTACAAGAGAAAATATAAAAACGAACGTAATTTAGATTTATTTAAATGCTTAAAAAATGTCATCACTTTCAACCTTCAATGATTGCTGCCCAACAAACCCCTGAAAAAATAAGATCATTAGATTCTTCCACATTCTTCAAAGTCTACAGATTTTCATTTGTTTCAAACACAAGAATATTTTAATTAGAGGCCCAAAATTAAGAAACAAAGAAGAATTTGAAAATTGCCTTTTAAACTTTTTTTCAGGGAAAACCCGAGATTTCTTGAAACTTGGAACCAAAACTTTCCCTTCTCGTTGGCATATATATATATATATATATATATATATATATATATATATATATTGGCCCAGCGGTTAGAGTGTTCGCCAATGGCCCGGGAGACCTGGGTTCAATCCCAGGTCGAGTCATACCAAAGACTTTAAAAATGGAACTTGATACCACCTTGCTTAACACTCAGCATTATAAGGTACGGTTCAAGGGTAAAGTGGAGCAATCCTGGGAATGGAGTAGCGCCCTCCCCTACACCTTGGTGTAGTAGCTATCGAAAAGGGAGCCTTCGGGTCACCCTCGACTATGGTCGACTATATATATATATAATATATGACAAAGATAAAATAAGTAAAATAAAAGATAAAAATAAAACCAAGTAAAATGAAAATCAATCTACCTATTTTATTTATCTATCTCTCTAAATTTCTTTAATCTCTCAGACCACTGATGATTGCTTGTGCAAATAAAAATATAACAAGTTCTGTGTGGTTGGCATCTACCTTCAGTCGCCGTTTTGAGATTTGATTGAGGGACCAAACTTTAATAAGTAAGAAGGGAAAGCATCCAATTTAATTTAAAACTTTTCTACACCATTGCTGTATATTTGATTAGGCAATTTGTTTCTAAATTATTACTTTATTACTCAATTAGACAAAAATAAAATGAATAAATAAAATAGATAAATAAATCTAATTGTTGAATAAAGTAAGCTATGGAAATCTGTCTTGAAAGTAAATTTCCAATTCAAATATTGAAAAAAAATGTCTCCCAGAATAAGAAATTCTGTTATTTTGAAAGTTTCAATTAGATCACCCCCTCATTCTTATCTTTAAGTAAAACAGTTAATCCTACTTTTTCTAATCTCTCCCAGTAACTTTAATCTTTTTTAGCGTAGGAGGAAAAAAAACCTCTGAATTCAAACCAGCTTTACTCCATTTAAAAATTCATCTTGTAGTACATCCTGGTGAAGGGCTTGGTAAGTAATTATCATCATCAATGGTGGCAAATATTTCCCCCCCCCTCTCTCTCTCTCTCTCTCCATCAGTCCCTATCATTCATCGCTCCCGGCAAGTTTTCCAAAGTATATCCTGTGTCTTGCTAGTCGGCTAACACTGACACGTCCATGTGTAGGGGTCCATAGAAGAACGTCACTTTTGAATTCGTCCTTGCATCTCCCACAGCGATACGTGAGTATACAGCTATTCTGAGTCAGCATGGCGAGAGATTGTCAGGGAGATCCATGCTAGCTGCTCGAAATGATGATTTTTTCAACCTTCTACCGAGTCCCTCGCAGAGAAATTTGACTTTGCCAACTATCGGACTTTTCCCCCTAGCCCACTTTAAAGGGAGACGTCGAGAACTGAAACAGGACTGTTGTACAGATGAGACACCGACAACCACTCAAAGAAAAGGGACTTTCTTATATTCTCCTCAGAAGAGAATATTGAATACCTTTCACCATTCATAATAAACGTTGAACAGCTTATCGTATCTTTCGTCATTGTTGTCTGATGCTTTATTCCACAATTATTAGAAATAATATTCTTAAAGAAAACCCACCCAATACACCTGTTGCCCTTAATAACCAACAAAGCGTTAGACGTTATTTAATCTCCTTAAGGCACAAAAATAAAAATTTCTCTTTTTATAAGTCTTTTCCTTCTTATTTATTTATTTGATTTATTCCTTTTTTTTTTTTTTTTTTTTTTTTTGCTTGCTTATTACGATGTTTCTCTGACGAGACGTGACCGAAAAAAGGGTTCTTTTTTAGAACTCATTATGTGAGCTCTACTTAAAGATTGGTTGGTGGGTTGTTTTGTTTTACGGCATATCAACCCTTTTCGGGTCATTTGATGCCGAATTAAATTTCCTACAATCCAGTTTAGTATATGTATAGTTTTTGCTTACAAGCAGTTAAATGTCAAAACAGTTCTATTTCAAACAATTCAGCTTAGCATAAGTCCACAGTTTAGTTCTATTTGACCCATAGATAGGACCCTATCAAGTGCTACCACTCCGGGCCAGAGTGGACCTAGGGTACTCCGCATTCCCCTAAAGCTCCAGCATTACTTGAGCCTCACCATCAGATTGTTTAGTATCATATATCAGGACACTCGTTGAGTGCGGGTCTTACCCCTCTGCAGAGAAGCAGTCAGTGTATTCTGCAGACCCATTGAACTGGGCAACTCTACTTAAAGCTATTCTAAAATCTTATTTAATGGCATATCCAGTTTAATGCAAAATAGATCCGTCTAAAAGAAGAGTAGTGGTACAATTTAACCCATTATACAGCTTTTTATTGGTACACTTTTCGCTATCGAAGAAGATTTAAAAATCAAATTAATGTATTTGAAAATTATGATTATTGGATAGGAATTCTTAAACCCAAACAAATCTACTGTCCTCGTGGTGTAATGGTTAAAGCGATGGACTGCGGAATCGTAGTACGCGAGTTCGTACTCCAGTCGCGCTATTACATTCACTTTCGGGCAAATACCCTTGTGAAAGGTATGAACCCCCATATCCTCCCAGCTATGGGTTAAATACTACCACTACTGGGGGTGTCCTCGTGGTGTAATGGTTAAAGCGATGGACTGCGGAATCGGAGTACGCGAGTTCGTACTCCAGTCGCGCTATTACATTCACTTCCGGGCAAATACCCTTTGGAAAGGTATGAACCCCCTTATCCTCCCAGCTATGGGTTAAATAGTAACATCACTGTTCTTCTAGGAGAATGGCTTTGGCATTAAATAACCCACAGAAGTTGATATGCCATTAAACAAAAAAAACAAAAACAATACTGACCCCAATAAAGGTATCCGGGTTCAATCCCAGGTCGCGTCATACCAAAGATTTTTACAAATGGTATTTGATATGTCCTTGCTTAACACTCAGCAATATAAGGTGCGTATCAAGGGTAAAGTGGAGCAATTCGGGGAAAGAAGTAGCGCCCTCTCCTACACCTCAGTGTAGTAGCTATATAAAAGGGAGCCTTCTGGTCGCTCTCGTCTACGGTCACTAACTTTACTTACTATCTTAGAGCTACCCGATAGGGTAACTTGTTTTTGTGTAATGGTCAACAATTCGATATTCTATAACTTTATACTGGGTCGTAGGTTCAATCCTCATTAAGCAACCCATAATAGTGGCCTGGTGCCAAAACTAGGCTAGTCTTCTTATATAGATCAAGTTGCCCAAGAGTTATTTTCCATGGTCTGTTGTTTGCGATTCACGTGTCGTCATTATTATAATTATTATTGTGCATCTAATTGTGTAATTACCCACAAAACAAAAACGTCAAAATATTCGAGACGAACGTAGTTTACATTGTTCGTGAAACAAACAAACAGACCTTAGCCTCGAACTAAGTGAGTGACTTTGAATTTATATATATATATATATAATTCTTGAAACAAGATGTTAACCCATTGAACCTACAACTGATATATTTCAGGCTGAACACCGTTTCATTTTAAACCGTTAGCTCGATATTTATGGCCGAACAGTATTTTACTATGATTAGCTCAATATTTTAAGCTGATGAAAATTTGATTACAATCAAGCAAAGTAAGCTGGCAATTACTAGTGAGTTCAGTTCTTTCTGTGTGGCCCATAACTTATGCCTAAACTGAAGGGAGCTGCGTTCATTATACGTTTATATTTACATTTTTTGTCTACTTGTTTCATTTTTTTTTTTTTTTGCACTAACTATTATTATGAACAAATCATTATTCTTAATACAAATAATTTTCTCATAATTCTATGTAGCCCAATCGGCTGAGGCTGTAGAATACAGCGACTTCATCTTTGCAGAGGGGTAAAACTCCACAGACGAGTGTCTCGGATATGACAATAATCTGATGGTGAGGCTAAAGGAATGCTGGAGCTTTGGGGATGACGGAGTGCCCCTTCATTGCCATCGATTCCAGGTCCACTCTTGCCCGGAGTGTTAGCGCCTGATAGGGTCCTATCTATGAGTCGAATAGAACTGTTTGACATTTAAACTGAGAGAAAACAAAGATACATAGCAATTCTTGAAACCATTTAACTTTGTTGACTTATGCTTAATTGAATTATTTTAAGATAGAACTGTTTAATCATTTAAGTGTATGTAAACAAATAACTAATGTTTAATTGAATTGTTTGTGATACATAGCAATACTTGAAACTATTTAATTTTGTTGACATATGTTTACAGATCATATATATCTAATATATTTATTTATAAACTGGATTTAGCATTAATTAACCTATGATTAATATGCTATAAAACCCAACCAAACAAAACAGTTGCATGGTTTCAATTATTTCAAACAAATACAAATAATTATATTATTTTAAGTAATCATCTCTGTTTGATAATAGTCATTTCTATGTAATTACTCAACCCCTTCATCATGGGCAGGATGTGACACAAAGTCAATTTTTTAGTGCCGTAAAACAGCTTTGAATTCATTTTTCCTTCTCCTTGACTGGTTTCTTAACCAAACCTTAAGAACCCAGTTGCCTTACTATTTACTCATATTTGTTTGGTGGAAGAGAACAAATTTTAATTCATGTCTTCCCCATGGTTATTAGCGCTAAGTGAAACGTAAACAGATTCGTTCAGGATTCCATTTTCTATGACGATTACCGTAACGCTAAGAACGCCTACTACTCCAGGCCTTTTAAATGACTAATTTATAGCCGGTGCCCATCAGCCTGAGTCAGTTGAAGAATAGCAATATCCCTTAACGTTTTCTGGTGATTTACTTCAATGATTTTAAAGTGCTTACGTAATGCAATAAATATAAACTGTAACAAAGTCAATGTTTATTTTTGTCGACAAAACAATTTGATAAAGAAAAAACAAACAAACAATAATGAACAAGTAATAACCTCTTCAAAAAGGCAGAAAGAAATTTTTACCAATATTCAATTCTATAGGGAATTTCTTTAAAAGAGGCCTTCGTTATGTAATGGTTATCGTTGTAAGAAATGGACTCGGCGACCCAAGTTCAAATTCTAGACGAGGCTGTGTGCATTTCACATCGCGCTAATACCTTTGGGAAAAGTATACATCCAACGATTTTTACTCCAAATGTGAGTAAATAGTGGGGTAGACTGGCTCTTTTGCCTTTATATGGCAACTGGTCTAGGAGATGAACAACTCTGTGTGCGTATATATATATATATATATATACACACACACACGCGCAAACATATATATATTCACACACAAACACACACACAAACATATATATACGCATATGTACATATATACACACACACACACACGCATATATACATATACACACACACACACACACACACACACACACACACACACACACATATATATATATATATACACATACATACATATACTGGAGGCGCTCGTGGAGTAATGTTTATCGTCGTAATAAACAGATACGGCGATCCGAGTTCAAATTCTGGGCGAGGCTGTTTGCATTTCATATAGCACTGATTATTTGGGAAAGGCATGAATCCAACTGTTTTCCATTCATATTATGACAGACTGGCCATTTTAACCCTGGTATGGTAAGCAGTCTAGAAAAAGGAAAACTGAATTATAACCTGTTAAACTCCACTTAAAATAATAGACCTTACTTATATTGCATCCAGCTAGTACGCAGGGACTGGGTAAATACACATAAGATATGTTTCTTGTTCTTTTTTAAGGACAAACGAACTTTAGATTAGAACTGAATTATTTTTACTTTTGAAATAAGACTTTATTTTCTCTACTCAGAATCAAGAAGAGAAATAAGATCTCCGAATCCCCAAGTCAAATATTTCAGACTGCACATTGTTTTGATACACACTATAAGCCCAATATTTCAAGGTGAAGACTATTTGACTACATCCTTTCGATTGCTTCTTAATGGCATGTCAAATCGTCTGGGGTTATTTTATACCTGAAAGTTATAGAATTGCGTTCATTCTATATTTATATTAACATTTTTTGTCTCCTTGTTTCTTAATTTTTTTTTTCTTTTGCACAAACTATTATTATGATTAAATTGCTATTCTTAATAAAAATAATTTTTTACACAGTTGTAATGGTTTCAAGTATTCCGAACTAATACAAATAGTTATATGGCTTCAAGTTATTATTTCTTTTTAATAATAGTTATTTGTTTACCCATATTTATGTAGTTTCAAGTAACTAAATAATAATCCTTAGAATTATAGCTTCAAATAACTATTTTTGATACAAATTTATTGCATTATATCGTATCAAGTGTTCTTATGGAATACTAATAGTTTTTAAACCGATCTATCTGACCAAAAGCTGGTACTCAAACTGGTATTATCAATCCGGTTCATAGTCGACCTGGGAGTAATAGCAATGAACTGTTCGCATTCACTTTCTGTTAATGTCCATAGAGAAATCATTAATCCATCTACCATATCAACAATGGGTAAATAGTAAGAAAGACAAGGTCCTTTGGGCCCGGTAAGGCAATCAGTGCATAATCATCATTGTTTTTACTCCTTAAACCGGACATTGGCATAATGGTTAGAGTGTTCGCCAATGGCCCGGGAGACCTGAGTTCAATCCCAGGTCGAGTTATACCAAAGACTCAAAAAATGGTACTTGATGCTACCTTGCTTAACACTCAGTATTATAACGTAAGGATCGAGGTAAAGTGGAGCAATCCAGGGAAAGGAGTAGCGTCCTTCCCCTACACCTTGGTATAGTAGCTATAGAAAAGGGAGCCTTCGGGTCACCCTCGATGACGGTCGCCAACTTAACTAATTACTCCTTGAGAGGTTTTACCACCAGCATTAGCTGATGGTCTTTCACTGGAGTCTGAGTGAGAGCAAGTCTCCTCTGGTCTTCTGGTCGATCTCAATTGTGCTGTAGTTTGGATGGTCTCCACCCGTCCTCTTATTTCCAAGTCCTCTAGTGCTTATACCAAACTTTTAGTGACTGTACCTAGAGCACCAATTACAATTGGTATAAACATCACTGTCATGGTCCACAGTTTTTTTCAGTTTCCTAGCAAAGTCAAGGTTCTTATCCTTCTTTTCGCTTTCTTTCATTTTTACTCAAAACGAGACAGCAAAGTCAACAACTCGGCAAGTTCTCTTTTTCTTTTTGGTTGATTATTTCAAGGTCTGATCATATCTGATTTATTATTATCATTATTATCATGTGCTTTAACCAAAGAGGCGACATCTCCACATTAAAGGGTGATCCTTTGAAATTAGTGGACAAATTCACCAACCTCGGAAGCAGCGTATCATCAACCTAGAATGACATCAACACGCGACTAGCAAAGGCATGGACAGCTATTGGTAGACTATCGGTCATATGGAAGTCAGAACCAACAGATAAAATAAGACGCAGTTTTTTTCCAAGCACCAATTATGTCCATACTGCTATATGGATGCACCACATATACCGTTATTAAACGTATGGAGAAAAAGCATGACGGCAATTACAGAAGAATGCTGCAAGCTGTATTGAACAAGTCACTGTAATCTTTTTAGGGTGGGAGAAAGAAAACCCTGAATTCAAACCAGCTTTAATCCATTTAAAAATTCATCTTGTATTACATCCTGGCGAAGGGTTCGAGTTAGTAATCCTCATCACCAAGTCGCTCTGCTAGCACGGATTTTCCCGACACTCTCTCTCCATCCGTCCCTATCATCCATGCTTCCTGGCAGGTCTTTCAAACGACATTCGATGTCAGGGTAAAACTGTCGTAAGTTTTTGCTGGTCGGCCAACACTGGCACGACCATCTGAAAGGGTTCACAGGAGAACATTTCTTAAGAGTTCGTCCTTTACCATGACGTTAGTAAGTACATACTTCTGTTTTGAATTTTACGATGAGACAGACGAAAAACACTTAGTGAATCATTCTGAAAAAGTATTTTTTAAATAAGATGATTAGATTACAATATAAATGCGCAAAAACTCAGTCGTTGACTTTCTTCGCATTAGTGGACCAATTTAGCCCAACTTATCTTTAAAATGTAGCCGAAAATGTCGCAAGTCACAAATTTCAAAATTTAGTCGAATCGGGATTTCAAAAATAGCCCAATTTATTACTTGTCGTCCAATCATAGAATTCTAATTGAGCACATTACAAGCCTGGATAACCGGCATTGCCGAGAGAAAGAGAGAGAGAGAGAACAAACTTTATACTTCGTTATATTTCTTTTAACATAACAAAGCAAAAAATATCAACAATCTGAAGTTAGTTTACCAGTTCCTATACCTCGGTAGTAACATCTCATCATGTGATGTCTCTAGAGACGTCAGTAAAGCATGGATTACAATCGACAGGTTATTGTCCATGTGGAAATCTGATCCTTCTGATAAAATAAAGCAGGAATTCTTCCAAGCTTTAGCCATGTTGGTACTATTGCATGACTGCACTATCGGTACACTAATGAAAAGCTTGAAGTAAAAGCTGCAATATAAGTACACAAAAATGGTGTCTGATGTTTAAAACCAATTGAGGAAACAACATCCCATAAAATAGTAGCTATACGGCCACATACCAACCATCCAAGACAAACAAGACATGCTGGTCACAACTAGAGAAGTAAGGACAAACACATAAGTGACGTTCTCTTATGGACTCCTACACATGGACACACCAGTGTTGGCCGATCAGCGAAAACTTACATTCATCGGCTCTGTGCGGACATTGGGTGCCGTCTAAATGACTTGCCGATAGAGAAGGTGGGTGAGAGAGAGAGAGAGAGAGAGAGAGAGAGAGAGAGAGAGAGAGAAAGTGTAGGGCAACAATGGCGTCGGCATTCCTTGACGATGATGACATAAAAACGTAGTTGTTACCGAAAAAATATTCTATTGCTTAAACAAAAATATGCAGTTCAGTACGCGTGGCTTTGGGGTGCGACTGTTGCGTGGAGCATGATGGGAAGAGTAACTCTGAGCCTACACCATCCTAACTCAGATAAAAAGAGGAGGCGTGGGGCGTAACGGTTATTGCCTAGGAAACTGGACATAATCAAATTCCCAGCGAGACTGCGTTTCACTTGGCAAAGGCACGAATTCATCTGTTCTCCCGCCCCAACAACTATGAACAAAAACGGTTCCTTAGCCATGGTCAGGCGACTAGACGAGGAGAATGAAACCTCTGCATTCAAATCTGCTTAAAAATTGACCTTGTGTCGTATCCTGCTCATGGTGGAGGGATTATATATACACATTAGTCAGATCTGACGACCCTGATTTAGAATACAAAGTTATTTCCTTTTAAACGTTCCAAGTCCATTCTCGATGAATTATGACTTACAAGCTTTTCATCATGAAATATATGTTAGACCCAGTAACCTAGTGACTTATACATTACACTCACACATACACACACACACACACATATATATATATATATATATATATATATATATATATATATATAGGAAATGACTCCTTCATATCAATTATCGGGATGTTATTAAGTAAATCAGTAGGGGTTCAACATTTTAAGAGAATGATATTTTTTCCTAAGCTCTGATCATATATCTTTAAGTGTTTTCACAGTTTGGACAATTTTTTAAAAATATTTTCTCTTTTTGGTTTTATTTTGTTTTAATATTACAACCAGTTGGAGTCGTTAAGAGGTATTTCCTAGAAATAAGTCAGATATACGGCCAACACTACTAAGAGATATATCTTCATTTTTTTTTTTTTTTTTTTTTTACTCTCGTGGGGAACAAATAAATAATGCTTGGCTGTAACTGTCTTGCTTTAAGGTGCGATAGTAGTGCTAGACATTTATATTTTCGCACAACCTCCATGAATGTTTGTCTCCTCGCAAGTTTTTTTTTTTTTTTTTTTTTTACAATAACCTAATTATAATCTCTTTTACGATTCCTGGTAGATTATTATAGGAATAATTATTATTAATTAATATTAATTTTGACTGGTATTTCCTAACCACTCGTCCTTAATCTTGTACTCCTTTTGTGTCTGTTTGCAGAATTCCCTTATCATCTGATTAACCATTTCATCTCTGTCACTATATAATGTACACTTGCCATTCTTCAGCGTATCATTATTTCACTCATTGGGTTTTTTTTAATACAACTTTTAACTCGTAGTTTTCTACTGAACAATGAAGGCGAGCCTGTTCTCTCTGGTCTTCAGGACTCTTAAGTATTTCTAACTGATCTCAACAGCACTGTCGTACGTATGGTTTCGATTCTTCCTCCGATCTACAGTTTTTCCAGTCTCTTTTAGAGGTCTTTGGAGTCCATTCCAAGAGCACCCATCACAATTGATATGATCATCACCTTCATGTACCATAGCTTTAGTGGACGAGACTGATTGCATTTCACATTGCACTAATACCCTTGGGAAAGGTATGAATCAAATTATTCTCCCTCCAGCTATGGGTAAATAGTAGGGCAGACTAAGTTCTTCAGCCTTGGTGAAGCAACTAGTCTAGGAGAAGGAAAAATCTAAATTCAAACCTGTTAAAACTCCGCTTAAAAAATTGACCTTGTGTTATATCCTGCCCGAGCGGAGGGGTTGGATAAATATGATGTACGATAGCTATTTCAGCTCTCTAGCTAGGTCCAAGTATTTTTCTATATTTTCACTTTCTTTCATGTTTACTCTGTGGACTGCTGGAACGACAAAATCCACTAGATAATGAGTTATAGTTTTTCTTGATAATTAATTCTAGATCTTATCTTCTTAGCCACATGTCCAGGTCATCTTATAAATTAGTTCCTTAATTCATCACATGAAGTCTGCATACAGTTTTATGACTTTCCATTTTTGTATTCTAGATGTTTTTTTCGTTGTTTTCTTGTTCGTCCTTCAGTTAAATGTTGTTGGCTGCAATAAACAGTTTTCATTTGTTCTTTTTAGTACATCATTCGAATCCTTAAACTGTTGCATCTACAACGCCTTAATTGATTTGGTTTGATTTTATAGCATATAAAACATTGTAAGTCATTTAATACCAAATTCTTTATATACATATATCAAATATATGATTTGTAAACAAATTTTACAGATAACATTTCTAAATAAGCCTGAGCTCATTATTTTAGAAACAGTTAAATGGTTTCCCTTAATTTTAGACAACCCAGTTTAGCATAAGTACAGTTTTTTGTTTATACACAGTTAAACGATCAAACAGTTCTGTTTCAACAATTTAGCATGTCAATAAAGTTAAATTGTTCCTAGTATTACTATGTATCACTAAGAATTCAATTAAACATCAGTAATTTGTTTAAACACAATTAAATGACCAAACAGTTTTATTTCAAACAATTCATTTTAGAATAAGTTAACAGTTTAGTTCTATTTGACCCATTGATAGGACTATATCAGGTGCTACAACGCCGTGTGAGAGTGGACCTGGGAACAATGGTAGTGAAGGGGTACTCCGCATTCCCCAAAGCTCCAGCATTACTGAAGGCTCACCATTGGATTGTTTAGTGTCATAACTAGGACACTCGTTTGGGGAGTCTTACTCCTCTGCAGAGATGTAGTTGGTGTATTCAACAGCTTCAGCCGACTGGCCCACCTCTATGTTGGCGAATCCTTTCCTTCTTTCTTTTGTTATTAAAAAGAGTCTGTCAACATCGTCCCTTAAGTGCTAGGCCTTGTGCATCGTCACCAGTTTCCTTGTTCTGTGATCTCTCTGCGTGAGATTAGTCATTAGCTTAGGTTAGTTTAAGGCCAGATAAATAGGTCATTAGACTGACAATGTTTAGTGAGCCTACCTTTTTAGCCGTCGCACCATGGAAGGTGTCCCTGTGCTATGGATTAAATAATAAGCTGGGAAAGCCTCGTTTTCGTAAAAGAGAACATTTGAGCTCAGAAAAGAAGTCCGTTGCTAAATTATTTTAGTTTGTTGCAAGACTCGTAGTACGAGGCTCCTAGTATGAATCGAACTCGCGATAAAAGGACTGCTAGCTTACCTTGTTAGATTTTACTTCGGGCGTATTGCTGTTCCACCTCAAAGTACATAATGTACGTGTACGTTTTTTTTTGTGAATGTGGGACAGCATCTGGCTTAGAATCGGTTAGTTGTTTGTGTTTTATGGCATATCAAACCTTGTAGGTTATTTAATGCCGAGTCCTGTTTATATATAGATATATTAAATATATAAGATTTGTAAACGAATAGTTTGACGATAACATTATTTTTAAACGAGTCAGCGCTCATTTGTTTGCACGCGGTTTTATGGTTTCAAGTATTGCTATCTCATAGTTTACTTTGCACGCGGTAAAAGTATTGCCATTTAACAGTAATTCAAATTCATTCAACAATGTTCATTCATTTGCATATAGTAAAATGGTTTTGCTATCTAATACTAATAATTCAATTTACCATCACTCATCTGTTTGCACACAGTTAAATAGTTTGAAGTATAGAGAACGATTAAATATCTCTATTTGGCCTTTAGATAGGAGCTAATAGTTACTAGCACTCAGGGTGGACATGGGAGTAATGGTTGTGAAAGGGCACTTCACAGTCTGCAAAGAACCAGAACTAGAGCCTCATAATCAGATGGTAAGTAGAGTCAAATTCAGGACTCCCGTTAAATGTGTGTGTATGTGGTGGTGGGGGGGCTTACCATTCTGCAGAGATGCAGTTGGTATATTCAACAGACATCAGCCGGCTGGGCTACTAGAACGAGTTGTTAAAAAGCTCGTCTCAGTGACCTCAAAATAGTAACTAAGTGAATACCTATTTCTAATGTTTTCTTTAGCAAGAGAAACTCTGCGTGATAGAAAGAGGAAAATAGCAGCAATATCCTTTTCATGTTTGTGGAAATTCCACCTGCAATAACAAAAGATTGTCACTTAAAAGTTCCAAAGTTTAAAATGGCAAACGTTCTCCAAAGACCAAATATCGCCCACTCGACTGGCTGCAGCAAGTGGGACACACAAACAGAATGTTATGTGTAAGGTTAAGCGATAACACTTGTAACCAAATATTCACTTTTAATATATATGTATATATATATATATATATAATTTTCAACTAAACAGAAGAGCTTTTTTTTATCTCTCACGGTCAATATGTAGTGTTGCTTTATTTTCCTTGTTTAATGGTATATCAACCTTCTTGGGTTATTTATTGCCAAGGCCATTTTTGTAAAAGAATAGTAGGGGTACTATCAAAGATATAGCTGAGTTGGATAAGCGGGTTCATGCCTTTCCGAAGAATATTTGTCTGAAAGAAAATGTAATAGCACGACTGGAGATCGAACTCATTACAATCTCACGTTAGCCACTACGACAAGGGGGCTTCCCTTCAATATACAGTGGTTTAAACTGTTTACTCTCATTTACAAGGTGTATGAGGTTGGTTGGTAGGTATTTTAGTCTTTTCATTTTTTTACATTTATATATATTTACCATTCCCTCCGCTTGGGCAGGATATGACACAAGATCAATTTTTAAGCGGAGTTTTAACAGGTTTGAATTCAGAGTTTTCCTTCTCCTAGACTAATTGTCTCACCAAGGCTGAAGAACCTAGTCTGCCCTACTATTTTACCCATAGCTGGAGGGAGAATAATTGGATTCATACCTTTCCTAAGTGTATTAGTGCTATGTGAAATGCAATCAGTCCTGGATTTGAACTCGTGTCGCCGTGTCCATTTCCTACGACGATAACCATTACACCACGGGCACCTTTTTTTTACGTTTATATAGTCTCAAGAAACTATTGTGACATAAAAATCTAGATACCTTTATAGAAACTATTAGAATCTATGGCCAGAATATGGCAAAGGAATTCGGGATTGAAAAATGTGCCCTGTTCAGAATGAAAGGAAAAAAAAAGAAAAGAAAAATGAAAAATGATGATAGAATTAAAACTGCCTAATCAGGAAAGAAACAGGGCACTATAGATACCAGAGAAGCAGATACAATCAAGCAGAGATGAAAGTAGTTAGAAAAGACTGCTTCAGAAGAATAAGAAAACTTTAAAAAAAAAAACAACAGCAGAAATATAATCAAAGGAAGAAACAACTGAGTAGTTCTAGTAAGATACTCTGGACCCTTCTTAGACTTAACAAGAGAGGAACTCAGATAGATAGACCAAAGAAGGAAATTAATGATTATGCGCCTGGCTTTATACCCGAAAGTAGACATAAACAAATTGGGTGTCCAGAAAAAAAAGGACTCGCCAGCATTAGGGATTGCATAGATGCAACAATGTGGAAACTCACACACCCAAACAGAAAGATAGAAAGACTGATGGCTGCAGACTACTAGATCTTCAGCACCGAATAATGTTTAGTGTCATATTCAGAACACCATTTTATTTTATTTTTTTTAAGAGGAGGTCATAGATTTCAGTTAGGTGTACTGTCGGTGTATCTGAGACCTCACGGACAAGGGTGGTAGGAGTTTATTATTGTTTAATTGTAACAACGTCGCAAGCCAAAAGATTAAAGAGTCACCTACTGAAGATCGAACTCCCTATTAATGGCTTGCTAGCGTTGTCATTTCCTCAAATTAGTTCAGTTGTGTCACAATTCCAGAAATAGGATAAACCTAGTGAGAACTGAACTCAGAATAACGGTCTGCTAACCATTACATAAGCAAGGCACAACCCCAACCCAACCAAAAAAGCCTGCACTACGGCAGAGTGCTTTAAAAAAGAGTATATATATATATATATATATATATATATATATATACATTATATAAAAGTTGGTGACCGTAGTTCAATAGCTACTATACCGAAGTATCGGGGGCGTTTTTTTCATTGCATTGCTCCACACCTTATGATACTGAGTTTTAAGCAAAGTCACATCAAGAACCATTTTTTGAGTCTTTAGTATGATTCAACCAGGTCACTTGGTCAATATATATATATATATATATATATATATATATATATATATATTGCGAGAATTTGTCAGATAAATTGAAACCGAAAGTTAGTCATTAAAAATTGTCCAAAAACCAGAATAAAATCTTGAAGAATTCACAATTTCAATCAAGTGTTGTTATTACAAAAAAAAAAACAAAAAAGAAAAAACAAAAGAAAAAACAAAAAAAAAAATGCTGAAACGCAGCAATATTTAGAGAGCCAAAAGTATATATATATATATATATATATATATATATATATACACCCAAACCCTTCGCATGAATAAAATAACACAAGGTCTATTTTTAAAACAGAGTTTAAAAGATTTAAATTCGGAGTTTTTCTTCTTCAATAACAGTTTTCATAACAAGTTTAAATTGCTCAGTCTGCCCTACTATTTACCAATAGCTGGAGAGAAAATAGATTCCTTTCTATCCCAATGGTATTAGGTCTACATGAAATGCAAACAGCCTCGTCCAGGTTTGTATTCGAGTGACCTTGTCTATTTCCAACGACAATAACCATTACACCACAATATATATATATATATATATATATATAGATAGTGTCAGTCTGTTTTTACTTGAAGATAACAGAGGAATTAAGTATATTACACATTTTAATAAATTTCTGACGTTGTCCAATTTTGTTTCACCGTGTATATATATATATATATATATATATATGTATTGTCATCCTCACACAAACTGTTTCGTTGTATCACAGGTCGTCGGTGTGGCTAGACACGCAAGATGCTTGAAGCTGGGATCGAAACCCGCTTAACTTTACGCTAAGCATGGTATCTAACTGCTCAGCCATTTCGGCGACATACATCTGCACAGGATTTATGAAGCGCATGTATTAGCTTTCGTTTGTTTACATTTTGTGCTGTATATATAAATCTACCAAGCTTTTTTGCTTAGATGTGGCACAAGGCTAAATGAAAGGGACACCTAATGAGACTAACACATTCGTGAAGGTTTACAAGTCGAGCTTGCAAACCATTACACCACCCAAGGTGCCCTATATATATGTATACACACACACACACACACAAGCCATGAAATATAGGCTTGTTACGGAGTGTTCTTATGGTAACACGAGGCCTTAATGTCATGGACTATTCTGGTCACATAGGAATAAAATTCCATAACGTGTTCAATATAATAAGTAAATATTCCATAATTAGCCCCTGCTGAATACAGTGTTATTTGTTAGTTTTTTTTCCGAAGGCAGATCATTTAGTTGAGTGGAAAGGTTTGCTAGGCCATTACGACTTCATACAAATATCACTAAATTTAATACAAAGGAATTTCGTTATAGCCTTAGCTAGACACTGACCCTATTTATAGCAGTTGCAGCATTAGTAAAATTTATAAACACACTTTGAAGATGTTTATTTTAGTTTTCTTCTTATTTAGCATTTGGGAATTTTTTTTTATACTACTTATACATTCACTAAACCCCTCCACATAAACAGGATGTAACACAAGGTCTATTTTATGAAGTGTTTCACAGCTATAATTTCAAAGTTTTTCTTCTCCAAGACTGGTTAAAAAGCACCATCTACCAATTATATACCCATCATTGAATAGAGAATAGTAGAATTCAAAGATTTCCTCATTTTATTTGCGTCATGTGAAATGCAAACAGCCGAGTCCAGGACTTGAACTCGGTTCTCTATATCTATTGTCTACAACGATAGCCATTACACTGGAAGCCCTTTTTACTCTATATACTTGTTAAACGGACTTAGCCATAAAACAACACAACAAAGGTTAACATGCAGTGAGATAAATCAACCCCTTAACTTGATTGTATAAGGGTAGGGTTAAACATTTTGCCCATATTTGCATAAATGCTAATTTCTGAAATAAACCACCAGGGACTTGTGGGAATCGAACTGATGCCGCACCCAAAAGATATTCCAGATCTAGCTCCCTTAGATTATAACTTGTTCCGATGCATGGCTTACTTGCTGCTCTCAAAATGCTTCCACAACCAAGAAGCTTCGAGGGAAGAGTTCTTTGCCTCGAAGGACATGAACTGGTGTGAAATCGAAGAACTGGCAAAAAGGTGACTTCAGACGCTGCAATACGATGGCCTCTACTTTGAATGCTCGGTTACTTTTGTTGTAACTTGAAGAATAAAGCAAATAAGTAACTAAAATATTGCAAAACCTTTGACTCATCCAACTATTAAGAGTATTCTGTGTTTCTGTATAGACCAAATCATTTTGACGTTTCGTTGCTTGGTTTTCAGGATTAAAATTCGAAATTAAAAATAGGCGAGAAAAATAGAATAAGATTGAGTTTTAGATATTTTAGGTTTGGTTTTGCGGGGTTTTGTGGCATATCAACCATTATTGGTTATTCAATGCCAAATCATCTTTATACATATATATCAAATATATATGATTTGGTTTGGTTTGCCTTTATGGCATATCACCCCTTGTTGGTTATTTAATACCAAATCCTCTTAATTAGATGTTTATGATTTGGTTTGGTTTTATAGTAAATCAACCCTTGTAAGTTATTTGATACCAAATCACATATAGACATATATTGAACATATAGGATTTGTAAACACAGTTTGTTGATAGCATTTTTAAAACTGTAATATAATGGCCGAGGGATTTCGTTTTATATATCCTGCCTTTGGGTTTAGTTAGGCTGAGAACCTTTCGCTTATCGTATGGGTTAGTTTGATGCAAACTTGAGCGCAGGTGTTGACGCGCGCGCGGGGAGGATGTATCGTTCACAGATGTCAAAATAAAAATCCCACATAGAGGATGTGACCAGGGATGTGAATGACGTCATGCACCGGAAGCGTGCGCGGAGGATTTGGGGAGATTTGAGAAAAGTCAGTGAGTTGAGTTTTGCCTCGGAAGAAGACGGTTGACTTTCGCAAGCTCGCTGAGGCCTTGTGGCGGGTGCGCACGTGGTTTGGAGCAGATGGAAAAGTCAGGTGTATCTCTCTCCTTATGTCGAAAAACCTTTAAACTCAAAGGTAATAAAAAGTTTCGTAGCTGAACTAATAAGTCGTTAGTGTTTTTCGTGTTTCGGGATTCCAATGTTATATATGAACATTATATGTACGTTTCACATATTCATGTATGGGTATGTTACAAAACGAGCCTGAGCTGATTTTTTTTTGCTCACAGTTAAAGAGTTTCAAGTATTGCTATATAACAGACACAATTTAACATCAGTTATTGGTTCATACACATTTGAATAGACATATGTGACAAGTAAGATATTAATTTGTTGGTAATGTCATTGTTAAATGAGTTAAAAGTAATTTTTGACACACAAGTCTGGCTATTCTTTCAACATAGTTAAATGGTTTTAATTATTGCGATCTAACACTTATAATTCTATCCAATATTAGTCATTTGTTTGCACACAGAGAAGCAGTTACAAGTATTGCTATTTAACACTAATTATTCTCTTCAGCATTATTCGTTCGTTTGCACACAGTTAAATGATTCCAAATATTGTTATGTATCCCGAACAATTCAAATAAACATCAATCATTTGTATACACACTGTTAAATGTCAAACAGTTCTATTTGAACCATAGATATGACCCTATCAGGTGCTTCTATTCTGGATCAGAGTGGACCTGGGAGCGATGGCAATGAAGGGGTACTCTGCATTTCCCAAAGCCCTTGCATTACTAGAGCCTCACAATCAGATTGTCTAATGTCATATCCAGGATACCCGTTTGAGCGGGGGTCTTATCACTCTGCAGAGATGCAGTCGGTGTATTCTACAGCCGCAGCCGACGGGGCTACCTAGATGTTTTACAAATATAATGTAATTTTAAAATTACTACGCCACAAGCGGGGAATATCCTCGAGGTGTAATGGTTAAAGCGATGGACCGCGGAATCGTAATAAGCGAGTTTGAATTCCTGTCGCGCTATTATGTTCACTTTCGGACAAATATTCTTGGGAAAGGCATGAACCCCCTTATCATCCCAGCTATGGGTTAAATATTACCACTACTGTTCTTCTAGAAGGATGACTTTGGCATTAAATAACCTACAAAGGTTGATATGCCATAAAACAAAGAAACCAAACCAAACCAAAGTCACGAGTAGGATGGGACACAAGGCCAATTTTTTGAGGAGTAAAACTGGTTGGGTAATCTTTTGATTCCATTTACAAATCCAACGAGCGAATGGTTTGTTGGTTGTTTGGGTTTTATGGCATATCAACCCTTGTTGGTCATTCAACGCCAAATTCTGTCTATATGTACATACATATTCAACCAAAGATTTCAAAACGAATATTAAGGTAGGTAGAATTTTCTATTAGCAGGATTTCATTTGTTTGCACAAGATTAACCAGTTTTAAGTTGTAAATTTTTTTGGTACAACTCTGTTTCTCTCAAGAAGGACAGAATGTCATCTATTTTGACGTTCTCGAACAGATCGGTTAAGTTATTTACTTTGAAAAATCGTTTTCTGATAACAGCGAAAGTTCTGCATTCTGTAAGAATGTGTTTAACCGTGAAAGTTGTCTGGCAGGTGGTTGTGGTTCCTGTTTCAAAATGGAAGAGTGAGTAAGCCTTGTATGACCAATGGCATATCAACCTTTGTAGGTTATTTAATGCCAACGAGCGAATGGTCTCCCCTAAGAAACTGTTACAGCTATAATAGTGCTTTTTAAAAATGTGAAAGATTGGATTATTCACCTGATGGAGACACAGACGTCTTCGACATTTGCTGGAGTTTTGCAATGAGATACTCATAACAATAGTGCACCATATTTGTTTATAATCTTCCTAGACGACGTGCTTTTAACGTCGTTAGATCTAATGAAAGAAAATGGCTTGACGCTAAAAAAGAAAAAAAAAAGGAAGGAGCAGACGATATCCCGCAGAAACTGTTATAAACATAGACTATGCAGATGATCCGGTACTTCTTGCAAATACATCTGTCCTAGCCGAATTTCTTTTGTATAGCCTTGATAAAGCAGCAGGAGGCATTACACTTCATGTAAACGCAAATAAAACAAGGTATATATGTTTTAAACGAGAAGGAGATATCTCCCCTCAAAGCGGCAGTCCTTTAAAATTAGTAGACAAGTTCAAATACCTCATCAGCAATATCGCATCTACTGATAGTAATATTAACCTGCACCTAGTTATCTATCCCATAAAGAAAATGGGATTTCATCCTAGCTGTAGCTGTGTCAATACTACTGAATGGATGCACCACTTGAACCCTAACAAAACCCATGGAGAATAGCTTGATGGGAACTACACAAGAATGCTACGAGCTATTTTGAACAAATTCTGGAAGCAACAACCAAAAAAAAAAACAACGGCTGTGTGGCCACTTACCTCCCATCTCAAAACATCAAATTGAGATGAACAAGACATGCAGAACACTGCTAGAGATGCAAGGACAAACTCAAGTAATGTTCTTTTATGGTACCCTTCACATGGACGACCAGCAATAAGTTATCTACATCAGCTCTGTGCAGACACGAGATGTAGTTTGAAGGTCCTGCCGGGACCGATGGGTAATAGGGACGGATGGTGAGAGAGAGTCAGGGAAGTTCATGCCGTCAGTATGACTTGATGAGGATGAAAACTGGTTTGAATTCAGAGTTTTTTCTTTCTCCAAGATGGGTTGCCTAACCGAAGCTAAACGTTCTACTATCAACTCATATTTATTTTTTGTGGGTGGGGGACAGATTATTTCTGCCTTTTCCCAAAGTCATTAGCCTCGTCTAGAATTAAAACTCGAATTGTCGACTGCATTGTCTTCGACGATAATCGTTACGCTAAGTGCGTCTCCTTATAAACAGCGGACATATAAGCGAACAGGTCTTGTTTGGTATGCTCGACCCCCCCCAATTTTGTGTCATTTACCACGAAAAATATCACATTTTTTTACGGTTAATTCACGACTAGATAAAAAAATTTTTTTTTTTAAAAAGGAACTGGGAGACAAAAGAAGTTATCTAAAAATTTCGAACTATTCCGTTCGCTTTTCTTATCAGATCTTTTTTTTTTTTATTTGGTGAATGGAACGAAATAGTTTCGTCGTCGCTGTCGCTATTTTTGCAACACCCACAATTCGTTAATCGCATCTGATAATAAAACAATAGCATTCAGAAAAAGAAAAAAAATTGAGGAACTTTGATTACTCAACGTTTTATTTTTTTTGTCCAATTGATGATTTGCTATCTTGTTTTTGGCGGAGAGAGAGAGAGAGAGAGAGAGAGAGAGAGAGAGAGAGAGAGAGAGAGAACAGTAAATTCCTCTGGCAAATGAGTAATTACAATAACAATAAAAATAAGCAATTTTAACAGCTTTGGACATGCGCAAATAATGATAATAATAATCGGAACGAAATTCCGGGCCAGCAGAAGAATAGCCAGAAAGATTAACCGAATTTGCAATTAACTGGTGGTATACAAGATTCACATGACACTGAGAAAAACTTATAGAAAAAGTAAATGATAAAAAATTGAACTTGAAATTAGAACAATGGCTGTAAGGGAAAGAAATGTTTAAATACAACAAAGAAAAAACTGCAATTGTCATTTACTGCGTGAATAAACACGATTACAGAATTCAGTTCCGGACAGAAAATACTTGTGACCTGTTGAGCCCTTTTCATAATAACATTTTTAATTATAACACTTTACAATTCCTTTAATCATACTTGCATATGAATTACATACTGGATTTAAGAGAATGATCCCCTGGATTCAAAATTGCCACCGCGCAGAGGCTATTAGCAACGTTGCAATGAAAGACTCACCATTTAAAAAAAGGTTCAAGCTCAAACGCGCCATGTTCACCATTTCACGCCATAATTGCAACTGAAATGGCATGGTTGTTGCTGCTGTTCAAAAGCATACCTCCAGCCTCTCACTTACATTAGCACCTGTGAGGCGCTAATTTTAAATCCAGGTGATTATTCTACCTAGACCTTTAATAGTGGTACTACCCTGTCAAATCTACTGCTACCACTCGGTGGGGGTCTTAAAATGCGCCGACTTCATCTCCTTCAGAGCACTAAGACCTTCCTATCAGCCTCCCCCTCCCCCCAAAAATAAAGGTATGTACTGAATTTAACAAAACTGTATCTGGTAATTAGTCTCAACTTTTTAAAATTTTAGTGAATGTTGAGTCATTTTTTCATTCTCATCACTCAAGTTCATCAGTCTCAGAACCCCTCCATTCCAGCAGGGTGTAACGCAAGGTTAATTTCACAGCTAAATAAAGCTAGTTTGAATAAAGAACTTTCCTTCACCTAAATTGGTTGGCGAACGTACATAGTCTTTTCTATTATTTATCCCTGGCTAATGGAGGAACTTATGGGTTCATGCCTTTCCAAAGGGTGTTAGTGAGAATTTCAGACAACCTCAGCCAGGATTTGAACTCAAGTCACCGATTCTACTTATGATGGTGTGGTTATACAAGTTAGAGCAGGGTGGGGGGAAACTGCAGCCTGCTGCACTGTTCTGTACGGCCAGCGTGAGCCTCTAAAAAAAGAAAAAAGAAACACTTGCACTTATACCGAGACTAAATTCTTTTCCTTTTAAAAGATGCAACCCTTTGATAATTCATAACCTAGTGATGCAGCCCTCCCACCAAAATATTTGCCCACCCCTAAGTTAGAGAACCATCAAGGGTCCAAATAGATCTCTTTCGGATAATGAAGTATATGACAGTTTAAAATGATTACGTGGCGACATATTTGATGCTATTTATAACTGTGTTGGGTATCACCCACCTTTTCCCGCACAATGAACTAGTCCATCTGCCATATATAGCAGTAGCTACTAATACCAGGACAGACTAGAAGGTGAGGAGCAGCTTCTTATAGGAATAGTATTAGAGCGTTGGAGACGGGAGATCGCACTAGATCACCTTCCTTGCTACCGTAATAACGGAAGCCAATACTATCGCTGGACTATATCTTTATTCTGTATTCACTAATCCTATGTTCTTGTCTACTAATAGTCTCTCTATTGTATATACTTTTTCCTAAGAATATATCTCTATTTCCTCTCAGATCGTAGTTTGTCCTTTATTTAATATTACAAGCGTTCACTAACCAGAACGCAACAAACTGGAAAATATAACTTAATCTAATCAGCATAAAAATAACCCAACAAGGGTTGACATGTCATAAAAACCAACCAACCAGCTACTTTTCAGGCATGATTGTCACCCAAAAAAGTCATCTGGATCTTATCCTCATAGGAAAGTAAATATTTAAACATCCAAGTAATATTTTACAAATATTTCATAAAATTAAATAAAAGAATATTTGACTGACTCGGAATTTATTTCTTGTTGTTTTTTTCCCATCTCACAACGAAACGAACGCGGTGAATGTTCAAATCAAATGACGTTTATCCTTCAGCCCTTATTTTTGTCACTCTCTCACTATCCACCAAATGTTGCAATTGCATAAATAGATTATAGCAAGGAATAGAATAATCACTTCCTCATTATGTTCCAATATTTATATTATTAAGTGAGATCAATGTTTGTAAAAAAAATTACCATTTGTACGGGGCCTGGAATAGACGTCTCTGTTACATATATACAGGTTGTGAGAGAAATACTCCCCACGTTTTAAATTATTACTTATGCTGGGGTGCAAGGGAACTTAGGCAAGTGGTAATGGTAGCTCCATCTAATGTCTTTCTTTTTTTTTTTATTCGATCATTTATGAACATGGTCTGGACTAAAACATACTGTACATTTGCTGCTGAAACGTCTTTTAAAGATTGGTGAATCTGTAATTGCAACACAGCTTTTCGTTTGGTTTCTTTGTTTAATGGCATATCAACCTGTGTTGGTAATTTAATGCCAAAACCATCCTTCTTAAAAAACAGTAATGGTACTATTTAATCCACAGCTGGGAGAATAAGGGGGCTCATACCTTTCCCAAAGTGAACGTTAACAGCGTAACTAGAGTTCGAACTCGCTTTAACCATTTCAGCTTTTCGTGTTTATTTCATGTTATATAAGAGTGATGCTGTTCCGAATAGAAAATTCTGCTTATTACCAAAGATGAAAATGAGCTTCATCACTTGTGAGAAGAACAGAATTAGCAGAAAATCCCTGTTTAGCAATTACAGATTCACAAGTCTTAAAAAAAAATCGTATCAACAGCAAGCACACAGTGTGCACCGGTTCAATCTAAGATTAAAACTGATCACATCTAGTAAATAAATAAATTAGCGAGATAGAGAAAATGAACATTTAAGTAATAATGAATAGAATAAATATAAAAGTTAGTTGGCGACCTTAGTCGAGAGCGACCAGAAGGCTCCCTTTTCAATAGCTACTACACCGAGGTGGGGAGGACGGTGCCATTCCTTTCTCTGGATTGCTCCTCTTTACCCTCGATGAGTACCTTGTATTGCCGAGTGTTAAGCAAGGAGGTATCAAGTACCATTTTTAAAGGCTTTGGCATGACGCGAACTAGGATTGAACCCAGATTTCCCAGACCATTGGCGAACACTCAACCCATGTGGCCAATGAGTCGGTTTAAAGTAAAGTTGGCGACCGTAGTCGAGGGTGACCAGAAGGCTCCCTTTTCAATAGTTACTACACTGCGGTGTAGGTAAGGGCGCTACTCCTTTCCCTAGATTGCACCATTTTACCCTTGATATGTACTTTGTATTGCTAAGTGTTAGGCAAGGAGGTATCAAGATTAGGTTTAAGATTAAATAACCCACGAAGGTTGATATGCCATTGAAAAAAGAAATCAAGCATGCATATATAAACACATACGCATAAACGTGTGTGTGTGTGTGTATGTATGTATATATATATATATATATATGGAGAGAGAGAGAGAGAGAGACATATACGCGAGCACACTCATATATATCTATATACACAACACCCGCACATTTATATAACACACAACCAAATTATACATATATATATATATACACACATTTATATTACACCCAACCAAATCATATATATTTATATATATACACACACATAAACACACAACCAAATCATAGAGTATATATATATATAAACACACACACACAACCAAATCATATATGATTTGGTTGTGTGTGTGTTTTTATATTTATATATATATATATAAACACACACAACCAAAATATATATATATATATATATATATATATATATAAACACATAGACAACCAAATCATATATATATATATATATATATAAACACATAGACAACCAAATCATATATATATATATATAAACACATAGACAACCAAATCATATATATATATATAAACACACAGACAACCAAATCCTATATATTTCTAAACACACAGACAACCAAATCCTATCAACACACACACACAACCAAATCATATATATATATATATAAACACACAGACAACCAAATCATATATATATACATATATATAAACACTCAACCAAATCATATATATATATATATATATATATATATAAACACACACACAACCAAATCATATATATATATAAACACACACACAACCAAATCATATATATATATATAACACACACAGACAACACCTGTACATTTATATAGTACCCAATCAAATCATATCTATATAAATACACACGCGCGCGCATACGCACACACACACACACATATATATATATATATATATATATATACACATACACATTCCGCTTTATATTTGTTGATTACCATCAGAAGGAATGTAGACAACAATTAACATGATAATTGCTTATCATTTATATATTACAAAAAATCTCAATATGATGTGTGTGTGTTTATACATGTATTTACATATAAAGAGTGTGTTAGTGTTTTTATATATATATATATATATGTATATGCACTTATATATATGCACATGTTTTTATGTGTGCGTGAGCGTGTGTTTATAATTGCTAGTCATCTTTATATTACAAAAAGTATCATTATAAGTATCAAGCAGCAAAAACAGCACATCCTAGGCAGATTTCTGTTAGAGCAATACAATGAAAGAACACTCAATTTTGAGAATTTATTTATTTTTTATCAAACTTGCATCTGAAATATAATTACTGACGTCTTCTCTCACACTGATTGTATTTTTGAACTCGTTCACATTCTCAACATAACGAAGAAAATAATGAAATGCTACTGAGTATCTATGACTTGTTTGAAATTAAAACCATCAATATCATCATAGACCGACGTTAGAGCAGAAACAGGAGGTTTTCACTCGTCGTCTGGTACAGCACTCTCTCTCACACACCCTATATATATATATATATATATAGGGTGTTTATGTCCTTGAGTGTGTACGTGTGTGTTTGTGTGAGAGAGTTAAGAAATTGTTTTAAGTATACTACAGCCAACATAGGAGTTTTTTTTTTGTTAGATGTTTTTATTAATTCTATTCAATAAATTTATCTTATTTTCGTTGACGTAAATCGGATCCTGTTTTTTCGTCCGTTTTTTCTATGTCCTCACGTAATACTCGTATTTCTTCAGATTATATTTCTATATGAGTATCACGGAAGTGTAAAAATATTAGCAGTAATTTGTGATTTTGCTCTATGTACATTGAAGGCTGTCATTGTAGATAGTTTAACCTTTAAATGCAGTGATTATGTATGTGTGATTGTGTGGTATATATGAGTTTTATATATGTGGGACTGAATGTAGCAGAAAAAAAACAATCTAAATAAGGGAATATATTATGATGTAGAGTCGACGTTAACGTTTCGGTTTCAGTAACCATCATCAGAACTTGGATATCAAAATAGTTCCCATAGCGATGGATGCTTGCAGAGATGACTGGAGCAAATGACAAATATATAACGAAAAGATACACAAATATCATTCCACGTGCCAGACACGTTCTTATGACTTTTGAATTCTTTCTTTGTTTAATGGCATATCAACCTTTGTAGGTTATTTAATGCCAAAGCTATTCCCCTAGAAGAACAATAGTGGTACTATTTAACCCATAGTTGGGAGGGGGGTGTCCACGTGGTGTAATGGTTAAAGCGATGGACTGCGGAATCGTAGTACGCGAGTTCGTACTCCAGTCGCGCTATTACATTCACTTTCGGTGTAGTGGATAACGTGGTGTATTGCGCTGGGAGTTCGAATTTCGGTCGCACTTATAAGTTCACTTTGGGATAAATAGCCATGGAAAAGGAATGAACACTCTTGTCTTCCCAAATAATAATATCACTGCTGTTCTCCGGTAAGGATGGCTTAGCATCAAATTACTTACGGAGTTGATATGAATACTTTCATCCACCCCGACTAGCTATGGGTTACTATTTACCAACCCCTCCGCTCGGGCAGGATATGACACAAGGTCAATTTTTAAGCGGAGTTTAACAGGTTTTGAATTCAGAGTTTTCCTTCTCCTAGACTAGTTGCCTCACCAAGGCTGAAGAACCTAGTCCGTCCTACTATTTACCCATAGCTGGAGGGAGAATAAGGGGGTTCATACCTTTCCCAAGCTATGGGTTGAATAGTTCCACTATCGTTTTTCTTCCAAAAATGGCTTCAGAATGAAATAATCCCCATTATCAAAGCAACCAAACTGAACCATTTCGAAAGAATCACAAGTTAAGCAGTGATGCGGCAGTTCAATACTTAAATGAGTGACCATTTAAGGATCCGTGGGTAGTGTGAGCAACCTGAAGCCTGTGTAACAGTTGCAACCCAGAATTCAAACTTGCCGTAGTAGTTAGAATGGGGATCTTTCTTTATTTCTCGTACCTTGTAACTCAGTAAAAGATATCAAATGTTTCTTGGAGAGGAGATTGGTATCTCCGATTATTACTTGTGTTTTCCAGAGAGAAGTACTCGACATGGGGCAATGACAAACAACAAAGTTTATAGGATATAAGGATGAGGAAAGGGGTGTCCCCGTGCTGTAATAGTTAAAGTACTGAGTTGCAGCATCGAAGTAGGTGAGTTCGAACTCCAGTCATGTAGTTACGTTCATATTGGATAAATACTCTTGGAAAAGGGATGAACTCTCTTATACTCCTAGTTAATAGTATCACTGCTGTCTTTCGACAAGGATGGCTTGGCATTAAATAACCCATGAAGGTTGATATGTCATTAAACAAAGAAACTAAACCAAACCTATAAGGATGAGGAAACGGGAGAATGGTTTTTCATTTTACTGGAAATGTTGAATAAGCTTGTTTCAGAAATCAAGTGCAACCAAACTTCGGAACGAAACATCTGGATTCCAGCCTACTTTTGAAATTAGGTCTATAAGTGGAACGCTTGGCCATTTTCTTTAGGGAAAAAAACAAAAAAACAAAAAAACAGGCTCATATTACAGAAAAATAGATGTTCTTATTTCTCTATTTCAAGATGTTAAATTTAGATTCTGGAGAAAATCTTATCCTGCGAAATAATAAAGATATCTATTCGATTTCAACTGGCACCTCTAACCCTCCACATGCAAACTCATCCTAAAGGGATACAAACCAGAAAGCATGAAGGATTTTGGCAATTCGATCTTATCACAGATATTCTGGCTATTTTAGTCGAGAACTTGAACTCTGACCTAAATTCATGTCGATGTAATGATTTTGATATTATTAGCACAAGTAAAGAGGTCGTAAAAGATGGCAAGTATTTAATACAAAAATCCCCCAAAAAACAAGGTATTTACAATTACAGTTCATCGAGGAAATGAGCCTAAGGTTTCTTTGTTTAATGGCATATCAACCATCGTGGGTTATTTGATACCGAAGCCATCCTTATAGAAGGACAATAATGGTGTTTTTTAACCCATCGCTGAATAAGTGGGATAACGAAATTAATACCTTTTCCAAAGGGTTCGAAAGTCAACATATATAACAGTGCCAGTGGAATTCAAACTCGCTTGCAACGATACTGCAATCGAGCACTTTAACAACAACAAATGGACTACCCCTAAAACGTTATTCATATGATAAAAATCAATTATATATATATATATGGTGGAGGCATTGATAACCACCATTAAAGTGAAATTTAACAAATGAACTAAACAGGCTGATTTTTTATAGTTGAGAAGGCTTATGTAGGACTGGCCGTACAATTAATGGAACTTATGAATGGAAGAATAAGAGAATAAAAAGAATGTTATTCAAATCGTGAGTGAATGATAAAGTTAGAATAGTCAACAGCCTATGTGATCATCAGTGGGAAACACTCTCACCAAGTGCCACTAACTCTGTATCTAAACTATTCTAACTTATATATATATATATATATATATATATATGTGTGTGTCTGTGTGTGTATGTATGCATGCGCAATCACTGATATTAAACACTCATATATATATATATATATATATATTCTAAAATTACTTTAAAGATAAATTCAAAGATGGCTTTAAAAACGAACTTTAAGACATCAACATACACATCGCCTGATGATCGAAAAATCGTGAAACTGTCTGTCGCGATTAGCAAGTTTGTGTTTTAATTCATTTCTAAAGTTATTTTCACATTCAAGTAGTTCTATCCCCCACCATATATATATATATATATACATGACCGACCCATTGGTATATTGATTAGAGCGTTCGCTAAAGGTTCAGGAGACTCAAAATATGGTACTTGATGCCTCCTTAAAACTCAGCATTATAAGGAACAGATCAAGGGTAAGTGGAGCAATCTAGAGAAAAGAATTGCGCCTCGGTGTAGTAGATAGTGAAAAGGGACCCTTCGGGTCACCCTTGACTACGGTCGGCCAACTTACTTATTAGACACCAAACAAATTCGTTGGTTTACCGTTGCTGCAACAGTCCATGATGATACTGATGCATCTATTTAGGAAAGAGTGAAGAATTCTGATTAGTATTTCACAATTGTTTCAAATGAACACAGACCTCAGAAAATTATCAATCAGTTGTAAATTAGACAATATTTTTTTATTTTCTGTGTTAAAACTTCTTCGCTGCTCTACAATTTTTGCTACGATGTGCCGTTTTTGTTTGTATGATTGCATTTACATGCAAATATGAGATTTTTAGTAATATATATATATATATACGAGGTTTAATGGAAAAAATTGAATTTCTATATTTAATTTTTTCTAAAGAAAAATTAAAATGTTGAACTATGGGGTGTACCCTTCCATAGCTATCACTCCCAGGTCCACCCTGACCCGAAGTGGTAGCATCTGTTATGGTCCCATTTACGAGTCAAGTAGATTAGTTTGAAAATTATTTTTATTAGATAGGAATAAAAATATAATACAAAAATTATTTTTATTAGATAGGAATAAAAATAAAATACAAAAATACACAAAAAATGCAAATATAAACATACAATGTCCGAAATTTTCTTTACTTGTAGGCATAAAATAACTCCAGACGGGTTGACATGCCGTTAAAGTCAATTAATCAATAAATAATGAATGAATGATTGAATAAGTAAATTTAAACTCGAATAAAAAATAATTAGCAATCATAATCATTCATAATTCAAGGGAGACAACTTTTGTTGAAATCTTAGAAAACCAAACGCGGTTATCTTCGCAAGAAACAAAAGTTTTTCAACGAACAGCAGACGCAAATAAAGATGTCACAAAAAATCTGATATCAAGTTGAATGATAAAAGAACGAATTAGTAACCGAAAGAATTAAGGCTCCATCTAGGTTGAGTTGTTACCTGCAAACAACACTAACAAAATACCGCAATTCATCCTTTAAATTTAATCAAATTAACTGAATTTACATAGGGGTCATAAAAAAAGAAAAAAGAAAAAATTATCGAGATTGAAACTTTAACTTTAAATTTTATCATAGAATTTTAGATATAAATGAAGATTCTTTACCACAGCTAAGCAACTCATGTAATAAAGATCTAGACAAATCGATGATATTTTGAAAAAAAAATAATGAAGACAGTCTTAATTTTAACGGAATGTTTTTACCAAAACAGTCTTGTGCAAGCATATCTATAATCAGTTTTATTTATTCAATAAGCTTAACTTTAGCACAATGTCAGAAGTAAGGGATATCCAGTGAATTTCGTATTCAGTCACAATGGTCTGCTAGGTTAGCTTGCTAACTATTACACCATGCAAGGTGCTTTATGCAAGTGCCGCTTTCTCCATTCTTAGAAGACTTTGACTCGATTGATTGATTTTAATGGCATGTCAACTTCTCCAGGGTTATTTTATACATCGAGTTTAGCGAATTGTGTTTATTGTACGTTTATATTTACAAGTTTTGAGAAGTTGTTTCTTAAGAGGTTTTTTTTTCTCAAAAGTTCCTATCAAATACGAATTATACAGCTGTATTTAATGCTCTATAACTGTGCCCGTGGTGTAATGGTTATCGTCGTAGGAAATGGACACGGCGACTCGAGTTCAAATCCTGGACGAGAATGATTGCATTTCACATAGCACTAATACCCTTGGGAAAGGTATGGATCCAATAATTCTCCCTCTAGCTATGGGTAAATTCTAGGGCAGACTAGGTTCTTCAGCCTTGGTGAGGCAACTAGTCTAGGAGAAGGAAAACTCTGAATTCAAACCTGCTAAACTCCGCTTAAAAATTGACCTTGTGTCATATCCTGCCCGAGCGGAGGGGTTGGTAAATAGGATAACCGTAACTTATTTGTCTTCTTAATAGTAACAAGAAGCTATAATTATTTACTAAGGATTATTATACACAAGAATGCTGCGAGCAATCTTGAACAAGTCCTGGCGGCAACACCCCACAAGACACCAACTGTACGGCCACCTGCCTCCTATCACGAAAACTATTCAAGTTAGACGAACCAGACATGCAGGACACTGCTGGAGAAGCGGGGACGAACTCATAAGTGATGTATTCTTGTGGACCCCCACACATGGCCGTGCAAAAGCAGGACGACTAGCACGAACATACATTCAGCAACTATGTGAGGATACGGGATGTTGTCCAGAAGACCTGCCTGAGGCGATGAACGATAGGGAAAAGTGGCGAGAAAGGGTCAGGGATATCCGTGCTACCAGCCCGATATGATGATGATGATGATTATAAGTTACTTGAAACCATATAACAGTATGCAAACAAATGACGATTATCAAATAGAAATAATTACTCGAAACCATATTATTATTACTATTAGATAGCAATACTTAAACCCATACAACTGTGTACAAATTATTTGTATTACATAGGAATACTTGGTATCATATACCAGTACATCATTTATATTAAGAATAGTGTTGGTTGGTTTTTTGGGTTTCATGGCATATCAACCTTTGCGGGTTATTTATCACCAAATCCATTTTTATGCAAATAGTCAGTTCTATTTCAAACAATTCAGTTTAGCATTAGTACACTGTTTAATTGTCAAAAACATTTCTATTCCAAGCTATCTAGTTTATTCAAACAATTCTAATTCAGCTAATTCAGTTTAGTATAAGTACATATTTTGTTTACACGCAGTTAAATGTCAAAACAGTTCTATATTAAACAATTCGGTTTAGTGTAAGCACGCAGTTTAAATATAAGTACAGTTTAATTGTCAAAAACATTTCTATTCCAAGCTATTCAATTCTAATTCAAACAATTCAGTTTTGCATAAGTATGCAGTTAGTTGTATTTAACCCATAGATAGAGCCGTATCAGGTGCTACTATTCCGGGCCAGAGTGGACCTGGGAGCAATGGCAATGAAGGGGCAGTCCGCATTCCCAAAAGCTCCAGCATCACTGGAACCTCACCATCAAATTGTTTACTGTCATACCCAGGACACTCTTTGGAAAGTCCTACCCCTCTGCAAAGGCGCAGTCGGTGTATTCTACAGCCCCAGCTAACTGGGTAATATTAAGAATAGTTATTTGAAGCTATAATTCTTCACCAAGTATAATTATTATTAGTGACTTGAAACCATATAACAGTATGCAAACAAATGACGATTATCAAATAGAAATAATTACTTGAAACCATATAATTGTCACTGTTAGATAGTAATACTTCAACCCATACAACTGTGTACAAAATATTTGTTTTAGATAAGTATACTTGATATATAATAGTAAATTATTTGTATTGAGAATAGTTACTTGAAGCTATGACTTTTTTACTAAGTATAATTAATATCAATTAATTGAAATCATAACTTATGTGCAAAAAATGTCTATATTATTAAATAGAAATAATAGATTGAAACCATTGCACCACACGAAATGTTACTATTAAACAGGAATACTTTAAACGATACAACTGTGTATAAATTATTTGTATTAGATAGGAATACTTGATATATAATTCTGTTTAAAAATCTGTTTAAAAAAGTAAGTGAAAAATGTTAATATGTACAATGAACACTATTCTCGAATCACAAAGCATGAGATAACCCTAGAAGGTCATGCTTCTAAAATCGCTCTACTCTGATAGAAACAAGATATCCTATTATAGTGAAACTTAAAAAGTTTATGGGTTTTAGGTAATTTATGATATTGTTGCTATCTGACTCCATTCTGGGTTGTTCTATTCTTACCCCACGTTATTTTGCTGGTTTAACTTCTTGGATATGAAGGCTGTAAAGGAATTATATGAAAGAAGATATTAAATGATAGGAGACGAAGATATCTTTTATATTTTGTCTTTATTTCTGGGTTCAACAACTATTCAGTGAGTGAGGAAATTCTTCCTGAATACAAATGAAATGGTTGAATCTCCCAGTCAAGGTGTTAAAATGTGTTAGTCATTCTTAGGTATATATGTCCAAGTTTGGTATTTAAAGCGGTTACAACGTGTTAGACGCTTTTGGGAGGTGTGTCTAAATCCGGTGTTTTCAGTTGTAGTCATTAAGTCCGTTGTATGGTGTCTTAATTGTGATTCTGATGAGTTCATTATTTCGTGTTTTTAGTGTGGGTCATTAGTAAAAGAGGCGGCTGCTACTAGTGGAAAGGTTAGCCTACACGCTGTCTAGAGACGGACGCATGGCACCTTCCACCAATAGCAAGAAAGATATAGGTGTCATTCCGCTGGACACTGTTGAAAGAGAACGAGATTCTTTTGTTGGGACGGTTCCTTTTCTTTGTGCATGCGTCACCCCTCTTCCTGCTAGGGGCTTCTGGGAGTTTCTACATATTTTCAATAATTATTTTCAATTTGATTTAATTTTTATTTTATTTTTCTATTCCCTACAAGTTAACCATTGCAGACTCTTGGGACAAAATATATATGCATTCGCCCGACCTCTTAGCGGGAAGATGAGACTCATAGTTAGTTTTGAATGGTTCGAATTCAGAATTTTCCTTCTCCTAGACGAGTTGCCATGCCAAGATTAAGTCTGTCCTACTATTAATTCATTGCTGGAGGATGAATATTTAGATTCGTATCTTTTCCAATCGCTGTGTAAAAAAAAAAAAATACAAATAACTTAGTCCAGGATTCGAACCCGGCCGCCGACTCCATCTCCTATGACGATAATCATTACACTACGATCACATTGGATAATATATATGATCAATTGTTATTTTTAATCCTTTTTTATCTTTAGTTTAACATTCAGAAAATAGCTGAAGATGAAGAGAATACTCCCAGAAATAACTTATCCTAATTATCTGCTCTTTTGAAGTCATTTTTTGTTAAGTAATACATTTTTATTGATTTATTGATAAAATTGCATAATCTATCGATCATTTCCTTCGAAAAGGAAGTTTATTTTCATGCTTCTTAGCTGGTAAATTTTGTTCCAGGATAATATGCATTATTTCTTAATTGCTCAGGTAGTAAAAGTATAGAACATGGCTATTTTTCCCTTCAAATTCTGCTTTTGTGACCTGGATAATATTATGTATTACAAATATAGTTCCTGGATGGTATGTGTTATTTTTTAATTGCTTCTGGTATAAAAGTATAGAAAATGGCCATTATTCCCTTGAAATCATCTTTTTTTTTTTGTTCTAGATAATGCTATGAAAGACAAATTTTGTTTCTAGATAGAATATGCTATTTCTTAATTGCTATGGCCTTGTGCCATATCTAAGCAAAAAGCTTAGTGAATTACTTAATTGCTTATGGAATAAAAGTATAGAAAATGGCCATTATTCACTTCAGATTTTGCCTTTATAATCTGAATAAACTTATTTTCTCTGCAAAACGAGCAAAATTGCTGACTGGAACCTCGAGCAGTCGAAGGGCAACCACTCTAGGAAAAGGAAAAACTCTGAATTCAAAACCTGAGGAGTGTTGCAGTGGCACATTGGAGCAGCATTTTTCTGTTATCGCCTCGTCTAAAAAAGTACTACACAGGCCTTAACCACAATAAGCAAATCGGGGGAGGGGGTCGACGTGGTGTAGTGGCTAGCCTGCTAGACTGTGATATCGTTGAAAGCGAGTTCAAACTCCAGTTGTTTTATTGCGTTCACTTTTGGACTCACACTTTTGGGAAAGGCATGAACTAATTTATCCTACTACGACCGTCTTTCTACAAGGATGGCTTCGGCATTAAATTTTCCATAAAGTTTGATATGCCATTAAACAATGAAACCAAACCAATAAACAAATCCTTTGTGTTGGTAATCCAATCGTTTACATGGATAGTTAAACTGTTGGCGCGTCCTCATATATCGAAATCGATGTTTGGTCGGTTAGGTTTATGGCATATCAACCTTTGTAGGTTATTTAATGACAAATCCATTTTCATGCAAATAGTTCTATTTCAAACAATTCAGTTTAGCATGAGTACACAGTTTAGTAGTCAAAAACATTTCTATTTCAAGCTACTCAATTTATTCAAACAGTTCTAATTCAGTTTAGTATAAGTACACAGTTAAGATGTCAAAACAGTTCTATTTCAAGCAATTCAGTTTAGCATAAGTACGTTGTTTAAATGTCAAAACAGTTCCATTTTAAACAATTCAGTTTAACGTAAATACGCTGTTTAAGCGCAAAAAACAGTAAACTCAAGAAACCATGGTTTAGTTCTATTTAATCCATAAATAAGACCCCTATCAGGTGCTACCACTCCAGGCCAGAGTGGACCACGGGAGTGATGGCAATGAAAAGGTACTCCGCATTCCCCAAAGCTCCAGCATTACTGGAACCTCACCATCAGATCGTTTGGTGTCTTATCTAAGACACTCGTTGGGGTGGGGGTGGGGGTGGGTTTTTTTTACCTCTCTGCAGAGAAGCAGTCGGTGTATTTTACAGCTCCAGCCGCCTGGGCCATCGAAATCGACGGGAGAGCCCTATATATATATATATATATATATATATATATATATATATATATATATATATATATATATATATAAATATATATATCGTCATGACACTAGCACAGATTTCCCTACCTCTCTCTCGCCATTCGTCTCTATCATCTATCGCTTCCGGTAGGTCCTTTAGACTACATCAAGTGTCCGTACAAAGCTACTGTAGACAAATTCTAGCTGGTTGTCCAACACTTGCACGTCCATGTGAAAGGATCCATAGGAGAACGTTACTCATGAGTTCGTCCTTACTTCTCCAGCAGTGACCTGCATGTCTTGTTTGTCTACTTTGGATGGTTTTTAAGATAGGATGTAAGTAACCATACAGCTCTTTTGTTAGATACAGCTCGTAGCATTCTTGCGCAATTGGTGCCGAGCTTTTTCTCTATACGCTTAGTCAGCGTCCATGTGGTGCATCCATATAGTAGTAAGGACTCGACTGCTGCTTGGAAAAAATTGCGTTTTATTTTATTGGATAGCTCCGACTTCCACATGACCGATACCTATCGATATCTGTTCATGCTTTTGCTAATCGCGTATCGATGTCATTTTTCGTAGACGAGACGCTGCTTCCGAGGTAGGTGGACTTGTCTCCCAGTTTCAGAGAACCACTATTTAGTGTGGAGATGTCACTTCTTTGATTAAAGCACATGCATTCCGTTTTGTCTGCGTTCACATGGAGGCCTATATATATATATATATATATATATATATGAAATTGTAAAAATCATAGTTAAGAAATTCATTACCAAAATTAAAATAGGTAGTTACTATTTAATCACCTTCTATATAAAAGTAAAAGTAAATTTTGCAACCGTAGTCAAGGGCAACCCAAAGGCTCCTTTTTCATTAGCGACAACACCAAGGTGTAGAGGAGAAGGCTACTCCTTTCCCTGGACTGCTCCACTTTACTCTTGATACGTACTTTATAATGCTGAATGTTAAGCAAGGAGTTATCAAGTACCATTTTTTGAGTCTTTGATTTGACTCGACCTGGGATTGAACCCCGGTCTCCTGTGCCATTGGCGAACACTCTATCCACTAGACCAATGGACCGGTATATAATTATATATATATATATCATCTTGTCGTGCCATCAGTACGGATATCCCTGACCCTCTCTCACCCCTCCCTATAGTTCATCGCTTCTGGCAAGTCCCCAGGGCTACACCCCGTATCCTCAGAGCTGCTGTGTGTAGGTTCAGCTGGCCGCCCTGCTTTTGCTCGGCCATGTGAAGGGGTCCATATATATATATATATATATATACATTGAAAAAGGACCTATTTTACACTGCAACTAAACCAGATTAAATCCAACAATAACAAAAAGAAAAAATTACCAATCTTTCCAGATAATCGTTTTTTTTTCCTTTTCGTATGTTTTTCTTTTTTTTTTTTTTTTGGTTCTTGTCAACTACTATTCTATCTATTTATTCCATTATATTGCTTGCCTTTGTCATGGAGTTCTCTTACGAGACGTGACCGAGAAAAGTTCTCTTTTAGAACTTATGATGCATGCTCTACTAAAAATCATTCTAAAATTATTCACGTAGCACAGAATAAACCAGTATATAAGTGGATACCCACCACGTGGGAAGCCATTGGTCTGATGATCGTATTGGGGAGAAAATAACAGTCAAGGGTCGATGGCTCTGTATCTACGCAATCTTAAATTATATATATGCTTACTTTTGTCTATGAGGTTATTGAATATTATTTCTTGTCTACTCGGAGGACAGACTTCTTGATAAAATACTGACAAACCTTTTTTTTCCGATATTTTAAAAGAAACAATTAAGAAACCGTGCTATATATGGTTAACCCACTGTTCAGTGCAGGTTGAAAAGATTTCTACTTAACGCTAGACTAGAAATACCCCTGAGCAGAATTCAGTAAGAACAATGATAGCAGCAGCAGCAGCAGCAGTTCTACTACTTCTAGTTATTGTAGCCACAATAATTTATCTCAGTGGGTTTGGTTTCTTGGTTTCTTTGTTTAATCGAATATCAACCTTCGTGGGTTATTTAATAACAAAGCCATCCTTGAAGAATAATAGTGATACTATTTAACCTATAGCTGGAAGTATAAGGGTATTCAATATCGAATTTGGTTCGAAAATGAACGGAATAACGCAAGTGGATTTGGACCACAATAAAACTGAAAGAATGTGAAAAGAGAGATAAATACATCGACCTTGCAAGAGAATTTAAAAAACTATGGAACATGACGGTGACAATTATACCAAATGTGATTGGTGCTTTTGGCACAGTAACTAAAGGATTATTAAAGGGCCTGGAAGATTTAGAAGTTGGCGGCCGAGTGGAGACCACCCAAACAACAGCATTATTGAAGACGGCCAGAACACTGAGAAGAGTCCTGGAGACTTGAGGAGACTTGCTGTCACTCAATCTTCAGTGAAAGACCATCAGCTAACCCTGATGTGAAAAACTCTACTGAGTAAATAATCATAAATGATAGAACCTGTAGGTGACGGTGATACCAATTATAATTAGTGCACTCGGAACAATCTCCAATGAGATTAGTAATGGGACTAGAAGACTTAGAAATCCAAGAACAAGTGAAGACTATCCAAACTACAGCATTACGATCAGCCAGAATACTAAGAAGAGTCCTGGAGTATTGAAGGGACTTGACATCACTCAAACACAAATGAAAGACTATCAGCCAACGCTGGTGTGAAAACAATAATAACAATGTTGGCCTGAATTTGCGCTCAGTGGATCATTATAAATGTTCAAGGAAGATAACCAACTTATAAAGCAATTTCCTTTCTTTAATTATTTACTAGTAACTATGCTTAATGAGTTGAGTGTTCGCCAATAGTCCGGGAGACCTGGGTTCTATCCTTGGTCGCGTCATACCAAAGACACTTAAAATTGTTCTTGATACCTCCTTGCTTAAACTCAGCAATATAAGGTGCGTATCGAAGGTAAAGTGGAGCAATTCAGAAAAAGTAATAGCGCCCACCCTTACTCCTGAATGTAGTAGCTATTGAAAAGGGAGCCTTCTGGTCGCCCTCGACCACGGTCATCAACTTTACTTACTATAATATAAATTCTACGAACTGGAATTGCTCTGCTATCGAGCTTAGTTACCGCCTTTGGCGGTCTTTACACAAATTTACAAGCAACAAAACCCATTGTGTCTTTGACTCAAGCGGATATCACCAAATTGCTATGCCAAGTAAAGGTTAAGAAATAGAACCAAACAGTTAATTTCCTCGAAAGTTATTGAAAAACAAAGAAACACTTTTTGTTTCTTAAAGGAAACTGTTTAAGATTTATTATTTAAACAAAAAGAAGTGGAGTTTTAGCCCAATTCTAGTTTCGTGGTCCTGCTGAGTGACACTAAAAACCGAACAGGTACCAAAAGATAAAACATTAAAATATTATTTTCATGCTTAATGCTTGGTTCAAATTTGTTTTGGTTTAGTTATGCTTTATGGCATATCAACCCTTGAAGGTTGTTCAATGCCAAATCCTATATATATATATATATATATATATATATATATATATATATATTTGTAAACGAATAGTTTGTTAGTAACATTATTTTTTAAACGAGCCGGCGCTTATTTGTTTGTCCTAAGTTAAATAGTTTCAAGTTTTGCTATTTTTAACAATGATAATTTTATTTAATCATTTTTTACATACAGTTAAATGGTTTTATAATTTGCTATCTATTACTAGGAATTCTATTGAATATTAATTTTTATTTGCTCACAGTTTGACGTAGTGCTATTTATCTTTAAGTGTTCCTGTTTTATTTAATATCAATCATTTTTTGTACACAGTTAAAAGGTTTCAAGTATTGCTTTTTAACATTAGTAATTTTATTTATCAATTTGGTTTCATTGTTTAATGGCATATCAACCGTCTTATGTTATCTAATGTCAATTCCATCCTTCCAGAAGAACAGTATTGGTACTATTTGACCCATAGCTTGGAGGATAAGTGGGTTCATACCTTTCCCAAGGGTATTAGTCAGAAAGTGAACATTATAGTGTGACTGGATGTACACTTTCTTTTATAATTAGAGGAATTGTATTGTGAATTGAATAACCATGACCAGTATATCCGACGAACACTTACATGTGACATAGGGAAAAACTGGGCAGCTCTTTCGACCTTATTCGGTCTCATCAAAAGTGTTCTACAGTGACCTCCTCCATTTAAGATCGAACCACTGACCACAGAATGCACAATATAATTCCTCTACTTAAAAAAGAATATGTACATCTATATCCTCGTCCCTGAGATTATAATAATTACGCGGATGCGTATTTCCACTCTTCCTGGGAAGACATGGCCCTCTGTAAAGAGTACGGATATGACTTGCAGGACACATTCAGGTTAATTGGCTGCTCAATGACTAGTTAATTTGGCGTCACTTGTGTTCAATGAGGTCTGTGGCCCAGTGGTAGAGTTTTGGCTCGCATTCTGTGATCGCTGGTTCGATCTCCAATGGGATAGATCACGGTATAACACTGCTGATGAGACCAAATAAGGTCGAAACAGCTGTCCAGTGTTTCCGTATGTCACGTGCAAGAGTGCGACTGGATTGGTTAGGTTTGGTTACTTTATTTCATGGAATATCAACCTTTGTAGGTTATTTAATGCCAAATCTATTCTCCTAGAAGAACAGTAGTGGTACTATTTAACCTATAGCTGGGAGGATAAGGGGGTTCATACCTTTCCCAAGGGTATTTGCCCGAAAGTGAACGTAATAGCGCGACTGGAGTACGAATTCGCGTACTACGATTTCGCAGTCCAATGCTTTAACCATTACACCACGAGGATACCTCCTAGTAGTGGTACTATTTAACCCATAGCTGGGAGGATAAGGGGGTTCATACCTTTCCCAAGGGTATTTGCCCGAAAGTGAACGTAATAGCGCGACTGGAGTACGAACTCGCGTACTACGATTTCGCAGTCCATCGCTTTAACCATTACACCACGAGGACACTCCCCAGTGCCACTGGAGTTCGAACTCGCTTACTACGATTCTGCAGCCCAATGCTTTAAACATTACACCACGAGGACACTACCTCTATTTATAAAGTATTCCTATCTAATATGAATAACAGGCACACAGCAGTATGGTTTAAAATGATTAATAATAATAATCTTTGGTAAATGATATAACAGTTTTTTTTATCCATGGATGAGATCCTATCAGGAATAATCACACCGGCTCAGGAGGGAACTAACATTAAAGGTAATAAAGGGATACTACACATTGTCCTAATTCCATGCCAGAAGCCTCAACATCAAATGTAGTTTAATTTTATGCCAAGAACAGGTTCTAATCGAGCCTAGTCGGCTGGGGTTCTAAAATACACCGACTGCAGCTCAGCAGAGGGGTAAAACCCCAACAAACGAGTGTCCTGTAAATGTAACTAAAAAATCTGATGATGAAGGTCCAGTAATGCTGGTGCTTTGGGGAACGTGGAGTACCCCTTCATTGCCATTACTGGCCTGGAGTAGTAGCACCTGATATGGTCCTATTTTGGGGTCAAATAGAACTGTTTGATATTTAAACCGGGTGCAAACAAATGACATATACTAAATTGAATTGTTAGAAATAGAACTGTTTGATCATTTAACAGAATGTAAACAAATGACAGATGTTTAATTGAATTGTTAGTGATAAATAGCAATACTTCGAACTATCTTACTTGATTGATTTATGTTTACAAACTATGTATATCTAATTAAGTTGACTGACTACAGTCGAGGGTGATCCAAAAGCTCCCTTTTCATTAGCTACTACGCCGAGGTGTAGATTGCTTCACTTACCCTTGATCTCTACCTTATAATAGTGAGTGTTAAGCAAGGAGGTATCAAGTACTATTTTTTTCCGGGTGTGAATAAACCAGATTTGGTATGAAATATCCTACCAGGGTTGATGTGCCATCTAAGCAAACCATGTTGTAATTAAATTTCCACTTTAATTGATTGATATATCAGATATATAACTGCTAGGAATAAATACTATAGTTTGCTTTACGCTTAAAGACCGTGAAACTGCATTTTGAACGGGACTGGAGAAATCGCATAACGTCGTTTTTTCAAAACATGCACGCATGCGCGTGAGAGAGAGAGAGAGATTCAACCAAGTTCAAAAGCGGATGATTCTAACCAATAGCAGAGTTTCATCTTAAGTGTTGAACACAGAGCCGGGTAACAACTGCACTTTCTCTTAGAAAGTGCTTGTAACACCAAGAGAGGAAGGAGAAAAGAGACGCCACACCTGTTTGCCTAAACATGATGTGAGATCTTGCTGTCTTTTGTTTTTACCGTCAGTAATTCAAGGTGACTGCCTCTTGGAAACGTACAAGTTCTCAGAATCTCGAGAAAAGACAAATGCTCAGCGATGAATCATTGCTTTTAATGTGTCGCCCAAGGCTTCAGCTACTTGTCGCATCAAAAGTCCTACCGTAGAGAAAGCCTTGTTCTTCTTTGCGGGGAAAAGCTTGTCATTCAAAAGTGATGGCTGTATAAAGAGAGAGACAATTTGTAGATTTGAGTCTCTGTTCCGCTTACTTGAACACTAAGCTGGCCATATTCTTTTCTTTCTTTTTCTTTTTTTAATTGTTCTCCGTTTATGAACATCAGCAAACGAGAAGCATTGATAAACATGTGCAGTTAAAGTACATCAACCTCATTTTCCCAAGTAAAGAGGAGTCTCTTTAGCATAATCGTTAAAGTGTTGGACTGTAGCCTCGGAATAAGCGAGTTCGAATTCCAGTTGCGCTATTATGTTCACTTTCGAACTAATACCCTTGGGAAAGACATGAACCCATCTATCCCTTCACTTGTAGGGTAAATAGTATCACTGCTGTTTTTCTACAAGAATGGCGTTGGCATTAAATAATGACGGTTGAAATGCCATTAAAAACAAAGTAACCAGTGATTTTCAAAAGTCCACATTTCATCCTTTTTATTTTTAAATTAAAGCATTTCTATTATAATTAGAGGAATGCACATGTAAGTATCATCGAAACGGACTGGGAGGGTAGGGTTCAAATTCAGGTCGAAGCAGTTTGCTTTCCATGTGTACTCATGGCATTGAGAAAGACATAAAACCCTATGTTCTGACCCCAGCCACACAGCTATAGTTAAATAACAGGTCATATTAGGTTGATAGGTTGGTTGTTTTGTTTTACGGCATATCAACCCTTTTCGGGTCATTTAACGCTGAATTAAGTCATTTTAATAAAAGTTTCAAACAATTAACTTTAGTATAATTATAGCTTTTTGTTTGCATATAGTTAAATATCAAAACAGTTCTACTTCAAACAATTCAGTTTAGCATACAAAATCATTTCTATTTCAAACAATTCAGTTTAGCATACAAAATCATTTCTATTTCAAACAATTCAGTTTAGCATACAAAAACATTTCTATTTCAAACAATTCAGTTTAGCATAAATACACAGTTTAGTTCTATTTGATCCTATCAGATACTATCACTCCGGGCCAGAGTGGACTTATTGCAATGAAGGAGTATCCCACATTCACCAAAGCTCCAGTATAACTGGAATCTTACCATCAGATTGTCATATCAGGACACTCATTGGGGGGGGGGTCTTACCCCTCTGCAGAGAAGCAGTCGGTGTATTCTACAGTCTTAATAGTTTTGACCGACCAGTAAAAATTTACATTCATCAACTCTGTGGGGACACTGGGTACCATCAAGAAAATTTACTAAGAACGATGACAGGAGTCAAAGGAGAACGAGCTGACGATACGCCTTGATGATGATGATGATGATGATGATGATCCTTTCTAAGGAAACCAATCTACGAGAAGAAAAGCTACGGCAGTTTAATTAAATTAATTCCATTTTCCAAAGAACCGAACACGTTTTATCATTTAAAGAAAAAAAGAATTGCCATTGTTATCGGCGAACCGAATTCAAGTTCAGAACGACGTTATTTGGATTTCTATATGTCGTAATAACGTTTGTAAAGGCATGAATCCATATGTCCTGCACACTCGTATTTCTCTTGTTTTTACACAATTAAATGGTTTCAAGTATTGCAAGCTAACACTTCTAATTCTATTCAATATTGATCATTTGTTTGCAATAGTTAGGTGATTACAAGTATTGCTATGTAACACTATATATTATATTGAACACTATTCATTTGTGCACAGTCAAATGATCATAAGTATTGCTATTTAACACTAATTCAATATTAATCATTTTTTGCACACTGTGAAATGATTACAAGTATTGCTATTTAACACTAATAATCCTACTTAACATCATACATTCGTTTCCACAGAGTTAAATGGTTCCAAGTATTGCTATGTATTACTAATGATTCAATTAAACAGCAGTCATTTATTGACACACAGTTAAATGATCAAACAGTTCTATTTCTAACAGTTCAATTTAGTATAAGTCATGTGTTTGCACCCACTTTAAATGTCAACCAGTTTTATTTGATCCATAGACAGGACCTTACCAGGTGCTTCCACTCCTCATCAGAGTAGACTTAGGAGCGATGGCAATGAAGGGGTACTCAACATTCCCCAAATCACCCAGGTTGGAGCCTCAGAATCAGATTGTTTAGAGCCATACCAAGGACACTCGTTCGGGGAGTCTTACGCCTCTGCAGAGATGCAGTCGGTGTATTCTACAGTCCTATCCGTCTGGGTACCGATATATATGGTTTGTTTGTTTTTGTTTTTTTTGTTGTTGTTTTTTTGTTTAATGGCCTATCAACCTTTGTAGGTTATTTAATGCCAAAGCCATTCTCCAAAAAGAACAGTAGTGTACTATTTAACCCATAGCTGGGAGGATAATGGGGTTCATACCTTTTCCCAAGGGTATTTGCCCGAAAGTGAACGTAATAGCGCGACTGGAGTTTGAATTCGCTTACTTTGATTCGATAGTCCATCGCTTTAACCATTACACCACGAGGACACCCCCTATATATATGGGTTTTAGTCTATATTACATGTTGAAAGTGAATGATGAGTTGTAGATATTGCCAGTTGACTTTATGCAGTAATTCTTTTATTTATTTTTTACTCTATTTACATTAGTTTCAAAAGCCTAATATATATTAAATTCTTTCCAACTTAGAGCTATTTCGAGGTCATAAATGGATTTCTGGTAAAATTCTGGCCCATAAACATGAGACCATTGTATGGTTTATCGTATTTTTTTTTTTTTTTTTTTACAAATTTGCAATGTTCAATCCGAATGTCGACGAATAGTCCGAGGGCCATCATATCAATTTCCTGAACGAAATCTAAACGAAGCAAATATAAAGAAAACATGGTATGAAAATTCATTGTCCTTCCACTCATAACAATACTGACTTGATTAGTGTATGGGGAACGTCTTTGATTATTGATACCAAAAGAGTTTGGAAACTATCCAGTGTGCCTAAGTGGATGATCTAGACTACAGCGAATTGGATCGATACTGGTTAAAATAATATTTTTAACAAAAAAAAAAAGAGGGGGGCGGAGAGAAATATAAAACTACAAAACAAATCAATATTTCTTCTCTGACCTCTGCAACGTCTCATAATAAACGATGCATCAAGTTAACGAATTAAATAAAAAGTTATATATAGAGATAACGAACTGAGTTTAGATCTTGTAGAAACGAATAAAAAGAAAATATAATTTATTCCATCTTTCTTCCTCAATAGGGCAATGATCCTTCTGATTTTTTCCCCTATCAGGTTATTCTATTTTTGCTTAAGAAGAAATCGATCGAATATGAGTGAAAACTCAGTAATAATATACGAAGATTTATTCATAATTTTTCCAAGGTTAGGCACTAAACTGTATCTGATGGTGAGGCTCAAGTTCTGGAGCTCTTTGAGGTGGGAATTTCCTTATAATTGCCATTACTACAAAATCCACTGACTCGCGGCGGTGGTTCATTCTTGGTGGGTCTTAGAATACGCTGACTGTATCCCCTACAGTAGGATGAGACCCCATCACCCCTCGAAAAGGAGGTATCTGTAGTAATAATGCCATGAGCGATCTTACCTCGAAAAAACAGAAGGTGTGTTCTCTCTGCTACCGGCACGCGGAAACCAGAAGAAGAAAAGGACGCAAGAGATGTGACTTGTTTTATGGAGGAGAACGCGATAAGCCCATGTGAAGTAGCGAGATTTGATGAACATAAAAGAGACTAAGTTTGAAGTGGAAAAGTGCAGTATTTTGCTGATTCAATTGTCAGGTCGCGCTTCGTCGGCTGTGTTTACTGCAGCACAGATCCGGCCAGGTGCGTCTTGGCAGTTGGATAATTTCCTTCAGCCTCAGGGGGCCTTCCCCCCAGGCTTTTACCTCCTTCGGGAGGGTTGGGTTCATTGCCAGGCGCCTGAGGCGCCTCTAACAAGGGGAATGCCGACGGGGCCGAGGGCATTTTTGGCAAACTCCGGGCGCGTATGGGCTACGGCCCTGCGCCCGGTCCCACCCAAAAAAAGGCCTTGTGCCATACATGCCCGTAAGGTGGGGTGCGCATCAAATACCGAAATACCGCAGTATTTTGCTGATTCAGTTGTCGGGTCGCACTTCGGCCGGCCGTGCTGGCTGCGGGGCGGATCTGGCCGGGTGTGTCTCGGCAGCTGGATAATTTCCTTCGGCCTCAGGGGGGCCTTCCCCCCGAGTTTTTACTCCCTTCAGGGAGGTTGGGTTAATCGCCCGGGACCTGAGGCGCCCCTAATAAGGGGAATGCTGACGGGGCCGTAGGCATTTTTGGGAAATGCCGGGCGCGTGTGGACTACGGCCCTGCGCCCGGACCCACCTAAAAAAAGGCCTTGTGCCACACGCGCCCGTTAGGTGTGGTGTGCAACAAATACCGCAGCATTTTGCTGATGTCTGATTGGTGAACATCGATCAGTTCATTTTGTAAGTTAAGTAAGTTGACTAGTGCCCAATAGGTTGATTGCTCTTCGACTAGACTTCTGAAACCAACTAGGTGTGAAACTAAACTCCATCTGATAGTCCTATTTACCCAACCCCTTCGCTCGGGCAGGATATGACACAAGGTCAATTTTAAGCGGAGTTCAACAGGTTTCAATTCAGAGTTTTCCTTCTCCTAGACTAGTCGCCTCACCAAGGCTGAAGAACCTAGTCTGCCCTACTATTTACCCATAGCTGGAGGGAGAATATTTGGATTCATACCTTTCACATAGTGCTATGTGAAATGCAATCAGGCTCGTCCAGGATTTGAACTCGTGTCGTCGTGTCCACATCCTGCGACGATAACCATTACACCACGGGCAACTCCATCTGATAGTAAGGCTCCAGTTCTTGAGATCTGAGGAATGTGTAACACCATTTAATTGCCATTACTCCCAAGTCCACTTTGACCCGGAGTCATACTACCAGTCAGGGTCCCATTTATGGGTTAAATACATCCGTTTGAAAATTACTTGTATTTGATAGGAATACTTAAAACCATATAACGATGAAAATTCTTATTCGGAATAGTTGCTTAAAGCTATAATTCTTTGAAAAGAAATATAATTAGTTACTTAGGCAACTAGTCTAGGAGAAGGAAAACCAGCTTTAGACAAACTTTGACCTCTTAGAAATTAATCATATGTTTCATCCTGCTCGTGGTGGAAGGATTGGAGAGAGAGAGAGAGAGAGAGAGAGAGAGAGAGAGAGTATAGTCTTTCTTCCTTATATATTTTTATATTTGTAAATTTTGTGAAGAAGCCAAGGAAAGGGTTTCCATAGCGTAGTGATTAATGAGCTGGACTGCGACATCCCAGTTAGTGAGTTCGATCTCCAGTCGCCCTATTACATTCACTTTCAGACTCATATTCATGGAAAAGGCATGAACTCTCTTATCCCTCCTTCAACTAGCTATGGATAAAATAAAATCACAGTTGTTTTTTTTATAAGGATAGCTTTGGCATTACATAACCCAGAAAGTGTGATATGCCATTAAACCAACCATCAAACAGGCCATTGGTTTATTCTTGCTATAACGTAACTTCTATAAATACGAAATTATTTGATGGCAACAAACGGGCAGTCGATGGCGGCCGTTAAGTGAATTATTTAAAAATGTTTTCTGAGTAAAATATTTTCGAACACATCTGCTATGATTTATATGAGGTTCTGCGTGAGAATAAAGCATATTTTTACCCAAGGGGCTGCTGTGTTAGCCGGTCATAGTACATCACTGAAGCCATGAAAACAAAAATTCTGTTTTCATGTGCACGGCACCTTTGAAGGGGCCATTTTGTTTGTGATTTAAAAAAGAAATCATCGCTGCAAAACAGAAAAGGAGATCCGACAGTTTTGCTGCCGAGGAAAATTAGGCAAACGAAGGATTCAAAGAGATAATGGACTTAAAAGCAAATTCAGCTTTACATGAGCAAACTTTCTGGCAAAACAGAAATCGGTTAATTTGTTTTTTGTGACTTGAAATACCGAACCTCAAATACGCCCACACTATCATTGTATGCAATAAAGAACAAATTTTTGTCCATTGACACATTGACTGCTCCAAGTAGGACATTTTAATACATTAGCTTTGCATTCAAACTTATTTAACATGAAACTCTTCCAAGAGAGTCACCTTGTAGCTGGGGATTGGAAAATGCGAACTATCCTGTGAGCAGAATAAGACTTCTACCCCACTTACAAAAAGGGTGTCCTGACTATGACACTAAACTGCATCTGATGGCAAGGCCAGTTCGTAATCAGAAGAGTTGCGTTTATCTTTGCTCGGCCAATTCGTCCCGCACGAAAATCCTCCCTTCCTTACTAGGGTAATTTTCATAATTCTATAATCACTTATCGTGATTTATTAGGCTGGTCAACTGAGTAAAGGTGTGTCATATATCAGTGTGTTTGTGTGTCCATTTGTATAACCCAGCAAAAACGGCATATCATAGTGAAATATTTTATAAGGGAAATAAACATGGAGAATAAAGCAATTTCCAGTTCAATTTGTAACTGAATTTGTTTTTACATTCATACGGAATGTCATGCTTAATCAGCCAAATTGTTTATATAAATAAGATAATCAAGAAATGCTTATTAGAATCTTTCACTCGATTTTGAATAGAAATATCAGTAGCATCACAGACAGCTGTTACAACGAGAACCCAATGGGTTCATAGGTCGTGAAGTACGTCATTGTGAAATTGTATATATATATATATATATATATATATATATATATATATATATATATGTGTGTGTGTGTGTGTGTGTGTGTGTGTTTTTAGCAGAAATCTAACAAAAACGGCACCTCAGCGAAATTTCTATAAGATGAAGACGTTAAAAAACGTTCCAATTGAATAAAGTGAATTCCTGACCAATTTTTGAACTGAATGATACTATTGAGATAAAATATCAATTTTCATTATTGATTCGGTTCGGTTTCTTTGTTTAATGGCCTATCAACCTTTGTAGGTTATTTAATGCCAAAGCCATTCTCCTAGAAGAACAGTAGTGGAGCTATTTAACCCATATTAACAGCTATTTAACCCAAAGCTGGGAGGATAAGGGGGGTTCATACCTTTACCAAGGGTATTTGCCCGAAAGTGAACGTAATAGCGCGACTGGAGTGCGAACTCGCATACTACGATTCCGCTTTAACCATTATACGACGACGACACACCCCTTCATAATTGAAATTATCGATATAACAGGAATATTTTGGATATACGAATTAGAATTGTTCAGTCTTTCCAGAATAGAAGTATCTTTATCACTGTTACAACGGGAAGATGTTGGATTTCTGGGTGGTATTGTAAACAACAGGGTTTTGACCAACATAAAACGATTTATTTTAACGGCATATCAATACGTATAGTGTTATTTTATACCAAAAGGTTAGGGAATCACATTCATCATACGTTCATATTTACATTTTTTGTGGAGTTGTTTCTTAAGATTTTTTTGCAAATAGTCTTATCGAATACAAATAATTTTTAAACATATCTATTTGAACCATAGAAGGGACCCTAACTGATACTATCACTCTTGGATAAAGTGGACTTGGAAGTAATGGCAATGAAGGAGTACTACATACTCCCGAAATCTCCAGAACTGGAACCTTGCATCAGATGCAATTTAGTGTTATACATAGGATACCCCCTTTTTGGGTCGGAGGGAGTCTCATATCCCTGTAGGGGACAGAGTCAGCGGATTCTAAGCCCGACAAATAGGAAGGATTGTGAAATTGAAAAATTATTCATTTTACTTATTACGGGTAACTTCATTCTTTTTTTTTTTTTGTGATGGCACACGTAAGCCAGTTCAATATAATTTCAGAAAGAATTGATTTTGACAGTATGTTAGTCACTGTGCATCTGGGGCGTATCAGTCTGAGTCAATCGAAGAACAGCAATATCTCCTCCTGACATTTTATGGTAATTCAGTTCGATTATGGTAAAGTGCATACCCAATAAACATTTCTGGCGACTTTTTTTTTCCTTTTCTTTTTCTTTCTTTTCAACGATCCAAAACACCAGACGCGTATTTGCATGTGATAAAAACCGACACGCAAGAGAAACTGGCATTCTGAAGTCACTAATCAATAAACATCAACTAATCACATAAATTAGTCTTTTCATTTAGTTATTCATTGCTCTTCTTGGATATTCCGTTCTGGTTTTCGTCATTAACCCTGAGAATACTGAAATCCACCACACCCCAACACCACTGAGATTATCACTTTCTCCTTCTTCCTCGGCTCACTGTTGAAAAATAGCAGAAAAATGTAAAATGTAGTAATATGTTATTTAACAGCCATACAAGCCGTTAAATAACAAATAATATTATTTGACAGGCAATAGCGACGTAGAAATAGGAATTACTCTGCCGGAATACTGCACAAATATAGTATCAGTTTATTAGGCTAATACTATAAAAAGGCCTAAATCTTATTTTAATACATCGAATGCCTGTCTACTCCTATTTATTTTTGAAGGGTCTCAAAAAGAACTTGATTCTGTCTGGGTACCCAATAATTCTGGCATTGCACTAAATACAACGTATTGGCTGGTTATCTAAGGTAGTAGACCACTGTTAGAAAGATCGACTCTCACTAGGCGCTGCACACTTTTAGCTTTGTACTAAACTAAGGCAAAGTTGGTGAATGACAACAAAAGAGAGGAGCAGTATAATTCACAGCTGGGTCAAAATGTTACTGTAAGTAAAAGTAAATAATATGAATTTATGTTTAGACGACATTTAGGTTGTTGCCTAGAGTGTCTGTTCCAATTTCAACGTAATTGTTTTATTACCATATTTACCAACCCCTCCGCTCGGGCAGGATATGACACAAGGTCAATTTTTAAGCGGAGTTTAACAGGTTTGAATTCAGAGTTTTCCTTCTCCTAGACTAGTTTCCTCACCAAGGCTGAAGAACCTAGTCTGTCCTACTATTTACCCATAGCTGGAGGGAGAATAATTGGATTTATACCTTTCCCAAGGGTATTAGTGCTATGTGAAATGCAATCAGTCTCGTCCAGGATTTGAACTCGTATCATCGTGTTCAATTCCTACGACGATAACCATTAAACCACGGGCACCTCCTGAAATTGTAATTGTTTTATTACAGGCATAGAACAAAAGACCTAGAGTTAATTTTGCGAGTATATACTATATATATATATATATATATATATATATATATATGTGTGTGTGTGTGTGTGTGTGTGTGTATAGCATGGATGCTTATCTGCAACCCATGGTTTCATGCCTCCTTATTACGACAATCACCAGGCAGAGAAAAAATATCTCGTAAAGTAAGTAAAGTTGGCGTCCTTAGTCGAGGGTGACTTGAAGGCTCCCCTTTCGATAGCTACTACACAGAGGTATAGGGAATGGCGCTACTCTATTCCCAGGATTGCTTCACTTTACCCTTGATCCTTACCTTATATTGCTAAGTGTTAAGCAAGATGGTATCAAGTACCATTTTTGAGTCTTTAGTATGACCCGACCTGGGATTGAACCCCGGTTTCCCTAACCATTGGCGAACACTAAGAAATCAAAGAAATCGAAAGATACAGTCAGGCGAATGTTTACATTGAGATTTGTATGACTTGTATGTGTGTGTGTGTGTGTGTGTCGATTAAATTTGTGTTTTACTGCGTGGTTGAATTGGAGATTGTTATTGTGTGTCTACCACAAACCCATCTAGTGAGATAGTGACAAACATACACTATATATATATATATTGTAAAGGGCCCTGTTGGTTGGGGTTGTAGAATACGCCGACTGCATCTCTGTAGAAAGGTAAGACCTCCGTCAACTTATATTCTGGATATGATGCTAAACCCTCTGATAATTAGGCCCCAGTTCTGGAGCTACATTATCAGATGGTTTAGTGTTATTACTTCCAGGTCCACTCTGACTCGAAGTGTTAGTACCTGATTGGATCCCATCTATGAGTCAAGAAGAACAATTTAACCATTTAACTGTGTGCAAACTAGTGACCGATGTTAAATTGAATTGTATTACATAGCGTTACTTTGAATATTTAACTGTGTGCAAATAAAAATATTGGAGTTAGATAGTAATATTTGAAGCCATTTTAGAGTGTGCAAACAAATGTTTCATTCAAAATAGATAGGAATACATGAAAACGTTTAACTGTGCGCAAATAAAACTATTTATGAGGGCAATACTTAAAACCACTTCACTGTGTACAAACAATAGTGTAATATAATGGCCGAGGGATTTCGTTTTATATATCTTGCCTTTCGGTTTAGTTAGGCTGAGAACCTTTCGCTTAGCTCATGGGTTAGTTAGGTGCAACATGAGTGCAGGTGTTCACACGCGCGCGCGGGGAGGATGTTTCGTTCAGAGATGTCATAATAAAATCCCTGATAGAGGATATGACTCGGGAATGTAAATGACGTTATGCACCGGAATCGTGTGCGGAGGATTGGGGGGGGGTGTTGAGAAAAGACAGTGAGTTGAGTCTTGCCGTCCGAAGAAGAAGGGTGACTTTCGCTTGCTCGCCGAGGCCTTGTGGCGGGAACGCACGTGATGGGGGGGGGGCATATGGAAAAGTCAGCATAGAAAGATTGTGCCTCTCTCCTTATGTCGAAAAACATTTAAACTCAAAGGTAATACCTGAACTAAGAAGTCGTAGGTGTTTTTCGTGTTTCGGGATTCCTATGTTATATATGTGCGTTAGGGACATTATGAACGTTTTGCGTACCGGTATGAATATGTATATTTCACATATTCATGTATGGCTATGTTACCCTATTTACCAACCCCTCCGCTCGGGCAGGATATGACACAAGGTCAATTTTTAAGCGGAGTTTAACAGGTTTAAATTCAGAGTTTTTCTTCTCCTAGATTAGTTGCCTTACCAAGGCTGAAGAACCTAGTCTGCCCAATTATTCACCCATAGCTGAAGGGAGATTAATTGGATTCATACCTTTCCCAAGGGTATTAGAGCTATGTGAAATGCAATCAGTCTCGTCCAGGTTTTGAACTCGTTCGCCGTGTCCATTTCCTACGACGATAACCATTACACCACGAGCACCACCATATTCATGTATGACTATGTTACAATAGCAATACTTAAGTGCAAACAGATTAGCTCTAATTCGTTTAAAAATTAAGATTACCAACAAACTATTTATTTACAAGTCATTTAACTTTCGGTAAATAAATGAGCTCTGGCTCGTTTACTCATGTTATCTAAAAGCTATTTGTTTACAAATCAAATATATTAAACATAAGTATTTATATATTATATAAGTATTTATATATTAAATATAAGTATTAACAGGATTTGACATTAAATAACTTACAATGTTTGATATACCATAAAACCCAACAAAACCAAATCACATATTTAACGTTGAAATAATTCACTTTGATAAAAATTTCAAACAATTCAATTTAGTTCTATTTCAAACAGCTCAGTTTAGCGAGAGTATGTAGTTTAAATGTCAAAACAGTTTTATTTGAAATTATTCAATTTAACATAAGTACGCAGTTTAGTTCTATTTTACGTATTACAGGTGCTACCACTGTGGATCAGAGTGGAGTCGAGAGTGATAGGGATGAAAAGGGGTACTTCGCATTCCCCGAAGCTCCAGCATTACTGAAGCCTCACCATCAGATTGCTTAGTGTCAAATCCAGGACTATTGCTGGGGGAGCCGTAACCCTCTGTACAGACGCAGTCAGTGTATTCTGCAGCCCCAGTTGACAGGGCCAAAGAAAACAGTAGAGGCACTATTCAATCAACAACCGGGAGATAAGGGAGTTCATGCCTTTCCCAAAGGTATTAATCAGAACTTGAACTTAATAACGCTAGTGGAGCTCGAACTTGTTTATTTCCATGCCGCTGTTTAGTACGTTAACCACAACGCCATTGGCACCCACCCCGTCCTTCCTGGTTAAGAAAAGGATTAGTTTTGTGGTTGCTTGTATGTTTACCCCGATTTATATTCATCCTTACGTAACTCTAACAAATTAGAACCGAAAAAGAAAACTGGTAAATTAAGCACTAAATGAAGTTAATCAGTCAGGAAGTTGGAATAATTACACGAACGACCAATGAGATTATTTATAGAAAAACTGTGCATCGAGGGGCCATTTAACTGTCAAGACTGTTTGCCTCGGAGAGGAAAGTGCCGAAGGCAGAGTGAAATAAATGTGCAAATGATGAAAAATACGAACAAAAGACGACGTAGCATGCAGGAAATAAAGAGAAGGCAAATCAGGACAAACAAAATGAGGTAAACAGCCGATAGGACCGAGCATAGCCATTAATATTCAAAAAATATTTCAACGATTATACTTAAGCAGCCATGTTTCCTATTCAGTGCTAAGGTGAGAAGAAAATAATAGTTCGTTGTTTTTGTTTAATTTATTCCTTCGAATTTATTTTTTTTTAAATATTATTTTATTTGTTATGGCAAATAAAGGAAGATAATGGTTACTGTCGTAGCAAATGAACACAGCAAAACGAGTTCAAATCCTGCACGAGACGGTTTTCATTTTACATAGTGCTAATACCCCTGAGAAAGGTATGAATCCAATTATTCTCCTTCCAGCTATGGGTAAATAGTAGGGCAGTGTAGGCTCTTTAACCTTGGTAAGATAACCGGGATAAGAGAAAGAAAACTTTGAATTCAAACCTGTTAAACTCTGCTGAAAAATTGACCTGGTATCGCATCCTGATCATGCAGAGAGGTTGATATATATATATATATATATATCTTTTATGCAAAAAAAAGGACAGTATTATACAGTATTATATATATGTTACTAAAAAGATCTCTGAGGCCAGACCGATGAGTGGGTATATAGATACTTGATAAGTTTTTTTTACGTGCCGCAAGTGAAACTAATTATGTGGTGTAAATGAAACAATACAATTTCGATCGCAGAAGTTATTGATTTGAAGATAACGAGTATTACCAATGAATAAATAATTAGCGAATGCAAGTGTATTTTGATAATGAATATTGAAAGGTGGTATTTACATAGAATATGAAGTTGAGCCAAAATCTTCATAATGAATTAAGGTCTAATGAGATGCTCGGATCGATGGTATACATTCTTATACAACTTAAACGCTGTGAACTCACGTGAAAATGAGCAGCAGCCATTCGATCAGCAAAATTCACGGTTGAATTTATCAAAAATCAGAATTAATATCGCGGACATGATATATTAACTGGATTGGGGGAATATGATATCATTTACTAAACTTTGCTAAATCTTGCAGTCCAGCCTCAGATTGCTCACACTACCTACTGTTCTAAAGTTATCCCCCATCTAAGTAGTGACGTGACGCATAATTGCTCAACGGGCGAAATTTCTTCAAGCATCTGGTAACTGTACTTACATGAACTTCGTCTTCACTTTTCACACAACAAAACGTTTTTGGCTGCTTCGGTGACGTTATGGCCCGGGTAGAATTCGTAAACCCTAAGTTACCGAATTAGACGACTTCTGCACGTTGATCTCTGTGGCTTTCAAATCACTTACGAAATGATGCACCAACTAGCACAATACTAACAACCGCAGCGGGTACCTGACTGCGGTTTCAGCTACATCGGTTACATGATATACTTGGTGTGATCTAGTATGTACTAAAATATTGCAAAACTTTTCTCTCACTCTAATATATTGAAAAAAAAAAATTTTAATTAGTTCTTTTTTCTTCAAAAGATTATTACCCACGTTAGAAAATTGGATCAACAAAAAAAAAGAAAAAAAGACTAACGCACACAAAGACAATCGGAGACACAATACACAATTTACGACTGAATTTCTTTCTTTATTTTTAATGGCATATCAACCTTCCAAGGCTATTTAATGCCAGAACCATCCTTGTTGAAAAATAGTAGTGGTACTATCTAACCCATTGCTGGGATGACAAGGGAGTTGCCTTTTTTTTCAGGGTCAAAATCGGGCCATTGGCCAAATGAGTAAAATGTTCGTCAATGGTCCAGGAGATCGGGGATCAATCCCAGGTCGAGTCATACCAAATACTCAAAAGAATGGTACTTGATGCTGCCTTTCTTTACACTCAGCATTATAAGGTAAGGATCAATGGTAAAATGGAGCAATCCAGCGAATGGAGTTGCGCCCTACCCTACACCTTGGTGTAGTAGCTTTTGAAAAGAGAGCCTTCGGGTCACCCTCGATTAAGGTCGCCAACTTAGTCTGAAAGAACGTAATCCTATTTACCAAATAATTTTCAAACAGATCTATGATAATACCCTTCCCTTAAAAAAGGGATGTCCTGGATATGACACTAAATCGTCTGATCATATTTTCCAACCCCTTCACTCGGACAGGATATGACACAAGGTCAATTTTTAAGCGGAGTTTAACAGGTTTCAATTCAGAGTTTTCCTTCTCCAAGACTAGTTGTCTTACCAAGGCTGAAGAACCCAGTCTGTCCTACTATTTACCCATAGCTGGAGGGAAAATAATTGGATTCATACCTTTTGCAAGGATATTAGTGTTATGTGAAATGCAATCAGTCTCATCCAGGATTTGAACTCGAGTCACCGTGTCCATTTCCTACACGATAACCATTACACCACGGGCACCTGAAAGAACGTAATAGTGAGGCTGGATTTCGAACTCGCTTACTACGATATCATAGTTCAGCATATTAAACTCTACACAAGGAGTACTCTGCCTAAATTCAGCCACGCTCTTGATACTTCATTATGTAAAATTTCGTGTGTATTAACATCACGTAGGTGTTTAAATTATACCGAAATTTTTTAAACGAAGAGTTTTCATTTACGTTATTTAAACGTCCCGGATTATGGTGTTTGTATTGGCTGTTATATTCACAACGTTTCGGTCGTGGTACTGACTCCCCCTCCACAAAAAGCTAACAAACAAAATTCTCCAGTTGAAGAGATAGACAAAATGATATTAGGTTTAAAGCTCTTAAAAATGGTTTCTGATTTGGTTTAGTGTAATGACATCTCAACCATTGTAGGTTATTTAATGCCAAATCCATTTTTATACATATAAATAGTTCTATTTCAAATAATTCAGTTAAGCATAAGTACAGGGTTTAAATATCAAACAATTCTATATGACCCATAGATAGGAGCCTATCAGGTTCTACCACTCCGGGCCAGCATAGACCCGGGAACGATGGCAATAAAGAGGTACTCAGCATTCCCCAAAGCTCCAGCATTACTGAAGCCTCACCGTCAGATTGTTTAGTGTCATAATCAGGACAACCGTTGGGGAAGTCTTAACCCTCTGCAGAGATGCAGTCTGTGTATTTAGGCTGGGCAATGGTATCTGAATTGTCATTGGATAAAAACATTTTACGCTTGAATTTGCGCTAATGCCTAAAGGAAAAGCATGAATCCATATGTTCTCTCCCTAGTCATGAGTAAAATAGTAAAATAGGCTTGATTTTTAAGTCTTGGTTGGCAACTAGTCTTGGAGAAGGAAAACATTGAATTCAAACGAGCTGTAATCCGCTTAAAGATTGACCTTGTATCACATCCAGTCCTTAGCGGACGGGTTGGGTAAATATATACATAGGAATGTAAATATGAACGTACAATGGACTCGATTCCCTAAACTGTAAGCATAAAATATCCCTAGATGAGTTGAGAGGCCGTTAAAATCGGTCAATTACTATATATGATGATCATTTTCGTTCTGAAAGACATTTATGTTTCATATTCTTATGCTAAACTTCTATAATCTACGAAAGAAGAAGAAAAAACAAACAAGCGAAAAAGTAATAAGAGAAATAAATAAAACTAACATATACAAAATTTCCAACTTCATTCAGAAAGGAAATAAAAACCTAAAAACGTCCTGGCGACCTAAATGTCTGGTATTGTGTTTAAAAAAACAAATAACAACCCTAAAGGCAAAAATACACCCCCCTACACACACCAAAAAAAAAAAAAAAAAAAGAAAGAACCTAAGTGGTGTGACTTCTCAAAGACAACTTTCCCACAGTGGCAGCAACTTTCTCAGCAGATGGGAACCACCATGCGAAGGCGGTGACGACTAAGTCCTGGGCTCACTACTAAGGGCGTACCCCAGGTTTAGTATATGCACCGCTTATTGGTGTTAGGAGCACAGACAAATTAAAAAGGCTGCATGCTCTGTTTTGACAAGGGGGCGTGTTGGGGGAGCACTGCAAAATTCTTCACACTGATTGGAGGGAACAGTAAGTTTCTTCCATTTTTTTGTTCTTCAGATTTAGGGTTTTAACGGTAAACCAGACAGTTTTGTATGTCCTTTCAGTACGCCGTTCGAAAAGAGTTTAAAACTTCGATGACAAAGACAGGGTTTTCTGACAACATAATAAAATGAGTTGTAAACTTTTCGATTGGGGGAAACGACTCGCCAGTCTCCATTAAGTTACATAGTGTGAACATAGAGTAATTCGTAGGAATACCTAACACTTGTACCCGGTTATGGCTAACGGAATCAGAGCTGGCGACCCTCGTGGATTCAATAAAAGACGTAGTTCGAAGTTCCGTGAAGGTTCCAGAGTTCGACAAACATCTGAAGAAGGCCGGAGGACATATCGACCGAAACGATGTGGAAATAACAATAAAGATGAAGACAATAGTCCGAAAACCCTTAGTGATAAAAATCGCAAAGCTTCATCTCAGAAATTTAGACAACTAATCCGTAGTTGTTATTAAAGGGTTTATAAGACCTCATATAGAACATTGTATTTAGTGCTATGCTCTCGTGTCAAGACATGAAAATTAGAGAGTAGCATTAAGATTAGAGTGTTATATAATAGCCGAGGGATTTCGGTTCATGCCTTTGAGTTTAGTTAGGCTGAGAACCTTTCGGATTAGCACATGGGTTAGTTAGGTGTAACACTGAGGCGGGCGCGCGCGGGCGGATGGAGATGTCACTCAGATGTCATAATAGTCCGAGACGAAATGCGATGACAGGGTGCGGGTGACGTCACGCACCGGAAGCGCACGGAGGTTTGTGGGAGATTTTTAAGAAAGTAAGAGTTGGGTACTAGACGCCAAACGAGAAGGATCGATTTTGGAACTCGCAGGCGCGAGGCGAACTGGTGCCCTATGAGGGCCGCTCGAGACGGGGGCCAAATGAATAAGACAGCATAGAAGATTGTGTCTCTCCTCCTTACGTCGAAACCTTTGACTCAAAGTTAATAAAAAGGTTTCGTACCTGAACAAGAAATCGTTACGTGTTTTCGAATTCCGAGATTCCTATGTTCTTTATATATTCTATAGTAATGAACATTATATGTCCATTTCCCGCATAGCGTTAATTGAGAATATGGTACAAGAGGGCTTACAAACAAAAAGTAACAAAACTAATAAAAAGAGTAAAATATTACAGTTATAGAGAGAGATTGCAGAAATTAGGATTAACTACTTTATTAGAAAAAGGCTAAATAGGTAGAGTGTTCGATAATACCCTGGAGACTGGGGTTCAATCTCAGGTCGAGTCATACCAAAACCTCAAAAATGGTACTTGATACCTCCTTGCGTAACACTCAGCATTAAAAGGTAGAGATCAAGGGTAAAGTTTAGCAATCCAGGGAAAGGTGTAGCGCTCTTCACTACACCTCGGTGTAGTAGCAAATTAAAAGGGAACCTTCGGATTGCCCTCGACTAAGATCGCCAAATTTTCTTACTTGCATAATATAAACAATAATAAATGCATAGTATTACCGTTTAGTAACATTACTGTAGAGTTGCGTACCTTATTATTACTATATATTAACGTAAATTCGCATTGCATATAATTTACGTTAAATAACGTAGGTTGTTACATAGTATTAGCATTGATTAAAATAATGCATTTCATAGCCTACTCATGTTTAAAGCAATTATAATGTTTTTAGAATTTCTTAAAAAGAAACCCTTTATTTCTATGACGTCGCACGACGCAGAGGTTAGATATCAGAATGTACCAGGACATCCCTTCTCATTCGCACCACTCCATAGTATCGAGCAATTAAACTCTACCCTTCGCCATAGCTTATCATTTATTTATGGAGGTGTCCGTGGTGTAATGGGTATCGTCGTAGGAAATGGACACGGTGACACGAGTTCAAATCCTGGACGAGGCTGATTGCATTTCACATAGCACTAATACCCTTGAGAAAGGTATGAATCCAATTATTCTCCCTCCAGCTATGGGTAAATAGTAGGACAGACTGGTTTCTTCAGCCTTGTTGAGGCGACTAGTCTAGGAGAAGGAAAACTCTGAATTGAAACCTGTTAAACTCCGCTTTAAAATTGACCTTGTGTCATATCCTGCCCGAGTGGAGGGGTTGGTAAATAGGATCATTTATTGGATAATCCAACGTGTGGAGCCGTATATAACCAGTCCATATTTTCCATTCTTGAGTTCTTCAGACTGGACTCCATTTGTCGATTCTAGAAGCCTTGGAGATAAACAAATTCAAGCCAGAACTTAGTATACTGAAACAATTCTATTCACAGATTCTCTTTAGCAATTCTCTTGGGTCAAGGGAAGTTATTTTACTCGGGCCAATTCAGCTAGCTTATCATAAATCTTTTTTTCTTTCATCCCTCCCCTTTGCATATCTATCAGTCACTACCCAAATTTTGAATTCCTTACATATTAACGCAAGAATTACTGACACAATTCTCTGAAGAGAGGTAATCAAAATAAAGGGATCCTTTTAAAGAATTTTTTAAAAAGATATCTTAATCGCTTTGAAAATATTTTATTCATTTTAAACATGAGTTCATTGGTCTAGTCAGTAGAATGTTTGCCAATGGTCCAGGAGACCTGGCTTCAATCGCAGGTCGCGTCAATGGCATATCAACCTTTGTAGGTTATTTAAAGCCAAATCCATTCTTATGTAAATAATCAGTTCTATTTCAAACAATTCAGTTTAGCATGAGTACACAGTTTAATTGTCAAAAACATTTCTATTTCAAAATATTCAGTTTATTCAAACAGTTCTAATTCAGTTTAGCATAAGTATAGATTTTTTTACACAGGTAAATGTCAAAACAGTTCTATGTATAACAAATCAGTTTAATATGAGCACAGCTTTAATTTCCAAAACAGTTTCATTTCAAACAATTCAGTTTGGCATAAGCACACAGTTTAAATGTAAATACAGTTTAATTGTCAAAAACATTTCTATTTCAAACAATTCACTTTAACATAAGTATGCCGTTATTTCTATCTAACGATAAACTCTGAATTCAAACCTGTTAAACTCTGCTTTAAAACTGACCTTGTGCTACATCTTGCAAGAGCGGAGGGGTTGGGTAGATCAGAATATCAATACCAGATTGAAAATATTTCCCATTCAACTTATTTACACTTTAACATATTCTTAGGAGGATATTTAAGCAGCTATAAAATTAATTAGATTTATTATGTAATAGTTTGATTATCATATATATATATATATATATAATCTATCCCGCACATAAACATGCAAGTGTATATACACACACGTATATATATATATATATATATATATATATATATATATATATATATATATATATACACACACACACATATATATCTCCTCGTAGCAGAAAAAGAATTTATTAGTTATATTTTTTATATAGTCATGTGAAATCATTTTATCTGGCTACTTTATGTTCCATATCAGTAACGAACATAGTTTTGGACTTGCTCCATTATATTAACATTCAGCAATTTTTTCAACAATGTCTTTGTCTTACATTTCTTTAATTGCTTTATTATATATATATGAAATCGATATTGTAAATACATACATGTTTTAAAAAAACAATTCAATAATTGTTTAAATTCAAATTAGGATAATATTGGAATTAGGATTTAAAAAATTACGTTCTCATAATAATTTGTTCTTATATATGCATTGAAAAAATATTTTGAAATATAGAAATTAATTCTAAAAGATTTTGAATATAAACTTTGGTTTATAATTACACTTTTTGGTACAACAACAGTAAATAAAGCGATAATTTCTCATGTATTGGATTAAATTTTCCTTTTTTTTTTTTTTTTTTAATATTGAATTATAATTCCCTTAAAGATCTTACTTAATATATAATGTATTCCCCAATATAAAGGTAAAAACTCTATCAAAAATTGTTTACCATCTGAAAATGCAATCTGGTAAAAGAGATTGTTGAAATAAATTTATTATGGCTTAATATCTGTTTAGTTTTACTTGATATTAGTTATATAGTTACCCTGCATCTGAGTTTTAAAAAAATATATTTATATATTTCTATATTGGTCTAATGAGTAGAGTGTTTGCCAATGGTCCGGGAGATCGGGGTTCAATCTCAGGTCATGTCATATCAAAGACTCAAAAAATGGTACTTAGTGCGGCCTTGCTTAACACTCAGCATTATAAGGCACGGATCATAGCTAAAGTTGAGCAATTCAGGGAAAGGAGTAGCGCCCTCCCCTACACCTCGGTGTAGTAGCTATTGAAAAGGGAGCCTTCGAGTCACCCTCGACTAAGGTCGTCAAGTTAACTTTACTTTTTTATATGCTAATTTTGTATGGATTGCTCTTTTTCAGTCTATTCTTAGACTTATATATATATATATATATATAAGTATTTCTATAACCCTGGCGGCGTGAAAAATAACAGGTAATGCAATTTGTTAATAAAAAAATATTACAAACCGATATCTGGAAAAAATAATGAAAAAGCAAAGTCTAAAAACATTAGTACTGCTTAAAATAATCAACCAACACTGCAAGGCTTAGCCAAAAGAAAAAGATCCCCGACAGAGTTACCTAAGCTAACACGTTAAAGTGCTGAATGCTTTAAGTAGAGCGAGAAAAACTAGGATACCTAAAAGAGACAGAATCTTCAAACCCAGGTTTTACCTTGTGGCTCTTCAAGATAATTCTAACTTTATTACTAAAATCACTTGTATATATAGAGACACAAACACACACAAGCGTGATTTTAAGTAATGAAATCATAGAGTGTGTTTACGTATAAGTAGGCTATGCAAACTTTAATCCATTGTTATTTTTAAAATTTCATTTTTATTAAAAAATATTTCTAAAATACTTTGATTTTAATATCAGAATACGTTCACTAAATTGCGATCATATTATATCATTATTACTTCGACTCTGCTATTACAACACTAACCTCGGAAAATTCCAAGGAAACTCTTAACGCTCAATATTAGAAATAATCCGGGAATATTTCTACGCAAGAATTTATTGATTTTACACACAGCGTTCCAGAAATGTTCCTCCATTTCCTGCCGATAGTTCGGAGTTATACGTCTGACATTTTTCTGTTCGCATGGCCTCTAATCCCATTACGAATGAGTCAGATTCGTGTTTATGGCAACATGGCTAACATTCAATGGAAAGCAATGAAAACGTCCAAGACAATGACAGTGATGATAATATTTTTGATGGCTGGATACACACACACACGCGTATTACATATATATATTTGTTCATCTTCCATTCTGTCTTCTTTTTTTCCAGTGTATGAACTTTCCCAGTGCAGGGCTATACAATGTTTTCTCTGCATTTTCATCTTTTTTCTTCTTCTTCACACAGAAACGTTTCTTTTCAGAAGGAAGGAAGAAAGATAAAAGCCGGCAAGAGTTTGGCATTGAACACAGATTGGCAGCCATTATCATCATCTCCTGCCGCTGGCGTTGTTCTTCGCCTCTTTTTTTTATTTATTTATTTATTTTTTACTCTGGCACTCTTCAAATAAGAAACTGTTGGTATCCAGCCTGGCAGAGTAGTGCGAATGCCTTGGAATTTCATTGTTAGATCAGCAATAAAAGTGGTTAGATATGAAAGAAATCGTGCATTCGCTTTCTCAGAGCTTTCTAAAGGAAAGTAACATACATCAACCTGAAGAGCTCCTGGAAGTCCTTCTCTCTCTCTCTCTCTCTCTCTCTCGTAAGGTTTACGAAAACCAGTTACTTGAAATTAATAGTAATATTTACATGAAACTAGCTGAAGTACCCATCTACGCCTGGTAAGAGTTGTTTTACAATCAACATTGCGAATTCAATGTCATGTTTTAATCAAGATAGTGCCAAACCTTCATTATATGATTGCCCAGTTGGCTGGGGCTGTAGAATACACCAACTGCACCTCTGCAGAGAGGTAAGACCCCGCCCCCAACGAGTGTCCTGGATATGACACTAAATCTGATGGTGAGGTTCCAGTGATGCTGGAGCTTTGGAGAATACGGAATACCCCTTTATTGCCATTGCTCCCAGGTTCACTCTGGCCCGGCGTGGTAGCACCTGATAGGGCCCTATCTATGGGTTAAATAGAACTAACGGCATACTTATGCTAAACTGAACTGTTTGATTAAACTGAACTGTTTGATTAAACTGAATAGCTTGAAATCGAAATGTTTTTGACAATTAAACCGTTCTTAAATTTAAACTGTGTACTTATGCTAAACTGAATTATTTGAAATTAACTGTTTTTGACATTGAAACTGTACTTACACTAAACTGAATTGTTATATATAACTGCTTGAATAGTTTGAAATAGAAATGTTTTTGACAACTAAACTGTGTACTCATGCTAAACTGAATTGTTTTAAATGGAACTGATTATTTGGATTTGGCATTAGATAACCTACAACGGTTGATATGCCATAAAACCAAACCAAACATTATATGACAAGCTTCTGAAATTGATGAACCAATTCGTATACCTCGGTAGCAATATCTCACATCCACGGCAAACGATGTCAACTTACGCATAGGTAAAGTGTAGACTCTACAAGGGAGACAATTATTTATAGTCTTCCTATATACACATCTGTATTTAAACATCTACGAAATTCAACTAATTTAGATTTAATAACGAATTCCGTATTTATTGCGCCGATGATTGAATGTAATGCGCGACTAAGTTTGAAAATGTTTTGTTGGGTTTTATGGCATAATCAGTCTTTGATGCTGTCAAGACGACTTGATGATGAATGTGTTTGAAATGTACCCCAAACGATTACAAACAACGTTACTATAAAATATAAACCCACATAAAAAATTTTTTAGTAATTTACAAAGCTCTTTGCTTTGATGTGGCACAAGGCCGAATGAATGGGGCGCCCAATGAGACTCGAACTCACTCGTGTAGGTTTGCTAGTCTAGCTTGCTAACCGTTACACCACCAGAGGTGCCCCACATAAAAGAAATTTACTTGATATATTTTCTTATATTATTTTATAAACTTAATATTGTTTTGTGAATATATAAGTTAGCCGAGTGTAGTCGAGGAATACCCGAAGGTTCCCTTTTCAATAGCTACTACACCAAAGTGTTAGGGAAGGTGCTATTCCTTTCTCTGGATTACTACATTTACCTTTGATCCGTACCTTATAATTCCGAGTATTGAGCAAGGGGACAGGAAGTACCATTTTTGAGTATTTGGTATGACTGGAGCTGGTCTCCCAGGCCCCCCTCTCTCTATATATATATATATAGGGTGTTTTAAATGCTATGATTTCCACAGGAGTTTCTTTATGATATGATTTTAAAGTCTCCACCAATTCAACATCCCTGACAACACATCATTAGTATCTCCACCAGTTGGTCTCCATAACATCAGTTCTGTTTTTCTAATAAAGATCCTCCATAAGAAATATTAACATCTTTTCAATCACCAGTCGGAGATTCAAAGAATGTGTCGACATTGATGATGAACATGTGGAGATTGTTTGGAATTATATCACGAAGGTGCTCCTATAAGAGTATTAACAATTTTTTGAATGACCCTGTATAGTTTTTGACTAATCCCGTAATATGGTTTTGTCGTCGGGTCACTACTTACGACTAGTTTGAATTTAGAGGGTTTTTTTTTCTCCGAGATCGGTTGCCATACCAAGCCTAAAGAGACCAGTCTGACCCTCTATTTACTCATAGTTGAGAGGAGAAAAGTTCGATTCATACTTATCTCAAGGGTATATGAAATACAGCCTTGTTCAGGATTTGAAATCGAGAAACCGTGTCCAAACTCTACGACAATAACCGTTACGACACAAGCGGACACTTATAAGTATTTGATAATGTAGGATTTGTAATATTCAAGTGTTTTGAGCTGACCGTTTTATAAACAATGCCAATCGTGATTCGTGACGTTCAGGGTCACACGTGAAGCGTGATCAGTGGGTCAGCTCTAACAGAGTGGTGCCTCGGTATATAAAAGAATCCACCAGACACCGTCTTGTACCTTGGATGAAGATGTTCTCATCAACTCCAGGAGTAATGCATCGAACATATAAATATCAGGGTTCGAGTACCTCACGAAAACACTTGAATATTCATTGGGTACTCTAAACCCTCATGTCGAGGACACCCAACGGGCAATCAATTTAAAAAAAGAAAATAAATTAATTAACCGACTTGTAAAAGATGACAAATTTTCTCGGATTTTTCGTCCTTGTGGATTTTTTTTTTTGTTTTAATTCATCCAAATCTGTGACTTTTTTGTTTTTTGACAACAGGTTAAGGATGATTTTTTGGTGTTTTAATTTTCTGTTGTTAATCTTTGACATAAACCCATTGTCGTCAGGTTTCACTTCATTTCTTATGATTTGTACTTTTTGTATCGCCAATAAAAAATGTTATAGTTTTAGACATTAATAAGTAGAGTGTTCGCCAAAGGTCCCGGAGATCGGGGTTCAATCCCAGGTCGAGTCATACCAAAGACTCAAAAAGTGGTGCTTGGTGCTGCCTTGCTTAATACTCAGTATTATAAGGTAAGGATCAAGGGCAAAGTGAAAAAATCCAGGGAATGGTGTAGCACCCTTCCCTACATCTCGGTGTAGTAGCTTTTGAAAGGGAGACTGCAGGTCACTCTCGACTTAGGTCGCCAACTTTACTTTACACACAAGTTAAAGAGAGTCTTTTTCTTCTTTTAAAAATAAAAACCTTCCTTGTCTAATTGATTTTTCATTGTATCTTTGAAATACACACACATACAGACCACATTTTGAAGACTAAAAAGTCCAAAAGAAGTAATATTTCCAAAATATTTTAATGATGTTTTTTTTTTTATCCTGCTACTAACAAATTTACAAAAAGAAAAAAAAAACATCTAGATTTTGGGGCCGTTTAAAATGGTTTCGGGACAGTGACGAAAAAAGTTAGTTTTGAGCCCATATATATATATATATATATATATATATACTTTTAAAACATATCACCGTATCCGAAAAGAAATTTACCAATTATATTTTCTTATAAAATCTTTTAAAGTTAATTCTGTTGGGTGGAAGAAAATTAACTGAATTTGGCAGAGAAATATATCTTTTTAAGTAGCTGAAGTATTTAAAAGAGAACAAGACTTGGATCGTAGATAAAAATAGACAAACAAAGCTAAAATTTCAGTGCCTGTGTAGAATATCCCACAAGAGAAATGTCTGCGGAAATGTACAAAGAAATTATTTTGGAATGCAATACTTACATTTAACATCCAGATAAGAATAAGTGTCATCCATTATCTTCATTTCCTTACAGAACATTTACATAAAAAAACGGCTTTAACTCACTAGAAGCCATGCCTACTTAACGTCTTTGGCCATTCTCTTCTATCTAACAAAAAAAGATGGCTACTTCCGGTACAATTGCTGATATATAATTTGGGGAGATAAAATGTAACTGTTCAGTAAAAATTGAAGGAAATTACAAAAACTCACACTTATCTCGATAGTGAATGTAATAGTTCAGGTTAAAAGTGCGGTAAGGCTAAGCTGAACATTTTAGACCTAATTTTTCCGAGGCAGGTATCACTGGGGAATGGAAAAAGTTTCTGGTAAACAAGCAAGGATTTGGTCTATCTAATTCTCTATCAGTAAACAAATAAACATGTCTTCTACTTATTCATTCTATAATTTATATCCTTTGATGATATTAACATAACTGTTTTTTTTTCAATCACGAGGTGCTCCAACCGGTTTTTCGTAAAGTATGATTTTCGAATATGTGATATTTTAATGGCGAATCTGTAGCATATATCTATTAATTTGAATATAATTCTTCTCACACATTTTTTTTTCAGATCTAACCGATAAAATGAAACGCAGTTTCTTCCAAGCAGTTGTCGTATCGATACTGCTGTGTGGATGCACTACATGGACGCTAACAAAACGGCTGGAGAAGAAGCGAGACGGCAATTACACAAGAATGCTGCGAGCAATCTTGAACAAGTCCTGGTGGCAACACCCCACAAGACACCAAGTATACGGCCACCAGCCTCCTATCTCGAAAACTAACCAAGTTAGACGAGCCAGACATGCAGGGACGACCAGCACGAACATACATACAGCAGCTATGTGAGGATACGGGATGTAGCCCTGAAGACCTGCCAGAGGCGATGAACGAGAGGGAAAAGTAGCGAGAGAGGGTCAGGGATATCTGTGCTTGCGGCACGACATGATGACGATGATCTCACACATATTGGGATTATACTTGGAAAGTAAGGGTAAAAGGTTATATCAAGAGAAGAAAGAATAACACAGCAAAAGAAAAAAACATAAAAAGGAGGTTATTAGAAGAGGGGAAGGAAGAAAGTTTTGGGGGAGAGAAAAAAGAAGGTGGTTATACGGAGAGAACCCCCCCCAATAATATTGAAAGAGAAAAAAAGATATAGGGGAAAAAAGGTTATAGGGGGAGAGAAAAAGTTATAAGAGGAGAAGAAAGGTTATAGGGAGAAAGAAAAAGAAAATTATTGAAAGTTATTGGGAAGGAAAAATAGTTACAGAGAGAGAAAATAAGATCCTTGGGAGAGGAAAATGAAGGTTTTACAGAGAAAAGAAAAATTTATAGGGAGAGAGGAAAAAAATTATTGGGAGATAAGTTTACAGAGAGAGAGAGAAAAGAAACTTATATAGGGAGAAATATATATATATATATAATTTTCATTCTATTAATGAATAGGCTACGTAACCAGAGCATTTTTAATATGTGTTTGGCATATCAACTCTTTAAAAAAATTGTAAATTTTTTTCACCTGATTATGACCTAAGGTCGAAACTAGTTGAGGAAAATAAAAAATAAAATAAAATAGATTAAATAGCCACAAATAATTATTACTCTTTGTCTCATCCCTTTTGTTCCTTTCTCTCTCTCTCCCTCTCTCTCTCTCTATATATATATATATATATATATATATATATATATACATACACACGTACACATGACCTTGTTGGCTGGGACAACAGAATATGCTGACTGCATCTCTGCAAAGAGGTAAGACCCCCGCCAACGAATGTTCTGGATATAACACTAAACAATCTAATAGTGAGGCTCCAGTAACCATGAAGTTTTAGGGAGTGTAAAGTATCCCTTCCCTGCCATCACTCCTATTTCCACTCTGGCTCGGAGTAGTGGTCCTATCTATGGGTCAAATAGAAGTGTTTGATATTTAAACTGTGTATTTATGCTAAATTGAATTGTTAGAAATTAAACTGTTCGACATTTAATCTGTTTACTCATGCTTTACTGAATTGTTTAATATAGAACTGTTTTGACATTTAACTGTGTGTAAAAAAACTATTTATGCTTAACTGAATTGCTTAAAATAGAACTGTTTTGACATTTAACTGTGTGTAAAAAAAAACTATTTATGCTTAACTGAATTGTTTAAAATAGAACTGTTTTGACATTTAACTGTGTGTAAAAGAACTGTATCTATGCTAAACTGAATTGTTTGAAATAGAACTGTTTATATGTATTAATATGGATTCGGCATTAAATAACCCACAAAGGTTGATATGCCATAAAACCAAACCAAATAAGAAACCTTAAGATTTGTGTCCCGACATCTGACCAAATAGACAACTCTCACAAAGAAGATTTTTTTTCAATCTGACATCTTTACAGCCTGCCAATTTTATTACTTCGGAAAAATACTTTTCAATTGATGTTCTTCAATTGTATCCCACAAACATGAACTCGTTTTTTTTTTTTTTTTTTTTTTTTTTTTTTTTTTTTTTTTAGATTTTAACGACTCTAAATAAGAACATTTAATATTAAACAGAATCTCCTGAGAGTTACCCATTTTGTCAGAAGGTGAGTGGATATAAATCCTTGGTCTGTTTGTTGTTTAAAGCAGGTGTGTGTCAGGCATCAGTAAACAATTGTCTGAAGTCAAGTAAAAGCCAGGGTTTTGATTGTGAATATTTATTGTAATATTCAGATTTATTCAAGATGGCCATTTTATGGACGTGAAATCTAAAATTTACAGATTTCAATTAAAATTTTAGATATTTTTTTTCAATTGAAGGGTTTTGAAATTTATAAAATATGTAGAAAACTATAAGACTACTATTTTTATGTAGAATATAATCATATACAGTATTTCTCATAAACAGGTACATTTTAAACATTGAAGGATAATAATAGTGAACTGCTTCTGAGATGAAGGCCATAACTTAATCAGTGATGACTGGGTCAGTTGTTTAAGGAGAGGTGATGCTGAAAGACCCAAATTCTCTAATGAACCCAGTCATAGAACATCACGAATAATGTATTCTTGCTCATTTAGAAGATGTCTTTAGTGAAATGAAATGTCTGGCCCAAACTTTTTTTTTTTATATGAAGTAATTTTTTTCTAAACCAAAGATAACAGGATTTTATTGTTTCTAATGGAATGTTAGACAATTGATATAGATATTATTAGGTTTTACTTATGACCAAACTCTACACCATTGAAACACAATCTAAAAATATGAATGTATAGCTGTTCCTATGAGCATTAGCTTAAAGTGACATCTGAAACCCTCGTGAAAGATTTGAACTTAGCTCGCCAGATCCATATTTCTAAGACCATAAGTGTTATTCAGTCTGCGCTTCACAATAATTGTCATCGATTTGATAGCATATCAGCCTTATTTAATGCCAAAGTCATTACAAGGATGGCTTTGGCATTAAATAACAAGCAGTGATATGATTGAACCCTTATCTGGAAGAGTTAAAAGGGTTAAGACCTTTTCCAAATGTATTAGTCCAAAAGTAATATGCATGACTGGATTTTAAACTGACTTACGACAAAAACGCAGTTCAGCAATTTACCACTACGCCACCGGGACTCCTCCACTAATGTGGAGGGTTTGGTTTCTTTGCTTAATGATATATCAACTTTTGTGGGTTATTTAATGCCAAAACTATCCTTGTTGAATAGTTGTAATAGTATTTAACCAATAGCTGGGGAGGACCCCCACATATGGTCGTGCAAAAGCAGGACGACCAGCTCGAACTTACAAGCAGCAACTATGTGAGGACACAGGATGTAACCCTGAAGACCTGCCGGAGGCGATGAATGATAGGGAGAAGTGGCGAGAGAGGGTCAGAGATATCCGCGCTGGCGGCACGACATGATGATGATGACATTCCCAAAGGGTATTAGTCTAAAAGTACCAGTAACTGTACTATTAGTTTGGTTTGGTGGCATATCAACCCTTATAGGTTGTTTAATGCCAAATCCTATTCATACATATATATTAGATATATAAATTATGTGGTAAATATATATGGTTTGTAAACACTGAAAACATGAACCTGATCTCATTTTTTTTCTCATTGGTAAATTGTTTCTAGTATTGCTATATATTTGTCGCAACTTAATATCAGTCATTTGTTTTCACACATTTAAATAGGTATTTTTTCGTATGGGCATTTAAAATTGTTGAAGACTCTTGAAAATTCACTATGTTATTGTTATATATGACTGACCAATTTTTATGATTTCAGGTTTAAATGAACAGCTACAGCAGCAGTTGGAATACACCCTGATTGTCACAGCTGGTGAATTTCATAAATGCAATCTGACACTTTAGAAGAACGATATGCAATAAAATTCTGTTTTAAACTTGGAAAAAATACCACAGAAACGTATGGAATGTTTCAGACTGCTTTTGGAGCAGCTTGCATGAATTGAGCATAAGCTTTTGAGTGGCATAAGAGATTCAAGGAAAACAGGGAGTCTGTGAGGAATGATGAGTGGTGTGGAAGGAGAAACGAAGTCAATACACCATAGTTGATTGGCCAAAGGGTTAGGGTTAGAGTTAGGGTTACTATGTTGAGGTTTTAAGGGAGTTCTGGAAAGATTCCGTTGGAAGAGGCCAGCACTCTTCAAATCGGGTCAGTGGCATTTCCACCAGGACAATACACCAGTCCACAACTCCATCCTTGTCACAGACTATTTGACCAAGATGGGCACCAAGACAATTCCTCACTCTCCCTAGAGCCCAGACCTTGTTCCCTATGACTTTTGGTTATTTCCTAAGCTTAGAGGCTGTCGTTATGAGACAATTGAGGAGATGAAAGAGGCTGCGACAAAGGTCATTAACACGCTGACACAAGAGGACTTCCATGGGGCCTTCCAGAAGTTGTTAGAACGGTACTAAAAGTCCATTGCAGCCAGAGGAGATCACTTCGAAGGGGACTAGAGTTTCATGTGTGTACCACCAATAAAAGTGGCCATACGAAAAAAAAGTCTGCAAACTCGGTTTAAATATCAAAAAGTTCTATTTGACTCATAGATAAGATCCTGTCAGGTGCTACCACTCCGGATCAGAGTGGATTTGGGAGCGATGGCAATGAAGGAGTACTCCACACTCCCAAATTCTCCAATATTACTAAAGGGTAAAACATCAGATTGTTTAGTGTCATATCTATAGTGGGTGGGGTCTTATCATCTGCAGAGATGCACTCAGTATATTTACCGCCACAGTCGACAAGGTTATACGCTACTGGAATTCAAACTCATTGATAATAATTGACCAATACAAATCATCTATTATCCATGTATATTTTTGCTCCATGTATTTTTTTTAAAATATAGAATTAAAAAATAATTATTTTATTAAACAGGAAAAGTTAACGAACGTATCAGCTGGATAAGTTGACTGTCAGAAACGTCAGCAGAGGAGAAATCAAATTTGATGTGAAGAACTTACCTGCAAAGACAGAAAAAAAATTCATTTAATTACAAATTCAAAAAAAAAAAAAAGATGAATAATAAAAATAATAAAAATTTGAAATCAATGAATTAAAAACATACATTTAAAAATATTTTCATGTAAACAATATCAAAGTGTGAATAAATTGTAAAATTAAATAATAATAAAACAAATGGTATATGCACAACCCAGCACCTGTCCTAGAAAATGACACACATAAACTCCTATGGGACTTTAACATACAAACGGATCACCTAATCCCGGCCAGAAGACCAGACTTAATAATAATCAACAACAAAAAGAAGAGAATTTGCAAAATTGTCGACTTTGCTGTACCGGCGGACTACAGAATAAATCTGAAGGAATGTGAAAAGAAGGATAAGTACCTCGACCTTGCTAGAGAATTGAAAAAGCTGTGGAACATGAAAGTGACGATTGTACCAATTGTGATTGGTGCTTTTGGCACAATAACTAAAGGATTATTAAAAGGCCTGGAGGATTTGGAAGTTGGCGGACGGGTAGAGACTATCCAAATGATAGCATTGCTGAGAACGGCCAGAATCCTGAGACGAGTCCTGGAGACTTGATGAGACTTGATGTTACTCAAACTCCAGTGAAAAACCATCAGCTTACACTGATGTGAAAAACTCTAAAGGAGCAAATAATAATAATAATAATAATGTCCCAGCTGACCACAATAAATCTGAAAGAATGTGAAAAGAAGGATAAATACCTCGACCTTGCTAGAGAATTGAAAAAAACTGTGGAACATGAAGGTGACAATTATACCAATTGTGACTGGGGCTTTTGGTACAGTAACTAAAGGATTATTCAAGGGACTGGAGGACTTGGAAGTTGGCGGCCGAGAGGAGACCATCCAAACGACAGCATTATTGAGAATGGCCAGAATACTGAGAAGAATCCTGGAAACTTGAGGAGACTTGCTATCACTCAAAGGAAAGTGAAAGGCCATCAGCTAACGCTGATGTGAAAAACTCTAAAGGTGTAACTAATTGGAGGGAAGGTGATTCACTGAGAATTGTGCAAGAAGTTTCAGTTTGTCCATATGAAAAAATGACAGCTAGAATCTGTCCTGGAGAAAGGAGCGCACAAACTTTCCTTCGATAAAGTTAGTATTAAGTCACTGAAAAATCACCCTACAAGCGGTCTTTTAAACTAGAGTATCGCTCATAAATTAGTACTCGACAGTTTTGTTTTAAAACTAGTTTTTATCTAAACCAAAGATACCAGTATATCATTATTTTTTGTGGAACATTATCGAATGAAAACAGATATTATTAGGAATTATTAATTACCAAACGTTTTGAATTTACTAAAAACGTTGGTTTACATCTAAACAAAAAATACAATATTTTCTCATTTCTTGAGGAGCATTACACATAAAAAAGACAGGTATTATAAGTTGTTATTTATTATTAAACATTTTTAATAAAAAAAAAGGTTATTATCATCAAAACCAAAGATAACTGAATTTCATTATTTCTAGTATAAATACTATTCTACTAGAAATAATGAAATTCAGTTATCTTTGGTTAGAAAACAGATATTATTAGGTATCATTATTGCTAAACTCTAGAGCATTACAACTATGTAATCAAGCATATAAATTTGGTACAGTTGAAAAGTAAGCTTTTTTTTCTTATAGATATCAAATACAATTTTTGTTTACAGAGATGTTGAAGTTTTATCTTTGGTTGCAAAAGTGTTGCAATTTAATTTTTTGTTACGAAGGTGTTGCAATTTATCATGGTTACAAAAATGCTGCAATTATATTTTTGGTTTCAGAGCTGTTGCTATTTTGCTTTTGGTTTCAGAGCTGCTGCAATTTTGCTTTTGGTTTCAAAGCTGTTGCAATTTTATTTTTGGTTACAAAAATGTCGCAATTTTGTGTGCAAATTTTCATTTGACTAGAAAAGTCTTGCAATTTTATTTTTGGTTATAGAGGTGATGAAATGTTATTATGGTGTTACTATGGTGTTTCGATTCCCTTTTTGGTTTGGTTTGGTTTCTTTGTTTAATGGCATATCAAACTTTGTAGTTTATTTAATACCAAAGCTATTCTCCTAGAAGAACAGTTGTGGTACTATTTAATCCATAGCTGGGAGGATAAGGGGTTTCATACCTTTCCCAAGGGTATTTGCCCGAAAGTGAACGTAATAGCGCGACTGGAGTACGAACTCGCTTACTACAATTCCGCAGTCCATCGCTTTAACCATAACACCACAAGGACACCTCCCATTCATTTTTGGTTAAAGACTTGCAATACCTAAAGCATCAAGCAATAAACCCAACCTCTTTCCTTTTATATATTGGAAGCAGTTTCTGCCAAGAAAGATACCCCACTAAAACTAGACATAGTAAGTCTGAACCTCGGAAATTCTTCAATATCTTTAGGGGCTCATTGTCTTAAGGGCACCTCAACCATCGGGAGTTATTTAATGCCAAAGCTATCCTAATAAAAGGACGGTGGTCGTATTATTTAACTCATAGCTCCGATGGTGGGTAAAGTAAACTCTCGGAAATTGATTTGTGAGTTGTGAAATGTTTACATTACACACAACTTTCATATATTTATACTTTACTATGATATTTTGGTTGACTGATTTTTCAACTTAAAGGTAGAGTTTTTGTTTACAGAGATGTTGAAGTTTTATCTTTGGTTGCAAAAGTGTTGCAATTTAATTTGGTAAAAAGGAAAGAAAAATTTTCCAAAAGGAAAAAAAAAAAAACGACAACAAAACAAACAGATAAATATTATTTTCAAATTTGAAAATATTTTTCAACAATAATCAAGCATCCTCGAATGAAATATTAAAAACGATCGATGTTCGTAAACCTGAAACACTCTCTTTAATGTATTTAAGCCTAATCGATCTTGAAATGTATTTCTCTTAAAATAAACACAACTAGTAACAAATAATAAAATCTATTGGCCGACATTTGGGTCGATTTTTTTTGTTTACACCAATTCATTCATTTAACGATTCAAAATGAAGACAACAACAACAACAACACCTGCAGTTCAATGAACAAATTCTTCAATAGACGAAGATCCTAGGGTCAGGCATAGTTTTGGTGCCAAATCATTGCAACCAGAAGTCGATAAGGATACCACCAGACTTTATCGGTTTTAAGGATCAATGTATGAAACCCTGATTCATGCAAATTCAATTTACGAACACTGAGATTCATTATATATATATATATATATATATATATCTTTAAAAAGCGTGTGCATGGTATTAAGAAAATTTTAAAATCATTGAAAAAAATTAATTAATTCTCTGAAGAGAAATGACCGAAAAAAAAAAAAAAGGGTCCCCTTTTTTAGGATTTTAATTCATTTATTATAATTTAAAAACGTTCTTAATACATATGTTTATTAAAGCAATATTTAGCTTCTGAACCTACCACAAGATACATATATATCTTGAACGAGCAGGACACAAGGTTAGTTTTAAGCAGAATTTAATAGATTTGAATTTAGAATTTTCCTTCTCCTATACCAGTTGCCATACAAAAGCTAAAGAACCCAGTCTGCCCAACCAATCACAGGAGAAGAAATAGTTGGAAGCATAGCTTACGCAAGGGTATTAGCGCTATATGAAATACTAAAAGATTAGTCCAGAATTTAAACTCGAGTCGCCGTGTCCAAGGCTGTATTTTATTGGTCCAAATTCTGCTGCTAATGATACAAAGAAAGTGAACAGTGCCAGAAAATGTGTAGCTGAGAATAATATAACATCAGAAACCCAAATTCTGTTTGATGGATCCATTCCTGCTAGACTTCATCATCATCATGTCGTGCTGCTAGCACGGATATCCCTGACCCTCTCTCGCCACTTCTCCCTATCGTTCATCGCTTCTGGCAGGTCTTCAGGGCTACATCCCGTATCCTCACATAGCTACTGTATGTATGTTCGAGCTGGTCGTCCTGCTTTTGCTTGGCCATGTGCAGGGGTCCATAGGAGTACATCACTGATGAGCTCGTCCTTACTTCTCCAGCAGTGTCCTGCATGTCTAGAGTCGTCTAACTTGGATAGTTTTCGTGATGTGCATGAGAAACTAAAATGAGGGATAACCCTTTAGGAATAAAACACAGGAAAATGCCAGCTGAGAAACGGTACAGGAAAACATTTCCTGGGTACATGATGGCATTACTGAGTTCAGTAATTAAGCTTTCATATTATTTGAGAGAGAGTTAAAAATTACAAACAGAAAGGAAGACTCGAGAACGTCTTGCTATAAAAATGTCAGACCAGAAATTTATTGTGGATATGCTAACCTAGGGCATACTGAGTTCCCCAACCTAGACATGGTAGCCAGTCTAAGAGAAGGAAAAAAATCTTAATGCAAAATCTGTTTATAGTTCATTCATGCACCCATCTTCTATTATCAGCTCATCCAACAGGGTATACAGTCAGCGTATTCTAAGCCCCGCCCCGACAGGAGGTGGAGAGTGAGAGAGAGGTGAAAGACTGAGTGGATAGAGGTGAAGAGACAAGACAACGAAAGATGGGATCAAAAAAGAAACGAGTGATGAAGGGAGGAAGAATAGGGAGAGGAGAGAGACAAGGAGTGTAAAAACGGAAAGAGAGGCCGGGAGAATTAGGAGAGAGAGAAGAGTGGGGATGAAGAGACAGAAAGAGTAAGGATGAAGAGATAGGGATAGTAAGGATGAAAGTGGGAGAGACAAGAAGAGTACGGATGGAGAGAGAGAGAGAGAGCAAAGAGAGACAGGTATTGTGAGGATGGAAAGACAGGGAGAATAACGATGGAGAGAGGAAAGGCAACGAGAGGAAAGAGAGAGAGAGGAAAGGCAACGAGAGGAAAGAGAGAGAGAGGAAAGGCAACGAGAGGAAAGAGAGAGAGAGAGGAAAGGCAACGAGAGGAAAGAGAGAGAGAGAGGAAAGGCAACGAGAGGAAAGAGAGAGAGAGAGGAAAGGCAACGAGAGGAAAGAGAGAGAGAGGAAAGGCAACGAGAGGAAAGAGAGAGAGAGGAAAGGCAACGAGAGGAAAGAGAGAGAGAGGAAAGGCAACGAGAGGAAAGAGAGAGAGAGGAAAGGCAACGAGAGGAAAGAGAGAGAGAGGAAAGGCAACGAGAGGAAAGAGAGAGAGGGGTGAGATAGCGGATTGGAAGAACAGATGGAAAATACCAATCATTGGTTGATACTTTTCTCGAGTCAACATGAAGCGAAGAAATATCTCCAGAATCCTGTTATATATATATATATATATATATATATATATATATATATATATATATATGAACAAACGTTCTTTAAATGTCTGCTCACTTTGCTCTTCTTTCACAAGATTCTTGGGAAATGGTTCAATTCCCAAAGTCAGGAAGGATCCTTTGCCAGCATCAGGACCCACAGCAAAAATATTATCGATCTGATTACAGGCACAATTAGTACATAGCTCACTTCACTAATGATGTCTACTTGAAAAGAGTCGATCAATCGGCACAGCTGCCTGTCAGATGCCTTGAGGCCAACAAGAAACAAAGAAATGTACGAAAAAGAAAACTAGACAAAAGGAAAATGTTGCTTAAATTAACTCATATACAATATGAATTATAACGAGATGAAACAGAATGAGAAAATAGCGATGATCCAAGACAGAAAAAAAATTTAAAAAGTATGAGGAAGAGGAGAAGAAAATAAGGAGGTAGTGAAAAGAGGGGAAAAAAAGATAAAAAGAAAAGAGAATTGTCTCAAGAAGTAAAAAGAGGATAAACAGTGAAAGAAAGAAAGAAAGAAAGAAAGAGGAGAAAAAGGGAAAAAAATTGTCGTAAGAAACGAAAAATAGTAAATAAACAGTAATTGAAAGAAATAAAGAAAGAAAAGAGAATGAATAATCAGTGATGGAAAGAAAGAAAGAAAAAATGAAGATGATAAAAAGAAGAGAAAAAGAAATGACAGAGAATAAACAGCGAAAGAAAGAAAGAAAGAAAGAAAGAAAGAAAAAGGAGAAAAAAAAAGAAAAAGGAGAAAAAGAATAAAAATTGTTGTAAGAAACGAAAATGAGTAAAAAACGGTAAAAAAAAAAAGAAAGTTATAAAGATGGTTATAGAGAAAATGTGAGTAAAGGCAGAAAGGGGGGGGGGAGGGTGAAGAGAAGAGGGAAAAAAGAAAAAGAAAAAGGGAGAAAAGAGAGAATAAGAAAAGAAAGAGAATGGTGGCAAGAAGTGAAAGGGAAAAACAAGCAGTAAGAGAGAGAGAGAAAAGAAAGATAAAGGTAGAGAGAATTAAAAATAAAGTGGGGGTGGATATAGCTGAAAATTTGGAAGAAAATAAACGAAGTGATGAAGAGAGAAGAGAAAAGAGAAGGATGGAGGGAAGATTGAAAGGAAGGTTATGATAGAGAGTGGGAAATTTCTAAGAGAGTAGGAAAAGAGAGAGAGAGAGAGAGAGAAAGAAGGGGGGAGATCATAGAAAAAAGAAAGGAGAGGGTCGAAAATTTGAAAGGAAATGAAAGAAGAAACGAGGAATAAGAAAAGGGATTTGAAAAAAGAGAAGAAAGAAGGGAAAAACAGAGAGAAGAAAGGATGAAAAGTTGTTGCTAGAAAGAAGAAAGAGAGAAAGGGGTCGTGAAGAGAAGAGGAAATAAAAAAAAGATGATTGGAAAAAAAGACAAGAGAGTAAGAAGAGAGAGAGAGAGAGTCGAGAGAATAGAAAAAAAATGAAAAAAGAAAGTAGCCCAAAGAAAGGGAGAGAAGTCAAAATGAAAGGAACTGGTGGAAAGAAAGAAAGAAAGAAAGAAGGCGGTTGAGAAAAGAAACAAGGCAAAAAATGAAAGTGAACGAGAATAGAAAAGAAATTATTGGGAGTGACTGAGAGTGTAAAGAAATTGTATGGAAGGAAGAAGATTAGAAAGAAAAAAGAACAAAGGAAGAGAAAAGAAAAAGGTTGCTGAGAAGTGAAAGGTTGAGTGAGGAAAAGAAAAAGAAAGGAAAGAAAAAAGGAAGAAAACGTAAAAGAAATAAATTAGGTCGAGAAGAAAAGAGAAAAAGAGAGTGACAGAAAAAAGAGGGGAAAAAAGGAGTGGAGATCAAGGCTAGATAAAAAGGAGAGCATGGCTTGATAACAAAAGGAGAGAAATGATGATAAAGGAGGAGGGAGAAGGAATGACAAAAAAAAAAAAAAGAAAAAAAAGAAGAGAAAGAAAGGACAAAGAAAAGAAAAGGAGAGGGAAACACATTTACATCGGATAGAGAAAGAGTTAAAGACAGAAAGGATATTGAAAGGCACTTAAACGAGAAAAAGAATCAAATACTCCGAAAATGCCAATATCCAATCCTTCATTTGATTTTCCTCAAATTTTGAGAATGTCAAAAAGCATCCAAGTTTGAAAAATTGTGTAATTCTCATTCTCGTTTTAGTTCCTCTCGGAACATTCTCCACTTTGTCGTCATCAGCGAAGCGTTGCAAAATAATCCATTTAACTTCTTCGCCATTTTACCAAGAAATGGCAACAAGACGCAGAACGTGATTCGATAGTTTTTTTTTCTTTTTCTTCTTTTTCATCGTGTAACAATTCATAGAATTCCAAAGACCTGATTCATATCCTCCCTGATTTTCAATGTAAAACATTCTTCGTAATAACACAGTCGAAAAGTCATGCATGGAAAAGTGCGAAAAAAAAAAAAAAGAAAAAAATGCTCTCATAAGGAGAAAAAAGGGTAAAAATATTTTCTTTTGCATAGGAAATCTATTGTAAGTCTGTGCAATTTTGGAAGTTGCAACCCTGAATGTTACAGCGGTTATTTCTTTAAATGTTTTATACTAAGAATTACGACTTATTTTAAAGTTATGACAACGCTCATTATAATGTGGTTCTTAAACAGCAAATAGAAAGGCTGAATACAGAACAACAGGCGTAAACGTAGTAAATTTTCAATCGAAGAAGAGAAGAAGTAAAAGAGAAGGAGAGAGAGAGAGAGAGAGAAAGATAGTAGAAGAGGAGTAGGAGGGAATGAGTACGATGAAAGTGATACAAAGGAGGAGGAGGAGAAAACAAGAAGGGGAGAAAATGATGGTGTGAGAGAGAAAAGCGACGAGAAGGAGGGAAAAAGAAGGCAGGGGTTGAGAATGACTATGAAGAGAGAGAGAGAAAAAGTAAATGATTGTTTGGTTAGTTGGTTGGTTCGTGTTTTATGGCATATCAACTCTTGTATGTTATTTAATGCCAAATCCTGTTATATATATATATATATATATATATATATATATATATATATATATATATATATATATATATATAATTTGCAAGTGAATAGTTTTAAGTAACTATCTTGAAACGAGTTTCCACAGAAGAAGAGAATGAGTATGAAGGTGGGAAGAGGAGAATAGATATGATCAGTAGGAGGAAGAGAGTGAGTATGAAGGGAGGTAAGTGAAGGATGAAGGGAGAGGGAGAAAGAGAACGACCAAGAGAGAAGGAAGAAAAAGAAGAGAAGAAAGGTTTTATGACAAGGTAGAGTAAAAGAAAAAAAAATGAATAAGAAAGAGAAGAAGAGAAAAAGAAGAATGAAAAGAGGAAAAGGATTATGAGAATTTAAATTTCAAGTGATCACATGCGTACTGACAATTCTTCAGCTCGTTCGGATGTGCATGTAAAATACCCCGATTACACCCGCACAGAGAAAAAAGACCCTCTCTACCAACGAGTGTTCTAAGTATGACACTAAACTGTATCTGATGGTGAGATTTCAATAATGGAGCTCTGAAAAATCCAAAGTACCCATTCATTGTCATTACTCCCAGGCCCACTCTAACCCGAATTGATAACACTTTTAGGGTCCATTCTATGGGTTAAAAAGAATTGTTCAATCATTTACTCAGGATTATTTCTATTAGTTTTTTAAAACCATACAGTTCTGAGCACATTGTTTGGGTTTTATGGCATATCAACCTTTGTAGGTTATTTAATGCCAAATTCATTTTATACAAATAAACAGTTCTATTTGAAATAATTAAGTTTAGCATAAGTACACAGTTTGATTGTCAAAAACCTTTCTATTTCAAGCTATTCAGTTTAGTCAAACAGTTCTAATTCAAACAATTTAGTTTAGTGTAAGAATAATTTTTGTTTACACACTGTTAATGTCAAAACAGTTCTCTTACGAACAATTCATTTTAGCATACAAAGCAGTTACATTTCAAACAATTCAGTTTAGCATAAGTACGCAGTTTAAATGTCAAAACAGTTCTATTTCAAGCAATTTAGTTTAGTATAAGTACAGTTCAGTTCTGTTTGACGCATAGATAGGACTCTATCAGGTGCTACAAACTCCGGGTCAGAGCCGACCTGGAAGTGATGACAATGAAGGGGTGCTCCGCCTTCCCCAAAGCCCCAGCATCACTGGAACCTCACGATCAGATTGTTTAGTGTCATATCTAGGACACTCATTGTGTGAGGGTTACCTGAGTGCAGAAATGCAGACGGTGTATTCTACAGCCCCAGCCGACGGGGCAACGAGCAAATTGTATTAGATAGGAATGCTTGATTAATAGAATTACTAATCTTAAATAGCAGAACTTGAAATAATTTAACCGAGGGCCAACAAAATTATTAGTGTTCGATAGCAATACTTTTAATCATTTAATGTCTTTGGTATGACATTCAACTAAATATGAGGGTGAGGCTCCAGTTTTGGAATTTGGAGAATGTGGAGAACACCTTCATTGCCATTACTCCCAGGTCCACTCTCACCCGGAAAGGTGGTACCGATTCGGTTCCAAACTTTGGGTCAAATAGGACAGTTCAAATTTTTACTAGGGATTCTTATTAATTTTTTTTACTAGGGATTCTTGTTAATATTAAATAGAATTATTAAATAGAAAAATACTTGAAAACATTTAACAAATGAGCTCTTACAACTCGTTCAATGTTATCTACAAAATATTCTTTTACAAATTATGTATATGTAGAAACATTATCAAGCATTAAATAATCCACACAGGTTGACGTGCCATAAAATTCAAACCAATCAACCAACATGACAATTATTTTAAGTCATTTGTACTCTTAATGAGGAATCATCGTCATCATTATCATCATGTCATGCTGCTCACGCGGATTTCCCAGACTCTCTCTCTCTCTCTCTCTCTCGTCATCCGTCTCTATCGGCGAGTCATCTAGGCTACATCCTGTGTCCGTACAGAGCTGTTGTAGATAAGTTCTAACTGGTCGTCCTACACGTGCTCATCCGTGTGAGTAAGTCCAGGGGAGAAAGTTGCTCATGAGTTCGTCCTTGCTCCCCCAGCAGTGTTCCGCATGTCTTGTTCTTCTAATTTGCATGGTCTTCAAGATGGGTGGTGGGTAGCCGTACAGCTGCTGCTTTGTGCGATGTTGCTCTCAGAATGTGTTTAATATAACTCGTAGCATCCTTGTGCAATTACCGTCAAGCTTTTTTCTCTATACGCTTAGTTAGCGTCCAATTAGTGCATCTATTTAGTAGTATGGACACGACCAATGCTTGGAAAAAATCGCGTTTTATTTTATCGGGTAGGTCTGACTTCCATATGACTGATAGTCGATTGATAGCTGTCCATGCCTTTGCTAGTCACGTATTTTCCTTAGATGAGACACTGCTTCCAAAGTAGGTGAACTTGTCCACTAGTTTCAGAGAACCAACATTTAGTGTGGAGATATCATTTCTTTGTTTAAAACAAATGTACTCCGTTTTGTCTGCTTCCCGCTCCAGACTATGCTACAGGGATTCGGCCTGGGCGAGTGTATTATTTAGTGAGGAATAGTTACTTCAAAAACCTTAATATGAGAGAGAGGAAGTGGATGTTAAGGGTTAGATGAGATAAAAAGAGATAAAAGGAAAACGGGAAACGAAGAAGAGAAAGCGAGAGAATGAAAAGAAAGGAGAAAGAAGAGAAAGCGAGAGAATGAAAAGAAAGGAGAAAGAAGAGAAAGCGAGAGAATGAAAAGAAAGGAGAAAGAAGAGAAAGCGAGAGAATGAAAGAATAAAGAAAGAAGAGCAAAGAAAAGAAATTGAGAAAAAGAAAAGCGAGCAAAGAAACTGAGAGATGAAAGAGAGAAAGAAAAGAGTGAGAGAAGAGAAAAAGAAAAAAACTAAAACAAAAAACAGTGCGAGTGAGAATCGAACTCACTACTCTGCAGTGATTGATCTGCAAGATTAGCATCCCTACAACTGTACCACGGTAATCTCTCGTAGAATCTAAGTGTACTAGGCACCTTGTGAGGATCAAATTCTTTAATCTATCGTAATTGATCTGTGAGACTAGTTTGATAATCATTACACAACAAGGTACCCGTAAAACTATGCATAGCTCAATGAGGATCGAACTTACTATTCAGTAGTAACTGATCCACGGCTAGCTTGTTATCCTTTACACCACAAAGAGGTGCCCGGGCAACTGATAAAAGATATTTGAACAAAAGCGTACATAGCATTACGTAAAGATTAAAATATCCAAGATAGGAGGGTGCGTGTTTTTAGTTTGTTTGTTTTTTAATGTCACTTATGGAAGAGTTCATTTATGTATGCAATTCACAGCAAACATTTTTTAAAATGTCTTTCAAATAGAGACGAACACATTCCATTCTCCCGGTTTTGTAATTAATTGATTTTTGTTATTCTAATTACAATTAAACATCTGTTTCATTGCTTTGTGGGTTTTTTTTTTTCATTTCATATATTCTTCTCTTTATAATAAAAACGAAAGAGAGAAAGAAAAAGAAATTCAATTTTCTTTTTTTTTTTTTTTCGCTAGTCTTGCTCAGAAAGATTTTTATTTCAAAGAAAAAAAAAGGACGGATTCATCGCTCGTCGACATATTTGGGTCACATCTTTAAGAGAAGAAAGCCAATTGCAAATTAAAAAAAGACAGAGAAAGAAAAGAGATAAAGAGTAACAATTGGTTGGTTGGTTGGGTTTTATGGCATATCAATCTTTGTAGGTTATTTAACGCCAAATCCATTTTTATACTAATAGTTCTATTTCAAACATTTCAGTTTAAATTTAAGTACAGTTTAATTGTGAAAAACATTTCGATTTCGAGCAATTCAGTTTAGTCAAACAGTTCTAATTCAGCTAATTCAGTTTAGCATAAGTAAGGATTTTGTTTACACACAGTTAAATGTCAAAACAGTTCTAAATTTAACAAAATCAGTTTAGTGTAAGTGCACCATCAGATTGTTTAGTGTCATATCCAAAGCACTCGTTTGGGTGGGTGGGAGGTCTTAACCCTCTGCAGAGGTGCAATCAGTGTATTCTACAGCCCTAGCCGACTGGGCAATACACAGAGTTAAATATCAAAACAGTTTTATTTCAGATAATTCAGTTTAGAATCAGTACACAGTTTAGACGTCAGAACAGTTCTATTTGGAGCAATTCAGTTTAGCATAAGTACGCAGTTTAAATGCAAAAATCAGTAGGAAACACGGTTTAGTTCTATTTAACCCATAGATAGGACCCTTATCAGGTACTACCACCCCAGGCCAGAGTGGACCTGGGAGCGATAAACGGGTACTCCGCATTCCCAAAGATCCAGCATTACTAGAACCTCATCATCAGATTGCTTAGTGTCATATCCAGGACAATCGTTGGGGGGGGGTCTTACTCCTCTGCAGAGGAGTATTCTACAGCCCCAATTGGTTTCTTTGTTTAATGGCATATCAACCTTTGTAGGTTAAAGCCCTCCTTCAAGAACAGTAGTTATTCTATTTAACCCATAGCTGGGAGGATAAGGAGGTTCATACCTTTCCCAAGGGTATTTGTCCGCGACTGGAGTTCGAACTCGCTTTCTACGGTTCCGTAGTCCATCGCTTTAACCACTACACCACGAGGACACCCCTAAAGAGTAAAGGAGATGCGTAAATATAATCAAATTCAACTCGGGTGGTTTCATTGTTTTTATGGCGTATCAACCTTCCAGGGTTATTTAATGCCAAAACCATCCTCGCCAGAGAAGAGCAGTACGAAGATTTAACCCATACCTGACAGGTAAGATCAGGTTTACCTATCCCGAGAGTATTACTCCGAGAGTGAGCGTGATAGCGCGACTGGAATTCGAACTCGCTTATTACGATTCCGCAGTTAAGCTCATTAACGTCTACATGATGGAGACTTCCCCAACGCGGATGAATCGAAATATGAAAAGAAATTGAAAGAACAGGTATTGTCAAATTCAACGCTGGTCCCTAATGATATCAATGCTTCGAATTGGAGAGTCATAATTACCATTTGATGGTTATTTCTGTTCTATCGAGAATTCGGATGATTAAAAATAGCGTTCAATCGTAGACCTTATTCAATGGCAGATTGAACAGGAAATTACTTTCTTCTTTAAATTAGACCATTTTAAGACTACTGTCCTAATAAAAAAGAATCTCGCTAAATATAAGGTTAGCGAGATTCTTTTTCTGCAGAAACTGCTCATAATACCGAATTTTTTGTATAAAAAAAAAAAATTCACAAGCCTTCATACCAAGTTGAAAGCAACTCACCTGATAATAGACTTCGTGAAACTCCTAGTTGTGAGTTGTTTTTTAACTGTTTCTCCGAAACAAATTACTGCTGAAATCGTCATTTACAAAAGTTATCTTAGTTTGGCACAAGGTCAGAAATATGGGACACCCGATAATAATCGAACTTATTTATGATTATCAGCAAATCTAAATCGTTTACCATTAAACCATAGGAGGCACGTAATCAACAGTATATATATATATATATACATATATATATATATATATATACACGCACACAAAATATATTTTTTTCGTAAATCAATTCAATTCATTAATTCCATTTCAAATTTATTTCAGGCCTACAAAATGACCTTCATCAGATGGAAGCAAATACGTTATTTTTCGAATACGATGTAGACACTCCTACCTTGCTTCCGTCGAGAACAGAATTAAAAAAAACTTTTTAATTTCTTTAAAAAATAATTTTATTCGTTGGAAATATGTTAATGAATATAATGTTAGTGCTTTCTTCTTTTTCTTATTTTGAAGAACCAGTTATTTTTAATTTAAATTACTACTGATTTTTTACAAACCGGTGAATATCGAAGGTATTACTTTTGAGTCGAGACTTAATTAAATGAAGTATATTAAAAATAAAAATGACATTTGATTCCTAATTTTCTATGAAATCAATGTCTGTTTTAAATATTTAATAATATAGTCTATGTAGTCTTGATAATTAATATTAATTTAACTAAACGTCTATTTAGGCAACTTATCGTAACGAACTCTTTATTATTTATATTAGGAAGGGTTATCATTTCATTTCTTAGTTAACAGTGATGTGTAATGGATTAATATATTAACTGATTAATGAATTAATATATCTAAGAAATCTTAATTTTTAATATAAATACTAAATCAAATAGTCATTTCAAATATAAATTTATTCAATCGAGTTGCAAAAAAATTGTTCATCTATTTTAAGACAGTGTAGTACGTAGGATAGTTCCTCCAAACATTTATGACTATAGTGTTAAGTTTGAATTTTTTAAAAATATTTATTACATTAAATTATTTTCTTATTTTCTTTTAAGGATGAATGGACTCTCCCGTAGATCCCGATGTACAATTTAGTTAAGGGCGTGAACAAGTATACAGCCAACACTAGTGATTTGTTTATAGCGGTGAAGGCCTGTGTAAGACCAGCCACACATTTTAGAAAAGCTGATAACAGAAAACTGGTGCATCAATGGGCCTAATTTTAAGATCTCAATATGAAGAAATGCAATCAAGCCAAAGACGGTTTACAAATTTGCAGAGTAGCCAACGACAGAGTGGTCAAGGGAGCAACAATGTTGAGAAATGGAAATTTGCATTCGAGCCAATGGGTAGAACAGAAACGTCGCAGGGTAGTCAAGCATTTATATTCGCAGCCGAGATAATGACGGTCTCTGGTTGGGGTGGCCAAAGAATAAATTTACAGCCAGGTCAATTAATGACGCGAGCGATGAGGGGTCAGGAGTACGGATTGGCAATGGGTTGGTTGGTTGGATTTCATTGCATAGCAACCCTTCTTGATTATTTCATGCCAAATCCCATCTATATATATTACCTACTTACTATTCGTTTATTAATCATATATATTTATATATATGATTGATAAACGAATAGTAAGTTGGCAACCGTAGTCGAGGGATACCAGAAGGCTTCCCTTTCAATAGCTACAACACAGAGGTGTAGGGGAAGGCGCTACTCCTTTCCCAGGATTCCTCCACTTTACCCTTGATACGTACCTTATATTGCCGAGTGTTAAGCAAGGAGATATCAAGTACCATTTTAAAAGTGTTTGGTATGATGCGACCAGGGATTCAAACCAGGTCTCCGGGACCATTGGCGAAAACTCTACCCACTAGGTAAGTAGACAGAGCTCATTTTTTTTATTTCCTAAACTACCGAAAAACAACGAGGAATACGTACATATGAAAATATCTTATATTTTTATTCTACGACAGTGACGCTCGTTTGGAGCTGAAGAACAGTCGGAGAGAGTTCGTACGCACAAAGGAGCTGTCGGTAGTCGGAACAGCCAGCCGAAACTGAACTTTTATATAGTCTTAAAACTCCTACGCGACCCACATGGCCACACCTCTTCACCCGCGCAATGCTTGTCCTCCATTGGTCACGGCTTACACCCATACATTTTTTTAGCTTCGAGTATCATGCAAACTTACTTGTTTTTCTGGTGCTCACTTGTTGTTGTTTTTTTTAAATTATCTACGACTGGATGTATCCGTCATCTTCATCCGCTGGGTTTTCAGCCAGTCAAAGAAATATATTACATTTGCTCACAGTTAAATAGTTTTAATTATTCCTATCTAATACGAATAGTTTTATTGAGTATTAAACATTTGTCTTCCAACAGTTGAATGGTTTCAAGTATTGTTATCTAACACTAATAATTTAATTTAAAATCAGTCATTTGTTTGCACAGAGTTAAATGATTATCGATATATGATTTGTAAGTAAATAATTTGAAGGTAATCTTATTTTCAAGTGAGTAAGAACCAATTTGTTGGCACACAATTAAATAGTTTTAAGTATTGCTATCTTACACTAATAATTTTATTTAATATCAATCATTTGTTTGAACACCGTGGTTTCAAGAATTGCTCACACAAATAATTTTATTTGCAGTTAAATGGTTTCAAGTATTGCTATCTAACAATTATAGTTCTATTCAGAACTATTCATTCATTTTCAGATAGTTAAAAGATTCTATGTAAAGCTATTTAATATCAATAATTTAATTTTTTGCACAAAATTATATGGTTTCAAGTATTCCAATGTAACAATAACAATTCTATTTGATAATCGTTTGTTTGCTCATAGTTAAATAGTTAATTTTATTTGGCCAGTAGATGGGACCGTAACAAGTACAACCACTCTAGGTCACTCTGGGAATGATGGCAATGAAGGTTATTTAGTTGATTGTTTGGATTTTATGACATATCAACCTTTGCAGGTTATTTAATTCAAAATTCATTTTTTAACAAATAATTATTTGTTAAAAAATGAATTTCGCATTAAATAACCTGATTATAATCAGTTCTATTTCAAACAATTCAGTTTAGCATCAGTACACAGTTTAATTATCAAAAACATTTCTATTTCAAGCTATTCAGTTTAGTCAGATAGCTCTAATTCAGCTAATTCAGTTTAGTATAAGTATAGATTTTCTTTACACACAGTTAAATATCAAAACAGTTCTATATTAAACAATTCAGTTTTGCGTAAGTATATTTTCAATGTCAAAAACAGTTCCATTTCAAACAATTCAGTTTAGCATAAGTACGCTGTTTAAATCTAAGTACACAGTTTGATTGTCAAAAGCATTACTATTTCAAGCTATTCATTTTAATCAAACAGTTCTAATTCAGCTAATTCAGTTTAGCATAAGTGTGCAGTTTAGTTCTAGTCAACCCATAGATAGACCCCTATCAGGTGCTACGATTTCGGGCCAGAGTGGACCTGGGAGCAATGGCAATAAAGGGGTACTTCGCATTCCTCAAAGTCCCAGCACCCTTGGAGCCTCAACATTAGATTGTTTAGTGTCATATCCAAGACAGTCGTTAGGTTTTTTTTTACCCCTCTGTAGAGGTGCAGTCGGTGTATTCCATAGCCCCAGCCGACTGGGCAAGGCAATGAAGGAGTACTCCACAATTCCCAAAGCTCCAGGATTGAAGCTTCACCATCAGATGCGCTTTACCGTCTTATCCAGGAAACTTGTATAGAGGAGGGGTCTTACCCTTCTGCAGAGAGTCGGAATATTTTACTCCTCCAACCAGCTAACAGGATAGCCAATGACCAGAAAAAATTCTAAAGAAAAGTAGTGTGGTATCATTGTAAAGGAAATTTACGACGTGTGGTTGGAGAAATGGTCAGGTGGTCAAGAGGATAAATTCTCATCCTGAACAATGACAAAGTATGGTGGGGGAATAAGAAACAAGAATTGTTTGGGGTTTGAAGCAATAAATTTGTCCTTTAGATAATTAGAGTTGTGTTTAATGGGAGTTTGACGGAAGGGAAGCAAATTTGCCGTCTGGCTGAAGCGTCTTTTGAAATATTTTGCCACAGCTTTTCAATTCATCCAGTAATCTCCAATTCTTATAAATGTGTACATTGAATTTCCTTCAAGATCTAAGAGTGGGACACAAGTGGTTTGGTTTGGTTTCTTTGTTTAATGGCATATCAACCTTTGTAGGTTATTTAATGCCAAAGCCATTCTCCTAGAAGAACAGTAGTAGTACTATAGCTGGAAGGATAAGGGGGTTCATACCTTTCCCAAGGGTATTTGCCCGAAAGTGAACGTAATAGCGCGACTGGAGTATAAACTCGCTTACTACGATTCCGCAGTCCATCGCTTTAACCATTACACCACGAGGACACCCCCTGATGGGAAATAGTTAACATTTTGATACATTAAAAAAAAATATAACCAAATCAGACCTTGGATGATGGAACAGAAAATCTTTTGTGAGAAGACATATTACGAAACTAAGTCTTTTAAGATTGTTCAAGCTAGATACAGAAGTTTAATTTCAACACATTTCCAAATAGAAGTCAGGTTTTTTAAACTGGTCAAGAATTTTGAAGTTCATGACACTCGTGAAGGTCGCAGGTCAACGTATTCCTCACCATCTGGGCCTCCAATCCCCCAGGAGAAATCTTCGCTCGCTATCAATAACTTTGCCCACTGCATTCAAGAGTGCTTTTAACTAAAAGGCCAATATCTGTATCATATATTCTCGGGCTGCTCATATTTTTGGTTTAGATTTGAGACTTAATGGTTGCTGATCCTAAAATGTTATCTTTTTACGTTTTATTTGTGGCCCTGTAGAAGTCAAATGGCTGCCTTCTTGAATCTTCTTGATAAGTTGATTTGTCCTCCGTCCCACCAACCGGACGAGTATGGCACAAGGGCTTTTTTAGTGTGGGGCCAGGCGCAGGGCCGTAGCCAACACGCGCCCGGCATTTCCAAAAATGCCTTGGACCCCGTCGGCATTCCCCTAAAAAGGGGCGACTCAGGTGCCGGGCGATAAACCCAACCCCTCCGAAGAGGGTTAAAGCCTGGGGAGACGGCCTCCTGAGGCCAGAGTTATATCCAGTGACAAGACACATCCGACCCGAACCACCCAACTCATAACAGCCGGCCGAATGCGTCCCATCAACCGAAAATTTTGATGAATCTTCTTGGTAATGTAATTTACAAAGCTTTTTGCCTCGATGTGGCACAAGGCCGAATGAATGGGGCGCCCAATGAGACTCGAACTGACTTGTGTAGGTTTGCTAGTCTAGTTTGCTAACCGTTACACCACCAGCGGTGCCCTATGAATCTTCTTGGTAAAGGCAAGCCACATAAGCTTACCTCATTTTATAGGATAGTACCTAATGCAGCAACTGGGTTGTTCTGTGGTGCCAGGATGACCTGTCCAACACATTTGCATGAGTGGTGTCAATTCACCCATATATTCATCCAGTAAATGGCAATGGGAATCATTCTACTTGTGTGGGCACCTCTGGTGGTGTAACGGTTAGCAAACTAGACTAGCAAACCTACACGAGTGAGTTCGAGTCTCATTGGGCGCCCCATTCATTCGGCCTTGTGCCACATCGAAGCTAAGAGCTTCGTAAATTACCATTCTACTTGTGTATGAGACCACTTTCAAGTCAACCAATATTCATCAGGTCTTAGATTTGTGTCTGATGAATTTGTTTTAAAAAGTTGTAAAACAGTATTGTTGCAAAATATTACTGATGTATCATTCACATATAATCCGTTCAAAACATAAAAATGAACAGATGATGTTGAAGTGGATAACGCAAATTTAGAAACCTTTCTTAAAGAAGAATTTATTGAAATGACTTTGATCTTAAAACGAAGTCAGTGTACACATTTAAAAGAATAGGAGATAACTGGATGAACGAAAAAACTATAGCAAAATATCCCAATTTTGGGTTGAGTTAATTTTGATAGTTTTCCCGAGTTCGCACTCAGGGGAAAGAAAGAGGAAGAGGGGGGAAAGGGGGAGGGAGGAGGAAGAGTGATTGGAGAAGAGAAGGATAAAAAAAGAGGAATGAAAGGAAAAAGTGAGATAGAGAGAAAGAGGGTAGAAAAAGAAAAAAAGTTGGAAGAGAGAAAAAGGAAAGAGTGGAAAAAAGAAGAAGAGAAAGAGAACGAAGCGGTGGGGAAAAAGGATGTACAGGAAGAAAAGAAGAGCAAAAATGCTGAGAAAGAAAAGGAGGAGAGAAAGAGGATAAAAAAGGGACTGAGGGAGAGGACAAACTGAGGAGGGATCAGGCAAAAAAGAAAAAGACGAGGAAGAGGGAGGATGAAAAAAAAGGGAAGAGAAAGAAAAAAACGAGGCAGAGAGAGAGAATGAAAAGACGAAGAGAAGGAGAGGAAGAGGAGAAAGGGAGAAGGGGAGAAAAAAGACGACAATAAAGAAAGAGAAAATGATGGGGAGAAAGATAAGGAGAGTTAGGGAAGAAAAATAGAAGAGGAGGGGGAAGAGGATAGTATTTGATTTGGTCTCTTGGCTTAAATGGCATATCAACCTTCATGGGTTATTTAATGCCAAAACCATTCTTGCAAAAGAACAGTAACGGTACTGTATAGGCATGAAATAGGAAGGGTATTTGTCTAAAAGTGAACGTAATGGCGTGACTGGAGTTCGAACTCGCTTACTACGAAATCGCAGTCCATCACGTTAGTCACTAAGCCATTGGGACTCCTCCCCTCAAGGGAAGTGAAAGAGAACGGGAGAAGAAAGGGTAAAAAGAGAAAAATGAAATTTAAAGGAGAGAAAGAAGGAGGGGGAAAAGAGGAAGGGGAGACAGAGTAGAAAAAGAGGGAAGAAAAAGAGAAAGAGAGAGGATGATAAGTGAATTAATGGTTTTAAAACATGGCGTAATTAGAAGAGAGCGGACCTCAGAGAAAACAGTAATCAAGAAAGATTACGAAAGTTTGCCAATGGATGTCATTGGAATGTCATTTGGCACCGACGAAAAAATTATGACGTCACATACTGGCACGCACCAAAGCAGAGGTTTCACGAGATCTTTTCTCCGGTTTTTTTTTTCTTTTTTAAATGCGTGTTAAAATGAATCCTGTTTCAAAAATGCGAAAAACCCAACCTAGTATTATTCGTTACTACTACTACTATTATTATTATTATTATTATTCCGGCTCACTGGACGAGTATATAGAGTGTTCGCTAATGGCCCATGAGACTAGGGTTCAATCCTAGGTTGAGTCATACCAAAGACTTCAAAAATGGTACTTGATACTTCCTTGCTTAACACTCAGCATTATAATGTACGAATCAAGGGTAAAGTGGAGCAATCCGAGGGAAGGAGTAGCGCCCTCCCCAACATTTCGGTGTAGTAGCTATTGAAAGAGGAGCCTTCGGGTCGCCAACGACTATGGTCACCAACTTTACAATCATTATTATTATCATTGTAGTGTAGATAGAGTATAAATTGGGTTGGGATACGTGAGGAATGTAAAGAGAATAAAAAGCTCAACCGATGCTAGCGGCTGGAGAAAGAAAGAATGAGTTCTTGAAGGCTTTAAATAAAAGTATTCAGTTCTTACAGGAATCAATTTTGGCGATAAACTTTGATTAAAATAAAAATAAATAAATACCACCCCGCCAAAAATGAAAGAATAATAATAATATCAATAGCAACAATTAGAAAGAAGTTTCTATGTCTGTCCCCTTACAGATAAATAAACTATTTGATTCTTACCTACCAAATATACATTTTCACAGAACTCAAGGTAAGGTTTAGACGTAAAAGAAAAAAGATTCCTCATCAAGAAATGATCTCTAGCAAAGAAAAAAACATTTTCGTTCTTTTTTGTTTCTTTCATTAAATTCATTATCTATAAATAATTTTGAAAGACTGATTGTCCGTCATCTATAGCCTGCCAAATGTCTAATTAAAGTTGCATACAAATGCGTGAAAACATACATCATCATCATCATCATCATATCGTGCTGGCAGCACGGATATCCCTGACCCTCTCTCGCCACTCCTCCCTATCGTTCATTGCCCTAGGTAGGTCTTCAGGATAACAACCTGTATCCTCACATAGCTGCTGAATGTACGTTCGTGCTGGTCGTCCTGCTTTTGAGCGGCCATGTGTGGGGATCCATAAGAGTACATCTCTTATGAGTTCATCTCTGCTTCTCCAGCAATGTCCTGCATGTCTGGTTCGCCTAACTTGAATAGTTTTCGTGATAGGGGGCAGGTGGCCGTACAGTTGGTGTCTTGTGGGGTGTTGCTGCCAGGACTTGTTCAGGATTGCACATTTGACAGGAATACTTGATATTCCTATGAAATAAAGAATGGATGAAGAGCTTTCATTTGATCTTTTCTCCGTGGTCCTTTTTTTTTCTTAATTGTGTGTTAAAATGAATCCTGCTTCAAAAACGTGAAATCCCTAACTTCGTATTATTCGTTTATTATTATTATTATTATTACTATTATTATTATTGTAGTAGTTACCAGACATTGGCCTAGTGGTTAGAGTGTTCGCCAATCGCCTGGGAGACCTGGGTTCAATCCCAGGTCGAGTCATACCAAAGACTCAAAAAATGGTACTTGATGCCTCCTTGCTTAACACTCAGCATTATAAGGTACGGATCAAGGGTAAAGTGGAGCAATCCAGGGAAAGGAGTAGCGCCCTCCCCTACACCTTGGTGTAGTAAGCTATCGAAAAGGGAGCCTTCGGGTCACCCTCGACTATGGTCGCCTACTTTACTTATTATTGTAGTAGTAGTTGTGTTGATGGAATAGGGTTCGGATATGAACGGAATGGAGAGAGAATAAAAAGCACAACAGACGCTGCTTTCTGGAGAAAGAAAGTAGGAATTCTTGATGACTTTCAATGAAAGACTTCAGTCCATGCAGAATTCAATTTTGGTGAAAAACTTTGATTAAAATAAAGAGAGAGAGAGAGAGAGAGAGAGAGAGAGAGAATATGCAAGAGGAGAGAGAGAGAGAGAGAGAGGAAGGGAGGCTAAAACAAAATAGAGAGAGAAAAGGAGACTAATCGAGGGAGAGAAAGAAAGCAAAGGAGAACTTTTTTTTAAATAGAAATATAAATGTACGATGAACGCTGTTCCCTCGTCTTTCGTCATAATCCTAGACGGGTTGACAAGCCGTTAAAAACAGTCAGTCATTAACTAGGTTCTAAAGTTGGGAGGCTGTGATAGACGTATAAATTTTTTAAAAATTCATCTTTCATTTAGCATAAAAGAAAAGAAAAATCAAAACAAGAAAGATATAGAACTCAAGAAAGGGAAGCTAGTTTCGACCGGAGATTGAACCAGGACCACCGTTGCCATTTTTCGTGTCGATAATCATAATGAGGAAGAGGAGTGAGAAAGACTTGGCTAAATTTAAAATATCCGATTTTAATATAATCCGCTTAGATTAAGCCTATTACGATTACTTTAGTAATTTATTCGCCTCTCGACTCATCGGAGTTAAGACGTTCGTAAGATTGGGTAGGGGGCTATGACGAATCAAGACTGCATTAAAAAATTATACTATCGTTGATTTTACTAGTATCTGAAAGCAATTCAGGAACCATTTTATTCAAGATTAAAAATAGCATTCCACAGATCCCTTAATTCTGAATCCTCTCACCCATACGATAATCAATGAATTCCATGCTTTTTGAGATCCTACAATTGTATCCTTGGGCCAGACTAAGCTTAGATTATAGACGCCAGGTTATGGACTTGTGGTTGTTATTTAAAACGTATGCACACACACACAACAAAAAAATTGTTACATTTAACCAATGATGGTTGGGTCGAGGATATATATATATGTGTGTGTGTGTGTGTAGTTGGGTTGCAGTCTTTCATCTAAGCATGTTTGATTAGGTAATAAAGACACATTTTGTCTATATAATTTTATCAAGATCCTTTCAAGTTTCCTGATAAGTGTCTTGGTTTCAGGTTGGAATCGGTGGATGAATTTACCAAACTTGTTACGAGTACTTTCGGACCTTTCATAGGCCATCATCAGGGGTTGCTTTATACAGTCTTTATACATGCAAGCAACCCCTGATGACGGCCTATGAAAGGTCCGAAAGCGCTCGAGACAACTTTGGTAAATTCATCCACCAATTCCAACCTGAAACCAAGAGACTTATCAGGAAACTTGAAAGGATCTTTATAAAATTATATAGACAAATGTGTCTTTATTATTCAATCAAACATACTTAAATGAAAGACTGCTGCCCAACTACACACACACATATATATATATATATATATATATATATATATCTACTCGAACCCACCATCATGGGTTGGATGTAACAATATTTTTCAAGTGGAGTGCAATAGGTTTGAAATCAGTGCTTTCAATCTCCTGGGTGGGGTGTCCTCGTGGTGTAATGGTTAAAGCGATGGCACGCGATTTCGAACTCCAGTCGCGCTATTATGTTCACTTTCAGACAAATACCCTTGGGAAAGGTATGAACCCCCTTATCCTCGCAGCTATGGGTCAAATAACACCACCACTGTTCTAGGAGAATGGCTTTGGCATTAAATAAGCCACGAAGGTTGATATAACATTAAACAAAGAAACCAAACCAATCTCTTAGGCTTGTTACCATACCAAAGTTAAAAAACCTAGTCTGCCCTACTAATTACCTGTACTTGTGGGGACGATATGTATTCATGACTTTTCCAAAGGAATTAGCGTGAAATGAAGTGCATACAAGATTTGAACTCGGTTCACCGATTCAATATCTCCCGACGATAACCATAACGCGAATCCCACCTCTCTCTATCACTCTCTCCCTTATATATATATATATATATATATATTAGCCGTTAAGCGGAAATAAGTAAACAATAACAATTGTGATTCATAACCGTTTAAATTTACTTCGCTGGCACTAGCTTCCACGTGGCTGAGTGGTAGAATCTTGGATTGGCGTTTGAGTCAACCGGGTTTCGATCCCAGCTTCGGGAATCTAGCCCGTCTAACTACACTGATGAGTTCTGATAGAACGAAAAGATCTGTCTGTGGATGACAATATATATATATATATATCTTAGTCTCCCTTCCTCTTAGCTTCTCTTCCTCTCTCGCTTTTTTTCTTTCACTTTCTCTCTTTTCTCTGTTGGTCTCTCTTCATCTCACATCTTGTCTCTTTCTCTTACTTTCTATCTAGCATTTTCTCTTTCCATTCTATCTATCAATCTATCTCTCTCCCTTCTATTCTTGTTTTGTCTCTCTCTTTCTCTCTTAGTACCCCTTCTTTTCTTGTGTTATCTCTCTCCTTCTCTTTCTCTCTTCCTTCCTTCCTTGCTTTGTTTCACAACTTCCCTTTATCTCTCTATTTCCCTTTCTCTAACTTTCTTTGTGTCTCTCACTCTACATATAAAGTGTGTATGCATGTGTGGGGTTCGGTACAACACGAGGTTTCAGCTATCTAGCGGAGTGCTTAATACATTCCCACCGAGAATAATGGGGGAGGAGTTAATATTTTTAACGGTCTGGTTACCTTTCTAACCACTACGCGATGCCACGGCACATCCAGCTGTGTTTCTCTTTAACTAAACAGACATGGCCAAGCAATTTGCGTTCCATTCTTCTCACACTGCGAAAAGCTGTGGATATGCATTGCATAAACACTATATCGTTTTTTTCTATTACTCCAGACGATTGAATAATGAAAATACCATTAGCTGATATGGATTAATTAACTGGAAATATTTTAATAAATATTGCAGACCGCCCTGTCGACTGGGGCTGTAGGATACACAGAGTGTATCTCTGCCGAGGGGTAAGACTCCGCTACCCCGATTAAGTATCCTGTTTGTTTGTTTGGGTTTTATGGCATATCAACCTTTGTAGGTTATTTAAAGTCAAATCCATTTTTATATAAATAATCAGTTGTATTTCAAACAATTCAGTTTAGCATGAGAACACAGTTTGATTGTCGTAAACAGTTCTATTTCAAACAATTCGATTTAGTCAAACAGTTCTAATTTACACAATTTAGTTTAGTATAAATATAGTTTTTGTTTACACACAGTTAAATGTCAAAACAGTTCTATTTAGAAAAATTCAGTTTAGCCTAAGTACAGTTCCAATGTCAAAAACAGTTCTATTTTAAACAATTCAGTTTAACGTAAGTATGCAGTTTAGTTCTATAGATAGGACCCTTATCAGGGGCTACCACACTGAACCAGAGTGGACCAGTGAACCATGACAACGAAGGAGTACTTCGCATTCCCCCAAAGCTCCAGTATTACTGGAACCGTACCATCAGTTTGTTTAATGTCATAATCAGGACACTCGTTGGGGGATCTTCTCTTCTGCAGAGCTGCAGTCGGTGGATTCTACAGCCCCAGCCGACTGGACCATTAGTGTTCTGTGTATGACATTAAACTGCGTATGCTGGTGAGGTTCCAGCCTTCGAGTTTGGAGAATGTAGAGTGCCACTACACAACCATTACTATCAGGTCCACTTGGATAGGCTCTATATATGATTTAAACAGAACTGTTCAGTTTTTTTTTACTAGGAATAGTTATTAGTGTCAAAGAGAAATACTTAAATCTGATTAGCACCCAATCCAATGAGTTACGCCTGTAGAAAACACCGATTGCAACTCTACAGAGGAGTAAGAACCCTCCCTCATCGCCCTATATGCGTCCTGGATATGACACTAAACCATCTGAGAGCGAGGCTCCACTCCTGAAGCTTTGGTGAATGTGGAGTACCTTTTCATAGCCATTACTTCCCGGTCCATTCTGACTTGAATTGATAGCACCTCTTAGGATCCCATCTATGGGTCAAAAAGAACTATTCACTCATTTTTTTTATACTTGAAACAATTTAACTATGACCAAACAAATGATTAATATTAAATAGAATTATTAGAATTTGATAACAATACTTAAAACCATTTAACTGTGACCAAACAAATCATCAATATTAAATTAGATAGGAATATCTGATAAATAAAATTACTAATTTTAAATAGCAAAATTTGAAATCGTTTAGCTGTATGCAGATAAATGAGCTCTTAATCGCTTAAAAATAAAATAAGTTGGCGATCGCAGTCGAGGGCAACCCGAATGTTCCCTTTTCATTAGCTACAACACTGAGGTGTAGAGGAGGGCGCTACTCATTCCCTTGATTGCTCCATTTTACCCTTGATCCGTATCTTATAATCCTGAATGTTAAGCAAGAACGCATCGAGTATCATTTTTAAGTCTTTGGTATGACTCGACCTGGGATTGAACCCCGGTTTCCTGGCTTATTAACGAACTGTCTACCCACAAGACGAATAGAATTATTCACAAATTGTTCGCTTAAAATCATAATCATATGTATAAACGATCTGGCATTAGATAACCGTCAAGAGTTGATAGGCCATTAAAAAAAATGATCAAATCTAAATAGAGCCCGAAAGTCTAAGAACTGCTGTTTTGTCTCTTTAAATGATGTACTAAAGAATTTTTTAAGAATTATCCTGGGTTTTCTGCTTCTAGAGCTAGGGTTTGTTATATTTAGTAATAGACTATTACCAAACCCTAACCTAAGTTTAACTATTTCGTCCATAGATAGCTCCCTCCACCATAATTATGAATAATAATTACGATTATAGATTTATGTGTTTGCATGCCATCCTCCAGTCTCTATTTGATCTGCATCCAAATCACGACACAGGCTCAGCAAGGTTGTAGAGAAAACCAACAGTTCCCCTTGCCGCATATCTTCCTCCTTCGTGACACTGATGTTGGTGCAATGGAAGGATAAGATGATATACCACCTGGCATCAGTGTCGCCATGGAAGTTGAGAGTGAGAGAAAGAATTAGATTGATGAACATTTTAAATATAGGTAGAGACAGAAAGATAACAAGAAAATCATACACACACAATTATATATATATATATATATATATATATATATATGAACCGCGGTCTCTCGGACCATTGACAAACTCTAACCATTATGCATTTGAGCCGGATATATGTTCTAACTACTTTCAACAGAGATCCGTAAAAGAAAAAAAAAAAAAAAAAGATAAGTGTATACATCTGCAAACTTCTGACACAGTTAAATTGAACTAAAAAAAAAAAAGAAGAAATCGAAGGTCGTGGAATGCATGTGCGTAAAATCCCCAAAAGAATGGGGATACTGAGTAAAGGAAAAATACAAACACTTAATAAGTTGCAGGTGGTTACAATCAAGATAAACTTGCTGAAAGGAAGAAAAGGAGGTCGATTATTCTATACGTGGTGTGATGAAATCTGACCCAATGTTACTTAAATAGTCTGGCCTGCGAAGTACAAGTACACAGCTATTTTTATACAACTATATACTTTTTTAAGTTGCTGAAGAGAACATCCAAAAGCCTACAATCTTAGGGAGGAGGGCGACGGAATTCAAGGAAATAGTGAAATTTCTTCTTCTAAATATCCCTTGCCAGGTGCAAGTTAGACATCAGCGTGTATTGAATGGAGAAAAATACAATCCAGTAGCCCTGAAGGTTTTGATTGCTTCTAATGTAAGTGGTACGGTATATTTCGACGGAAATTTCTCTTGAAAGAGACTGACGTTGATGCAGTTTCTTGATCTAGAAAATTAATAATGAATTGATTTTAATGGCATGTCAGTCCAACTTGGGTTAATTTTTGCCTAGAGGTTAGAGAATCAGGTTCACTGTACGTTTGTTTTAACATTTTTGGTGGAGTTGCTTAAGATTCCTTTGTACACAGTTATACATGATACCAAGTAGTTCTATCTAATACAAATAATTTGATCACAATTGTATGGTTTCAAGTATTCCTATCTAATACTGCTAATTATATGATTTCAAGTGATTATTTTCATTCAATGATATAGTCATTTGTTTGCACACAGTTGTATGGTTTCAAATAATTAATGATAATCCTTACTAAATAATTCTAGCCTCAAGTAACTATTCTTTATACAAATAATTTACAATTATTTTGCATCAAGCGGTCTCGTGTATTTCGAGAAAAATTATTCGGAAAGAGACTGACAAGGATACCAAGTTAAGCAACAGTTTAAATAATTACTACAGAGATGGGTGACCGTTTAGAAACACTGGGCACTGCAATCAGGCAGGAGTGTGTGTGTGTCAAAAAACATCAAGCAACAAAAAATAAAAAAAGAAAAGAAAAATGGAAATAAACGATGAAAAAATAAGTAAATAAAAAAAAAAATCGAATGATACTTTGTGCATGCTTGTAAAATTCCTGAAAGAAAAGGGATGATTGTAGTATAGTCACATGATACATTTGCAACTATACACGGAAACAGTCAACACAATAATGACGAACGAACACACTTCTTTAGAAAACTATACCTCTCAGACTTTATTCGAAAGGGTTGCGAAAGGGCTGTGAAAGGGTTATGTGTGAGAGTTGAGTTGGAGACTGTACAAACTGCAACATATTGACCCCCAGTTCCTCTGTCTTTAGCAGCACTTCTTTTCTCATTCTGCCGGGCTGTTCAACCGGGGGTCCTGAGGGTCCAGCTCTCTGCTGGGTCTGGTACTCACTGCCTCGAACTGCAACAAACTGACTCCAACTAACTGAACCTGTCTGTGGCACCGGGTTATATAATTATTTGATGTCCACCTGCTTCTTGTGGGTGTCACATCTGCACCCAATTCAACCTGTCCACAGTCAAGGTTATACCCTGATATCTTCAACCGGATGCACCGGTTCCTTGATTGATTGCTGGGTCTAAGGTCAATATGTTACAGGATGACTGAAGGAGAAATACGAATAATCTAATTAGTAGCAGATGGTGAAAATGCATGTGATTTGACTGAAAAGCAGTCGATGATTTTGTAATGGCAGATATGAAAATCTAACCCAACGTTACTCAGACGCTCAGATTTCAAGGACCTGCTGAAATTACACACACTTAGAGAAATTATAAGAGGAAAATCAACTTAGTTAATCTTTAAATCATGGTTTAATTTTTCTTTTTATCCTGAACGCTTTATCTACTGGGATTTATCAATTCTCAAAGAAATAAAATTTCTGGTATCATAAAGCCATATAAAATTTCAATAATGATTGGTTTGGTTTCTTTGTTTAATGGCATATCATCCTTTGTAGGTTATTTAATGCCAATGCTATTCTCCTAGAAGAACAGTAGTGGTATTATTTAACCCATAGCTAGGAGGATAAGGGGGTTCATACCTTTCCCAAGGGTATTTGCCCGAAAGTGAACATAATAGCGCGACTGGAGTACGAACTCGCGTACTACGATTCCGCAGTCCATCGCTTTAACCATTACACCACGAGGACACCCCCCAATAATGATTGGATTCAATCAAACTATCAGTATGTCCTTCCTTCTATCTGGCAATCGTTTTTCTATCGAGGTTGGTTAGTTGGGTGGGTTTTATGTCATATCAACCTTTGTAGGTTATTTATTGCCAAATCCATTTTTATACAGTTAATCAGTTCTATTTCAAACGATTCAGTTTAGCATGAGAACACATTTTAATTGTCAAAAACATTTCTATTTCAAGCTATTCAGTTTAGTTAAACAGTTCATTTTAGCATAAGTATGCCGTTAGTTCTATTTAATTCATATGATAGGGCACTATCAGGTGCCACCACCCCAGGCCAGAGTTGACCTGGGAGCAATGGCAATGAAGGGGTGCTTCGCATTCTCCATTACTGGAACCTCACCATCAGATTTTTTAGTGTCATATCTAGGACACTCATAGGAGGTGGTCTTAACCCTCTGCAGAGGTGCAGTCGGTGTATTTTACAGCCCCAGCTGGCTGGGTAATTTCTATCAAGGGACCTGTATCCAACCACCACATGGTCCCATTATAAAAAAAAAATGTCTGTGTTTCTTACTTCTGTTCTTACGATGAAATAATCGCAACCTGTTAATCATCCTATTTACCAACCCCTCCGCTCGGGCAGGATATGACACAAGGTCAATTTTTAAGCGTAGTTTTACAGGTTTGAATTCAGAGTTTTCCTTCTCCTAGACTAGTTGCCTCACCAAGGCTGAAGAACCTAGTCTGTCCTACTATTTACCCATAGCTGGAGGGAGAATAATTGGATTCATACCTTTTCCAAGGGTATTAGTGCTATGTGAAATGCAATGAGTTTCGTCCAGGATTTGAACTCGTGTCGCTGTGTTCATTTCCTACGACGATAACAATTACACCACGGGCACCTCCGAAGCAACCTGTTAATCATAGATGTCCTATTGTCTTTCATAGATCTCTCCAAGAGGGGCCTCTTCCTCTGTAACCATCGACAGCCACATATATCGTTCGATTAGATAATGCTCATGCTGGACTTACGAAAAATATCTTTCAGCAAATACCTACTTTCCGTAATTAAAGAAAAAACTCACGGCAAAAGAAAAAAGTATTAAATATATATAAGTTTGACTTGGTTGTGTTTTATGGTATTCTAACCCTTGTAGGTTATTTAATGCTAAATCTTGTTTTATATATATATGATTTGTTAGCGAATAGTTTGTAGGTGACCTAATTTTTAAACGAGCTAGCGATCATTTTGGGTCCGTGTCAAGTAGGGAATGATGGCAATGAAATAGTATTCCACATGCCCCAAACTTCAGAACGAGAGCCTCACCATAAAATGTTGTTTAGTGTCATATCCAGAACAGGCATTGGGAGTGAGGGTTTGGGGGGTCTTACGCTTTTGAGGACACGCAGTTGGCATAATCTACTAGCCCAGCCTACTTGGTTGATATATAAGTAAGTAAAAAAGATATGAACAGGTGAAGATAGCTGGACATGAACAACTATATATATATATATATATATATATACATACACACAGGGAGAGAGGGACAGATAGATGGTTTAAGTTAGGTTATTTTGCTTAAATCCGGCTCATTGGCCTAATGGGTAGAGTGTTCGCCAATGGTCTGGAAGACCTGGGTTCAATCCTAGATCGCGTCATACCAAAGTCTTTAAAAATGGTACTTGATACCACCTTGCTTAACACACAGAAATATAAGGTACGTATCAAGGGTAAAGTGGAGCAATCCAGGAAAATGAGTTGCGCCCTCGCCTACACCTCGGTGTAGTAGCTATTGAAAAGGGAGCCTTCTGGTCGCCCTCGACTACAACAACAACTATTTTGTTTAATGGATCATCACCTCTTGATGGCCTTTTAATGACAATGGATAGATATAAAAAAAATTCTTAATGGAATAGATATTTTTATCATTAAGGTTTTTCGGACTATTGTCTTCATCTTTATTGTTATTGCTACAACGTTTCAGCCGATATGTCCTCCGATCTTCTTCAGGCGTTAGTCGAACTCGGGAACCTTCACCGAACTTCGAACTACGTCCTTTATTGTTCTGATTCCGTTACAAGTGTTAAGTATTCCTGTTACTTGCCTGTAGTGAGGATTGAACCTGCAACCTTCAGATGAGTGTCTCCTTAGAAGCTCAGGGAACCAACGCCTATAACCGTTACGCCATGGGGCAATTCGGAGGGAATTTTTGGGTATTATAAACTTAATGTTCTTACTTTGGCTAGAATAGATATTAAGATTCAGATTGATTTGAACTAACATTGATAGAATGCAATAAATAATAAATAGAAGTAATTCATCGTCACTGAATCCAATCCAAGAACGTTTTAATGTTCATCGATTTTAAAAATGCGCACACAATTTGAATACTTCAGTAAAACTAATAATGATGGAAATTTACTAAGCTTTTTGCTTAGATGTGGCACAAGGCCATATGAAAGGGGAACCCAATGAGTCTCGAACTCACTCGTGTAGGTTTGCTGGTCGAGCTTGCTAACCATTACACCACCAGAGGCGCCTAAAGTGGGGGAATACAGTGGAAATTTACTAAGCTTTTTGCTTAGATGTGGCACAAGGCCATATGAAAGGGGAACCCAATGAGACTCGAACTCACTCGTGTAGGTTTGCTAGTCGAGCTTGCTAACCATTACACCACCAGAGGCGCCTAAAGTGGGGGAATACAGTGGAAATTTACTAAGCTTTTTGCTTAGATGTGGCACAAGGCCATATGAAAGGGGAACCCAATGAGACTCGAACTCACTCGTGTAGGTTTGCTAGTCGAGCTTGCTAACCATTACACCACCAGAGGCGCCTAAAAAAACCAATAATGATGTCATTAGTTTTAACTGAAATGAACACACAATTTCATATTAGAAAAAGAAAAAGAAAAGAATTATTCAAATCCACCCACAATTTTTTCCCCCATATAACTTTTTCACAACATTATGGTTAGGCTTAAAATATTCTTTAACAAAACGAGCTCTTGTTTGACTGTTGAAAATACAATTAACTAATGAATTTTACAAAAAAAAAATCAATTCTTTATAATTGAATTAATATAGAAAATTTTGCATCTGGGCAATGATGAAAATTAATGCCCATTTATTTTCATACAAATTTAAGATAATTATTTTGAATAAAGGTTCATTGGTTCAAGAATTAGACCGGAAGCCGAGTGATGATTTAATCAGCAACACGTTTTTCATAGGCACTTGTATGACGTGACAATGAAAAAGAGAATACATGCAGCTAGTTGCAACACTTAAATACACGTCTTGCAACCCAATCGGCTGGGAGTGGAACTGTAGAATTCTCCGACTGCAGCTCTGCAGAGGGGTAAAATCCCTCCCCCAACGAGCGTTTTGTATATGACACTGAACAATCTGATTGTGAGGTTCCAGTAATGCGAGAGCTTTGGAGAATGCAGAGTACCACTTAACTGCCATCGTTCCCAGGTCCACTCTGTCCTGGAGTGGAAGCACCTGATAGGGCCCTATCTATTGGTCAAATAGAACTGTCTCTGACATTTAAAATGACTCAAAACAAATTACTAATGCTAAATTAAATTGCTGGAAATAAAACTGATCATTTAACTATGTATAAATAATTGGCTGATATTTAATTGAATTGTTAGTGACACATTGCAATATGTGGGACTATTTAACTTAGTTGACTTATGTTTACCAATCATATATATCTAATATATAAGTAAAATCTGGATTTGATTTTAAACAACCGACAGTTCATTGTTAAAGGTGTCGGTGAGGCATAAAATATACTAACTGTATCCTCTAAAGAAACGCAAGATCCTTTCCAAAATGGGTGTCCTAGGGATGACACTAAACTGCATCAAGTTCTGGAGATCATAGCCATTACTCCTAGGTCCACTCTACCCCGAAGTTGTAGTGCCTGTTAGGGTCCCCTCAATGGGTCAAATAGAAATGTTTCAAGTCTAGTCGTGTTCAATAGGACAGAGTACGAAAAAAAATCTCAAGAAACTATTTAAAAATGTAAATATAAACATATTCAGAATGCGATTCCTTAACGTCTACGTTTAAAATAAGCCAAGAAGAGTTGACATGCCGTTATAATCAGTTAATCAATTTGATGACAGAAATTATGTGTCAACAAGTAGATAATCAACTTTTCGAATGATTTGGAGAAAAAGGCAGACGCATCTCTGTTGCAGTAAAAAATACTTATTTTTGAAAATGTTTGTAAATATCAATTCTTTTTATGTGTGATAAACATCCTTTTATTTGAAGAAAAAATGTTCGTCGTGCATAAAAGTTATTTTTGTCGTAAGGTCATGTTAACATTTTAAATAAGTGAATCTTCTTTTCTTCTTTTTTCTCAGTTTTTATTTTATTTATTTTTTAAACATCATTCAGCAGTAACGACTAACTCCACTGGGAACCATTTTGTTTAAGTGTCACAGCTATTTTGTCTTGCACAAAAAAAAAAAAAAAAAAAAAAAAAATCCCAAAATTCGCCTGCGCTTTTTATTTATTCATTTAATATATTTAGTTTACGTATTCAGATATTTGGAGCGGGACAGGGAACCAAGCAGAACCGGCCCGAGACGTAAACGATTAAAACAGTTATTGCTTCGAGGTCACTAGTCGGAGGTTAACACTTGACTGGTTAGGTTTCCCTCAGATGTAGCACAAGGCCGTAAAAAGGAGCACCCAATGAGACTCGAACAGACTCGTAAAGGTTTTTTTTGCTTAGATGTAGCACAAGGCTGTATAAATGGGGTACCCAGTGAGACTCAAGCTCACTTGTAAAGGTTTGCTAGTCCAGATAGCTGATCATTACACCACCCGAGGCACCCATGAAACTTATATTTAGTGATTTGCTAATTTTTTTTTCTTAGATGTAGCACAAGGCTGTATAAATGGGGTACCCAGTGAGACTCAAGCTCACTTGTGAAGTTTTGCTAGTTTAACTTGTTAACCATTAGAACATCTCAGACATCCAGGTTTCACTTGTTTTAATGGCATAAGATCCTTCATTAGGGTGTTAAAAGGTAATTGCGCTTTACCAGAGAGGATATAAAAATAAAGGTAAGTTAAACGCGGTTTCTTCCTGGCAACGATCGAGTCAATATTACTATATGGATGCACTACATGGACACTAACTAAACGTATGGAAAAAAAGCTTGACGGCAACTACACAAGAACGCTACGAGCAATACTGAACAAGTCCTGGAGGCAGCACTCCACAAAGCAGCAGCTGTACGGCCACCTATCACCCATCACGAAAACTATCGAGATTAGACGAACCAGACATGCAGGACACTACTGGAGAAGTAGGGACGAACACATAAGTGATGTATTCCTGTGGACCCCTTCACATGGAGGAACAAAGGCAGGACGACCAGCTCGAACCTTCATACAGCAGTTCTGTGCCGATACGGGATGTAGTTCTGAAGACCAGCCAGAAGCAATAGACGATAGGGAGAGGTGGTGAGAGAGGGTCAGGGATATCCGCGCTGATGGCGCGAGATGATGACGATGAAATATCGTTATCAAAAATATTTTCAATCACTGCTACCCAACAAACCCGAGAAAGATAAGATCGTTAGGATAGGAGATTTTTTTCCACATCCTCCATATTTACCAGTTATAGATTTTCATTTGTTTCAATCAAAAGAATACTTCAAAATGGGCAGAATATTCAGAAATAGAAGAACTGGAAAACTCCAGATTTCTTTAAACATAGAATCGAAAATTTGGTTTCCTGTTGGGGTGCTGTCCTAAACAAGGGATTATATTTTTTATAAAATATTTACATAAATTCAACATGCATTTATTTTTATATCCTCTATTGATAAAACATAATTACTTTCCTTACACCCCAATATTTTTAGGGGGTGTCCTCGTGGTGTAATGGTTAAAGCGATGGACTGCGAAATCGTAGTAAGCGAGTTCGTACTCCAGTCGCGCCATTACGTTCACTTTCGGGCAAATACCCTTGGGAAAGGTATGAACCCCCGTATCCTCCCAGCTATGGGTTAAAAAGCACCACTACTGTTCTTCTAGAAGAATGGCTTTGGTATTAAATAACCAACAAAGGTTGATATGCCATTAAACAAAGAAACCGAACCAATATTTTTATTATATGAACGATAAAATAACGTGAGCTGAATACGTTTTTCCATATATGTATTTTCAAATGTTGATAAGTGTCCAGAATTGCTCGCTGAAGAAATGACCGCCGTAATATACTAACAAAATTATGTAAAAATGTAATACTTTTTTATATTCACTATCCAAATTAGAGGAAGAATAATTTTATTCCCATTATTCGGAATCTGTCGTAAGTCACCATCTTTGTCGTTTGTGGAGGAAAAGGTTTAGTTGTGTTTAATGGCATATCAACCCTTATGACTTATCTAATGTCAAATTCTGTTATATATATTTACCAACCCCTCCGCTCGGGCAGGATATGACACAAGGTCAATTTTTAAGCGGACTTTAACAGGTTTGAATTCAGAGTTTTCCTTCTCCTTGACTAGTTGCCTCACCATGGCTGAAGAACACAGTCTGCCCTACTATTTACCCATAGCTGGAGGGAGAATAACTGAATTCATACCTTTCCCAAGGGTATTAGTGCTATGTGAAAATGCAATCAGTCTCGTCTAGAATTTGAACTCGTGTCGCCGTGTCCATTTCTTACGACGATAACCATTACACCACGGGCACAAATTCTGTTATATGGTTTGTAAGCGAGTAGTTGGTAACATTATTTTTTAACAGCTAACTGGTTTTAACTATTGCTATTTATTTTTTGCTCACAATTAAATGGTTTCAAGAATTGCTATTTTACAAAGGTAGTTCTATTCAATATTGATAGTTGGTTGGGTTTTATGGCATATCAACCTTTGTAGGTTATTTAACGCCAAATCCATTTTATGTAATTAGTTCTATTTCAAACAATTCAGTTTAGTATGAGTACACAGTTTAATTGCCAAAAACATTTCTATTTCAAGCTATTCAGTTTATTCAATCAATTCTTATTTAGTATAGTATAAGTACAGATTTTGTTTGCACACAGTTAAATGTCAAAACAGTTCTATATTAAACAATTCAGTTTACTGTAAGTAAAGTTTCATTGTCAAAAACAGTTCCATTTCAAACAATTCAGTTTAGCATAAGCAATCAGTTTAAATGTAAGTACAGTTTATTCGTCAAAAACATTTCTATTCCAAGGTATTCAATTTAGTCAAACAGTTCTAATTCAAACAATTCAGTTTATCATAAGTGTGCATTTAATTCTATTTGACCCATAGATAGGGCCCTATCAGGTGCTACCATTCCAGGCCAGAGAGGTCCTGGGAGCAATGGCAATGAAGGGGTGTCCGCATTCCCTAAAGCTCCAGCATCACTGGAACCTCACCATCAGATTGTTAAGTGTCATGTCCAGGATTCCCATGGAGGGGGTCTTACCCCTCTGCAGAGGCGCAGTCGGTGTATTCTACAGCCCCAGCCGACTGGGCAATCAATACTGATGATAATCCCTAGTAAAAGATTGAACAATTATTTTTTACTCATAGATGGGGCCCTAACTTGTACAAGCACTCCAGGTCAGTGTGAAACAGAGAGTCACGGTATTGAAGGGGGGTCCTCCACATTGACCAAACTACAAGACAGGAACCTCACCATCAGATACAGTTTAATGTCATATCCAAGAAATGTTTAGGTGTGAATGGAAGTGGATTGAAGACTTTTTTATGTGAGTGTTCTGTAAAAAAATAAAGATTAAAATAATTACTGAAAGTTACACTTATTTGGATGGTTAAAATAAATATTATAATTCTCTTTAAATATTTTAGTTTATTTTCATTTATTGTACATTACAGCAGTCTTTGTCAAGGTGAGCTATTCTGGACAAGTACCAACTCTTTGTTTCTGAGAAATTTAATTCGTCTACGTAAAGAGGAAACGCAATATGTTTTTGGATTTATGAATATTTATCAGTCACGGCACATCATCTAACAAAAGTCTCTTCAGAAATCCTGGTGTTATTGTAACCCGGAACATTCACTCGAAACCAACAAAATTCGTGTTCCCATGAAGATGGAATTTCATATTACTCTGTTTGGAGGCCAGGTTGCTGCAAAAAAATATTTAAGTTCACTTTAAGATTAATATTAGATAGCAGTCCATGATGATATACAAGCTTCTGTTGAGGAAGGAGTGAACTATTCCAGTTAGCATTTCATCGTTATATTCATTGTATCGAGAATATAGATAGACCACATAACATTACCATTCAGTTAAAAATTGTGCCGGAAATTGCTTTATTCTGTATAAGTTGGAGCATTTAAGTGGATTGCTCAAATAAAAATCTCACTATCGTGTGCTACTTTTGACAGATAGTGGCTACACACTGAGAAGCAGGTGTGTGTGTATGTGTGTGTGTGCGTACCGGTTATCGTCGCACGAAATTAAATCGGAGAGCAGAGTTCAAACCCTTGTCGATGCTGTTTGCGTTTTACAACGCCTTTGGGAAAAGGCAGAAATCCATATTTCCCTCCAGCTATAGATAAATAGTAGAAATGATCGGGCTCTTAAACTTTGGTATGTATTTATCGCCCCCACCCAGAATGCGACACAAGGTCAATTTTTTAAGCGGAGTTTAACAGATTTGAATTCAGAGTTTTCCATCTCCTAGACTGATTGCCAAACCAAGGTTAAAGAGCCGAGTTTGCCCCACTTTTTATTCATAGCTGGAGGGAAAAGAGTTGGATTCATACCGTTTTCAAAAGTATTATTGCAATGTGAAATACAAACAGCTTTGCCCAGGATTTGAACTCAGGCTGACATGTCCATTTCAAGAGACAGAAACCAACACGCCACTGTAAGAAAACCGATATCGGAGGATTGGTCTGGTTCGATTTGCTTTGGTTTGGTTTTATGGCATATCAACCATTGGAGGTTATTTAATGCCAAATCCTTTTTATACATATATATGTATAAAAAGGATTTGGCATTATATATCAAATATATAGGATTTGGTTTGATAGCATATCAACCACTGTAAGTTATTTAATGCCAAATTCTTTTTATACATATATATCAAATATACGATTTCTAAACACATTTAGGAGATAGCATTTTTTTCACACAAATGGTTTCCCTTATTTCTATCTAATACGAATAATTCTATTTACTATTAATCATTTGTTTACACACAGTTTAATGTTTTCAAGTATTGCTATGTATCACAAACAATACAACTAAATATCAGTCATTTGTTTACACACAGTTGAACGTAAAAACATTTCTATTTCAAGCAATTCCGTTTAGCATAAGTAAAAGTAAAGTAAAGTTGGCGACCATAGTCGAGGGTGACCCGAAGGCTCCCTTTTCAATAGCTACTACACTGTGGGGAGGGCGCTACTCCATTCCCTGGATTGCTCCACTTTACCCTTGATGCTTACCTTATAGTGCTGAGTGCTAAGCAAGGTGGTATCAAGTACCATTTTTTTAGTCTTTGGTATGACTCGACCTGGGATTGAACCCCGGTCTCCTGAACCATTGGCGAACACTCTACTCATTAGACCAATATCCAGTTCCCAAAATAGGACCTTGTCAGGTTCTACCACTCCTGGCAAGAGTGGACCTGGGAGCGATGGCAATGAAGGGGTACTTTACATTCCCCAAAACTCCAGCATTACTGAAACCTCCCTATCAGTTTGTTTAGGGTAATATCCAGAATTCTCGTTGAAGAAGTCTTACCTCTTTGCAGAGATGCAGTCGGTGTATTTTACAATCTCAGCCGATTGGGCCGATCTCGGAGGAAAAAAAAATCTGAATTTAAAATGTGAGAATTTTGTACACCATTCTTCAGTTATCAACTTATCCAAAAAATAATATAAACAAACTGTATACTTTTTCTTTTCAGGAGTTGTCTTGGCTCTATAAAAAAAACAAAAAAAAAACGGTAATCCCGCTTGTAATATAATTTTCACTCAGGGTTGGCTAGCTGAGCAGGTACTATTTGTTTTCGAGTCTACTGAGATTTTTACCGAATATTTTCACACAACTTTTTTAAATTAAGAAATAAGACAAAGCAATTAATCATTTCTTTTTAAATTTAATTAAAATCAAAATAAAAACAACGTAAAAAAACATTTGTATTTTTCAGAGTTTTTTTTTTTTCAAGAAACGTTAATAATTCAAAGAATAAACAATAAAGGATTGATTTTAATGACACCTCAAACTGACTCGGATTATTTTATGCCCAGAAGTTGAGGAATCGCGTTCATTGTATGTTCTTATTCATTGTGTAGTTGTTTCTTAAGAGCTTCATTTTATTTTATTTTTTAACAAAAAGTTAAGTATTCTTACCTAATAAAAATAATTTGCACATATTTGTGTGAATTGAAATATTCCTACCTAATATTGATAATCATATGGTTTCAAGTAATTATTTCTATTTAATAGCAGTCATCTGTTTGCATAGTTATATGGTTTCTAGTAACTAATAATAATAATAATCTTGAGAAAATAAGTATAACTTCAAGTAACTATTTTTTAATATAAATTATTATATGGTATCATATTGTTAAAATATTCTGAAGATTTAAAAAAAAAATTAATGTATGCAAAACAAAAACAAAAACAAAATAACCCGTCCCTCCTCTCAAATAGATATAGTCTAATCTGTCCGAAAAACCTTCCAGCTCGTATGTTATATTAAACCACAGTCCTCTACAGAGAGACCACAACATACGCTATTTAAAATATATTCCCTATCATTTCCATTAGATTTTGTATAGAGGTAACGAATATTCATTTATCAGTCATAGAGTCTCATAAATATTTTTCATTTATAAATTAAATTTTCTTTTCTTTTTTTAAACGACAGATGAACTTAACGCGTTGATGTTTGTATCATCGACGACGTGAAATTCAAGCAAATAGTCAAATACCAGTTGTCTCCCTTATTTCAAAGATTCTTTGAACAAGGTTTTTTGTTTCGATACTCGGTGATAAAGTACACATCTCGAAAGCTTTCTTTCTTTCTTTTCTTCAAGATAAGCAGCAATATCTTCTCTACTTGGAAGATCCTCTTGCCCCAATATTCATACCTTCTTTCAGTTTTGTTCAGTGCAAATCTTAGCTTCGAAAATATTAATCAAATTTTGTCTATTCTAATATAAAGTAGGAAAATGTTAATAAATTTTAAGTAAAATTCGCTAAAGAAGATCTTTTTAAACTAAAAATATATTAGAACAAGTTGATTTTTTTCCTTCTTTTTTATATCTCAAAATTAATCACTTTTTTTCTATCAGTGATTCAAAAGCAAATGTGATTTTATATCAAGTTATAAAAAAAAAAACATTTTAAATAAATATTTTCTTGAAGTTAAGCTGAGAGTGAGTTGTAACCTGCACCTGAAAATTATTTGGATTAAAATTATCGGTGCTCGTGTAGTGAGGCTCGTTAAACAAACAAAGGTAAAGATAAGGATTTTTATCAAACGGTCAAGTTGCTTCGTAGGTCGGGTTTTGAACATGCTCGAAATATGCCCAGATGTAAGACCATCTACCACAAAAAAAAAAATAAATAAATAAATAAATAAATAAATAAAAAATAATGATAATTAGAATACGGTCATATTGTCTTGTCGATCGGTTTTAGAACATACTTAAAGTATCCCCAGCGGTAAGACCCCCCCCGACCCCTCAAAAAATTAGAATACGTTGAATGTATCCCCAGCAGAGAGGTAAGACCCCACCCCTAATACACATACAAAAAAAAAAAAGAGATATCTTCGGTATAACAGTATGTGATGATTTGGGGAGTGTGGATCACGTATTTTTGCCATTACTCCCAGGTCCACTCTGAACTGGAGTGTTTTAACTTTTAGGATCCCATCTATGAGTAAAATATGTTTAATGATTATTCGTATTTGATAAAAAAATTTTTCGACCTTTACGGAAATTATTTGTATTCAATAGGAACATTTTAAAAAAAACAACATTGTAAGCAAATTATTTGTATTAGAAAAGAATTCTTAAAACCATATACCTGTAAGAAAAAATTCATTATTATTATTATAATTAATTTTTGCAAGTCTTTTTTTTTATATAGCAGCGTTAACTGATGTTTTTTTCACGAAGTCTTGAGCGACAGCAACTCTCCTCAGGTCTCCAGGACTCTTCTCAGTATTCTGGCCAACCTCAACAATGTTGTAGGTAGGATGGTCTCCGCTCGTCCTCCGACTTCGAACTCCTCCAGCCCTCTTACCAAGTCTTTGGGGATCGTTCCAAGAGCACAAATTACAAATGGTACTACCATCACCTTGTTCCATAGCTTTTTTTTTTTTTAAATTCTCAAGCAAGATCTTAGTATTCGTTGCTTTTTCTGTTTTCTTTGATTTTAACTCCGTGGTTGGCCGGGACGTCAAAGTCCACTGTTCGTCAGGTTTTTTTTTCTTTTTTCTTTGTTAACTATCACTAAGTCTAGTTTCCTTACCGGGATTTTCCGATGACCGTGTGCAACACTCCCTCTCAAAAAACATTCATCATCATCATGTCGTGCCACCAGCACGGATATCCCTAACCCTCTCTCGCCACTTCTCCCTATCATTCATCGCTTTTGGCAGGTCTTCAGGGCTACATCCTGTATCCTCACATAGCTGCTGAATGTGTGTTCGAGCTGGTCGTCCTGCTTTTGCTCAGCCATATGTGGGGGTCCATAAGAGTACATCACTGATGAACTCGTCCTTGCTTCTCCAGGAGTGTCCTGCGTGTCTGGTTCGTCTAACTTGTATAGTTTTCGTGATGGGAGGCAAGTGGCCGTATAGTTGGTGCCTTATGGGATGTTGCCACCAGGAAATTTCTCAAAAATATAAACATGAATGAACAAGGAACGCAATTCCATAACAGCTTGACATATAATACCTCTTGACATACCGTTAAAATTAATCAATCTAACGGTCAGGTTTGTGAAAGAAAAAAAAAAGATTTTTTAAAGAAACGGGTGTTTTTTTAACTCTTAAAACCCGAATGCTTAAAAATTCTTCAACGCCACCACACTATGGGAAAATAACGGAATAATGGTACCTTCGGCTTCGAAGGGTTAAAGATATTTTCAATCCATTTGAACAAGATTTTACAACTATTCTGAGTCACCTTAACCTTACCACCAGGGCCAAGAGTTGACACAAGGTCATTTTTTAAGAGGCTGAGTTCCTCCCATGTACGAATGCATAACCGACAACAGTGTCGAAGATAGCTTGGCTCCGTAGGTGGCTCAAGTATCAGTTAATACATTTTAACCCTTATCTCATTTAAGGGAGTACTAGCTGGGGGACACACTCCACCCACATCGAAGCCATCTATCAGGAGGAAGACCTAATAGAGTCAGTGGTCACTTATGTCGATACCAAATAGATTTGTTTCCACAACATGATAAATTCTTATAAGGTTATCGTCGTAGAAAATAAACACGGCGACACGAGTTCAAATCCTGGAGGAGACTGATTGCATTTCACATAGCACTAATACCATTGGGAAAAATATGAATCCAATAACTCTCCCACCAGCTATGGGTAAATAGTAGGACAGACTGAGTTCTTCAGCCTTGGTGAGGCAACTAGTCTAGAAGTAAAACTCTGAATTCAAACCTGTTAAACTCCGCTTAAAAATTGACCTTGTGTCATAACCTGCCCGAGCGGGGGGGGGTAAATATGGATAAATTCTTATATCATATCAGTTTCCATAGATTAAACCGAAGGAGGGAGGAGTCTTCGTGGTGTAGTTACTAAAGTGCTAAACTGTAAATACCCCTGGGAAAGGCATGAACTCCTTTATTCCCCCAGTTATGGGTTAAATAATACCATTATTGCGCTCCTATTAGGATGGTTATGGCATTGAATAACCCACAGAGTTTGATATGATATTAATAGTGTAATGGCTATCGTCGTTGGAAATATCGATACGAGTTCAAATCCTGGACGAGGTTGATTGCATTTCACATAGCACTAATACCCTTGGGAAAGATATGAATCCATTTATTCTCCCTCCAGCTATGGGTAAATAGTAGGACAGACTAATTTCTTCAGCCTTGGTGAGGCAACTAGTCTAGAAGGAAAACTCTGAATTGAAACCTGTTAAACTCCGCTCAAAAATTGACCTTGTGTCATATCCTGCCCGAGCGGCTAAATATGGATATGATATTAAAATAAAGAAACCAAACGTTCTTCAACAAGGATGGCTTTGGCATTAGATAACCCACAAAGGTTGATATGCCATTGAACAAAGAAACCTTAAATAGTATCACTGCTGTTCTTCTACAAGGATGGCTTTGGCATTAAATAACCCATGAAGGTTGATATGCCATTGAACAAAGAACCTTAAATAGTATCACTGCTGTTCTTCTACAAGGATGGCTTTGGCATTAAATAACCCATGAAGGTTGATATGCCATTGAACAAAGAAACCTTACATAGTATCACTGCTGTTCTTCTATAAGGATGGCTTTGGCATTAAATAACCCACAAAGTTTGATATACCATTGAACAAAGAAACCTTAAATAGTATCACTACTGTTCTTCTACAAAGATGTCTTTGGCATTAAATAACCCACAAAGGTTGATATGCCATTGAACAAAGAAACCTTAAATAGTATCACTGCTGTTCTTCTACAAAGATGTCTTTGGCATTAAATAACCCACAAAGGTTGATATGTCATTAAACCAAACCAAACCAAACTAATGTTTATATTCTGTAAATGCTCGTGTACAGGTTGAAATTTGAAATTAAATTTGAAATCAAAAAACAATGGTGAAGGATGATGAATAAACCTTTTCTTAAAACACTGACATTCGACGGACTTATTTCAGTGAGTTTTTTATTCGTCGAAGCACCTCTGAAATTTACTTTTTTGATATAGCGTTAAGTTGCACGAACAGTGTTATACTCATAACGTTTCGGCCGCAATACTCTCGAAAGAAAACCGACATTACGAAGGTGAAATAACTAAAAATTCGAATTCACTGATACGTAAATTTAAGATATTGATAGCTGAATTAAAAACAGTTTATTCCCGTTCGAAATCCGAAAGATTTGCTACAATCAAGATGAATATAATGGTGTTAATAATATAAATAAAGAAAAAAAAATATCTTCTAAAATATTTTTATATAACTCATTTCATTTTTTTAATTATCATTTACAAAGTCTTGAAAAGTTTGTCACAAGGCCAGTAGTTGGGGTGCATTAAAGTACAATTCGTGGGGAAAAGAGACAAGAACGAACAGAAGTACTCAGTGAGAATCGAACTCACTTGCAATGGATCGCTTGCCGAGCTCGTTTACTAAATTTAGCTTGGTTTAGCAGAGAGTCGGTATGAAGCAAATATTGAAGAGAGACTGCAAAAGGAACCAAGAAGGAAGACACAAGGTCAGATGTATGGAGCACCTAGTAAGAATCGAACTCACTAACAATGTTCTTCGAGGCTAAGTAACAAATTATTACTCAAATTTTATTCTTACTGCGGATCTGCCGTGTCAGTAAAATTTATTTCTTCGTGAGTGTGTGATGGAGGAGTTACTTCCCCTTTACCATCAAATGGGCTTATGGTGTACCGTAAAGTAGTATTCAACTCAGAATATAGATTACAATATCGCAGGGATAGAGTTCACCCTAATTTAAGCGGGAAATATCTTATAACAACAAAACTTGGAAGTAGTGAGGAAAGAACTTTGATACACTGAAGAGAACCAGTAAGCGAAGCAATTAAGCATTATATATATGGTTGACTATTATATGTTGTGTGTATGGGGCATTTGAACCGCGGATTACGAGGTCATCCCATACTCCTCTCTTTCCTTGGGTCATTTGGCAAACAACGGCGTTCGGAAAATGAACTTGTATCGCAGAGTGTATTCTTTTCGCCACTACTTGGACGCTAACAAAACGGCTGGAGAAAAAGCTAGACGGCAATTACACAAGAATGCTGCGAGCAATATTGAACAAGTCCTGGAGGCAACACCCAACAACTACCAACTATACGGCCATCTACCTCCCATCACGAAAACTATCCAAGTTAGATGAACCAAACATGCAGGACACTGCTGGAGAAGCAGGGACAAGCTCATAAGTGATGTACTCCTATGGACCCCTACATATGGCCGAGCAAAAGCAGGACGACCAGCTCGAACATACATACAGCAGCTCTGTGAGGATACGGGATGTAGCTCTGAAGACCAGCCAGAGGCGATGAACGATAGGGAGAAGAGACGGCACGACATGATGATGATGATGATATCTAGTAGAGTAAACTGGATTCTCTTGCCTTAGGATTATTTTTAAAAATAATCATCAAATAGAAATTAAACGGCATGTCAACCCATATTGGGTTATCTTATTCCTAAGGTTAAGAAAGCGCATTTATAGTACGTTTTTGTAAAGTTTCATTCCTTTTTTTTACACGGTCTTAAACATTTGAGCCATAGATAAGTTTGGTTTTGGTTCCTTTGTATAATGGCATATCATCCTTCGTGGGTTATTTAGTGCCAAAGCCATCTTTGTAAAAAACACAAATGGTACTATTTAACTGCCAGCTAGAAGGATAAGAGAGTTCAACCTTTCCCTAGGGTTTTAATGACGTAAGGGTTTGGTTTGGTTTAATGGCATATCAACCATTGCAGCTTATTTAATGCCAAATCTTTTTCATACATTTATATTAAATATATATGATTTGGTCTGGTTTGGTTTGATGGCATATCAATTATTGTAGGTTATTTAAAACCAAACCCTTTTTATACATATATGTATTAAATATATGAGTTTTGAACACATTTTGTATATAAAATTTTTAAAAAAATCTGAGTTCATTTCTTTTTTTCACACAGTAAAATAGTTTCACTTATTTCTATCTAATACGAATAAACTTTAAAAAAATGACTTCCTGGATGAATCATTTCTATGCCTAGATAAACAAAAGACACCTGAGGAAGGCCGGAGAATAGAGCGTCAGAAACATTGAGTTTCAACATATCACAATAAAGTCCGAAAAATCATAACCAAAATAATACGAATAATTGTATTTATTATTAATCATTTGTTTGCACACAGTTAAGTATTTTCAAGTATTGCTATGTATCACCATCAACTCAATTAAAATCATTCATTTGTTTACACACAGTTAAACAATCAAACAGTTTTATTTTAAACAATTCAGTTTAGCATAAGTACGCTGTTCAAACGTCAAACAGTTCTATTTGACCCATAGATAGAAACCTATCAGGTGCTACCACTCCAGGCAAGAGTGGACCTGGGAGTGATGGCATTTAAGGGATGCATTCCCCAAAACTTTAGCATTACTGAAGCCTAACCATCAAATTGTTTAGTGTGATATCAAGGATATTCGTTGAGGGAAGTCTCTGCAGAGATTCAGTCGGTGTATTCAGCAGCCACAACCTAGTTTACCATTCGTTGGCGTGGGGTCTTACCCCTCTGTTGAGATGCAGTCGGTTTGGTTTGGTTTCTTTGTTTAATGGCATATCAATCTTTGTAGGTTATTTAATGCCAGATCCATCATTCTAGAAGAACAGTAGTAGTACTATTTAACCCATAGCCGCGAAGATAAGTTTTTTTTCAAAAATACTTTTCCCAAGGTATTTGTCCGAAAGGGGACATAATAGCGCGACTGGGGTTCGAACTCACTTACCCCGCAGTCACAGTCCAGCACGCTATTTACTACGCCACGAAGACTTCTCCATAGATGGGACTCAAAGTGGTACTACCACTCCAGGTTAGAGTGAACCTGGGAGTAATTGCAGCTGTAACATCCCCACGATACGGATATGTGAAACGTACATAGAATGTTCATAACAGATATACATAGAACATAGGAATCCCGAAACACGAAAAACACGTAACGACTTCTTAGTTCAGGTACGAAACCTTTTGTTACCTTTGAGTTAAAGGTTTCGACATAAGGAAGAGAGATGCACAATCTTTCTATGATGACTTTTCCCTCTGCCCACCATCACGTGCGGCGCCCGTAGCGCAAAAATTCGTTTGGCCTTAGCGAGCCCCGAAAGTCGACCCTTCCCGTTCGGAGTCTAGTTCTCCCCCAGTTTAACCGGATATTGGGATAATGGTTAGAGTGTTCGCCAATGGCCCGGGAGACTTGGGTTCAATCTCCAGGTCGAGTCATGCTAAAGACTCAAAAAATGGTACTTGATGCCTCCTTGCTTAAGACTCAGCATTATAAGGTACGGATCAAGGGTAAAGTGGAGAAATCCAGGGAAAGGAGTAGCGCCCTCCCCTATACTTTGGTGTAGTAGCTATCGAAAAGGGAGCCTTCGGGTCACCCTCGACAATGGTCGCCAACTTTACATTAATTTAGGGATAGATAGCTGGGCAGATTAGGAGTAACCAGTCTAGGAAACAAACTCTAAATTTAACTAGGTTTATTCCGCTTGATAAATTGACCTCGTAGCGGAAAGGTTGGGAAAATTCATACTAACAGTAAGTGTATGTTTTTATTATTCAGGGTTTTCGGACTGTCTGCATTTTTATTGTCATATTCACAATGTTTGGCCTTCTTCAGTGTTATGGGAGCCTTAACCATCTCACCATAATGGACTCTTCTCACCGTTATTAGTACTGAGAGATTCCGCTGCCAAGGGGCAGATCAATATCGGTGTTATCCGAACAGTACGAGACTTCTTACCTTTTCCATGTAACTCTATCTTTCTTGGTGTAATATAATCGGTTATCTAATATCCGTGTTTGCGTTTTCATTAGTGACCCTTTCCGGGGTCACAACATTCAGGATTTTCTTGCCGAACTCGGGAGCCTACATGGAATTTCAAACCGCGTCCTTTTTTTTAATCCACGGGGGTTGCTTGCTCTTATTCCGTTAACCATAAACGGGTACAAGTGTTAAGTATTCCTGTATTGTTACTTGCCTGCAGTCAGGATTGAGCTTGCAACCTCCAGATGACTGTTACTTATAAGCTTTGGGAATTAACACCTATAACGGAATTTTGGGGATTTACAAACCTCATGTTCTTATACTACTGAATTACCTCTATTATGCATAATTTTTTACCTAAGTTCATATTAAGATTTTTGATCTGACCTTTTTGAGTTTTGGTTCCCATATTGTATTTATCTCTATACTTAGTCTTCTCAATATATGTGCAGATTCTTTAAGGGGTCTAATTCTACAGCTTTCTTCTGTATCCTATTTACCAACCCCTCCGCTCAGGCAGGATATGACACAAGGTCAGTTTTTAAGCGGACTTTAACAGGTTTGAATTCAGAGTTTTCCTTCTCCTAGACTAGTCGCCTCACCAAGGCTGAAGAACTTAGTCTGCCCTACTATTTACCCATAGCTGGAGGGAGACTATTTGGATTCATACCTTTCCCAAGGGTATTAGTACTATGTAAAATGTAATCAGGTTCGTCCAGGATTTGAACTCGTGTCGTCGTGTCCACATCCTGCGACGATAACCATTACACCACGGGCACCTCCACGTTACACCACGGGCACCTTCTGTATCAATCATTTTAACTTCATCCCATAAGGGCAGATAGTTTTCCTTTTTCCTTCCATATATCGTCCATTATACCCGACTTTTCAATTTCACCTCGTACAACAGCTTTTAGATGTTCTTCTAGCGTTAGTTCCGTGTAGACTCCCGAGTTCGATAAGAAACATCTGAAGAAGACCGGAGGACATATCGGCCGAAACGTTGTGAATATGACAAAGATGAAAGCAATAGTCCGAAAACACTGAATGATAAAAATCTTCAAGCTTCGTCTCAGAAATTGAGGAAACTAATAAGTACATAGGTCTTTTATGTAGATAAAAGTTTCAAGTATCTAGGAATGTCAAATACCACTGGCATGATAATGGAAAATTTTTACATGGGACTTTATTTTGTCTTTTCTTTCGTTGTGCTCGGTGTTAGTATATTACAGATATACTTATGTTGATATTGGTCCTTTGAAAGAGAGCAATCAACTTGAATATCTTCCACACCAATAAGCACAAACAGTACGTCAGGCCTTCGAGCAGAGTGTCTGATTACCAGACTGCTTAAGTCCACCCATGCGTTTTACTGACTGTAAAAATAAAGTCTTAATATTAACACAACAGCTGCAATTTCAATTAGAACCTGATTCGACCAATCAAATTTATCGGATATCCTCCACGTTATTCCACTTAATCCAAAGGGCATGAAAGAAATTTAAGCGTCAATTAATCTCTAGAAATAATTGTTTAAATACAACAACGTAACCCCAATTTGTGAAAAAGAAACTGACCTTGAATTAAACTTTACTTTTCTTTTTCTGATAAGGCATTCCAAAAGTGGGTGGTATCCACCCTATAAAATCACCAGGAAGATCCAAAAGAGAGAATAGAGAGGGTGTACAAAAGTAAGTATACAGTTATTAATGGGAAATACAGTTGCATCTTGTGTATACAGCTGGACCAGTAGAATACATCGACTGCATCTCTGCAGAGGAGTAGGACCCTCCCAACAAGAGTCCTAGATATGACACTAAACAATCTGATATTGAGACTTCAGTAATGCTGGACCTTTGGGGAATGCGTAGGACCCCTTCATTACCATTGGTCTTAGGTCCACTCTGACCCGGAGTGGTAGCACCTGATAGGGTCCTATCTATGGCTTAAAAGAACTTTTTGACATTTAAAGTGTATACAAACAAATGATTTATGGTAAATTAAATAGTCTAAAACAGAACTGTTTGATCATTTAACTGTCTAATTGAACTGATACATAGCAATACTTCGAAACATTTACCTGTGTGCAAAAAAATGAGCTTAGGCTCGTTTAAAAACATTATCAACAAAATGTGTTTAAAAATCATATATATTTGATATATATGCACAAAGAGAATTTGGTATTAAATAAGCTACAAAGGTTAATATGATAAAACCTAACGAAACCAAGTCATATATATTTAATATATATGTATAAAGAAGATTTGGTATTAAATAAGCTACAAAGGTTAATATGACAAAACCTAACGAAACCAACTCATATATATTTAATATATATGTATAAAGAAGATTTGGTATTAAATAAGCAACCATGATTGATATGCCATAAAACCCAGCTAAGCATCATGTGTAGTTATTATATATTATTTCTGAATAGTAAGATTTGAATTAAAGGGAGATCATTTTGAAAATGATAGATATATGATTATTTTTTGAATAAAAGATAGACAAATAAATAGGTTTCTATGAGAAGAAAACTTTTAAGTAAATTAGATAGTTTCAGGAATTACGATGAGATGATTATTAAAAAAAAAAACTATATATTTTTTTATATAAAAATCAAAAGAAAAGAAAAAATTTACTTCCTTGGTGTCATAATATATTTATTTCTGGTCGCGATGACCATCATCAGATGTAGAAGAAAATTTTTTTTTATTTGGGTGTTCTTAAATTGCTTCAGCGTAAATAGGATTTTAATGTATTTTTTATCATATTTTTTTAATCAAGAAAATTATTTTAATATTATATCTATTATTATTTTTATCGATACAATATTTATAAAATCCTTTTATAAACAAAAAACCCACGTTAACCTACATCTGATGATGGTTATCACGACCAGAAATAAATTTATAATTACACCAAAGAAGTGAATTTTTTTTTATTTTTATATAAAAAAATCATTTTGCTCAGCACGTTGTGTATTGACTAGAGTTTCATGTCTGTATTATCAATAAAAGTGCCCGTATGAAAAAAGTCTGGAAACTTATCGTATGCACCTCGTATATCTCCTCTCAATATTGTTTTTTTTTAAATTAAAATAAAACTACTTGTCTTTTAATTGGAATCACTTTGAGATGAAGTTTCTTAATCTGAGAATTAATTTTTATTTATTGCGGACTTTTTGTCCTCATCTTGGTAGTTTTTGTGTTGTTTCTTCTTTCACTACGTTTCGGCCACGTTTCGAGGTCGCGGTAAATCACCTGAAGAAGGCCAGAGGTGAAATTTGGCCGAAACGTAGTGAAAGAAGAAACAACACAAAAACTACCAACATGAGGAAAAAAGTCCGCAATAAATAAAAATTAATTCTTAAAATAAAACTTTTTGAGAAAAATTTTGCTTTTATACCATTCAGAAAAATTCCCTTTGCATCGGGGATTTGTCATAATTAAAATTAACTGAATATTTTTGATTTTTTTTCCGATTACACTGACACACAAATATATATATATATATATATATATATATATCGTAATCATTTGTTTATAAGACGCACTATTTTTCCTGATCCTCATGCCCAAATGCGTATAATACACGAGAACTCCGTAATTAACTTTTTTCCCCAGACTCATGGTTCCTTCTATTCAAGACAAAAAGGAAGTTATAATCCAGATTAATGTGTTTTAAACCGTTAGAAAGAAATATCCACTAAAACAAGGGCATGTTCATTATTTTGCTTCTCCGTAAGTGAGCTTTTTCACCGAAAGCTTGTTGCAGTTTTGTGTAAACATGTCTATGTATTTGCTCTAAATACTGTGTAAATTTTGTGTTTTAAGACAATGAAAACTATATAGACACTTATTTTTAGCCAGTACAAAGCGATAAAATGTCAGTTGAGTTGGCTGGAGCTGTTGAATACACCGACTGCCTCTTTGAAGGGAGTGGTAAGACCTCCCCCTACACACACACACACAAACCGCCAAAGAGTTGTCTTGATATGACACCTGTTGGTGAAGCTCCAGCTCTGGAACTTTGGTAAATTTGGAATACCTCTTTCTTGCTATTACTGCCAGGTCCACTCTGAACTATATTGGTTGTACCTCTTAGGGTCTCATCAAGGGATCAAACAGAACTAGTTAATCATTAATCATTCTTAAAATCATAAAACTGATCGCAAATAGATGAGTACTGGCTCCTTTAAAAATAAAGTTACCAATAAATGATTTGTTTACAAATCATATATATCTGATATATAAGCATATAAACAGGATTTGGCATTAAATAATCAACAAGTGTTGATATGTCATAAATCGCAACCAAACCATATATATTCAATATATATGTAAAAAAGAGGATTTGGCATTAAATATCCTACAATGGTTGATATATCATAAAACCAGAGCAAATCATATATATTTAATACATTTGTATAAACAGGATTTGGCATTAAATATCCTACAATGGTTGATATATCATAAAACCAAAACAAATCATATATATTCAATATATCTGTATAAATAGGATTTGGCATTAAATGACCCTCAACGATTGATATATGATAAAACACAACCAACCAATAGATAAAACGTTGAACAAATCCTAAACTCTGGGTAAATTTTGCAGCTACAAATTCTTAAATGTCAGCGCGTCTTATACAGGAGAATATTTTTTTACAGAATTTCGTGATAGGTGTTATACACAAATAATTTCTTTTTCCATCCATGTATTTATCTGACTTATTCAAATTAGTTTTCATTGATTATAAATCAATTGTACTTCCATTTATCAATATTGTAATGAATTCTAAACTATATAACAAAGACGTAATTCTTTTTAAAATTTTGAATGTAGGAAAGTGACGTCAATCTAGTTTGAAATAGAACGTGATGAACGTTGAGGAACACAAAATGTTTTCAATTTTTTTTTTTACTTCATTTGAAAATATTTTTTCATATAAAACATGAAACAACAATTATACTGTTCAGATGATGGTCTGATTTACTGAAACATTGGCAATGTTTATATAAAAGAATATATCATTTGAATATTTTGTTTTATACACACACAAACGCATATAGGCTTCGTGGTTAGAGTGTTCAGCAATGGCCCGGGAGACCGAGGTTCAGTACCAGGTTGAGTTATACCAAAGACTCAAAAATGGTACTTGATACCTCCTTGCTTAACACTCATCATTAAAAGGTACAGATCAAGGGTAAAGTGGAGCAATCTAGGGAAGGGAGTCGGACCCTCCTCTACACCTCAGTGTAGTAGCAATTGACAAGGAAGCCGTCGCAAAATACCCACACACACATATAAACAGTTTTGGTTAAATAAAAGGGAATCCTTCTTATTTTGAAGTTTTTATATTTTTTATTTCAAGGGTCTTTATGTTATTTTTAATGTTACAATCTTGAAATTTGTTAATGGTTTCTCCAAAGGAATCATTCAGGGTATACCGAGTACTTTCAGTTCTTATCAGAACCATTATCAATGCGTGTGCATGTGTGTGTATATATATATATATATATACCCACACATATATATATATACATACATTCACACACACATTATATATATATATATATATATATATATATATATACAGACACACATCACATACACATATAAACACACCCACACATATATACATATATACACACACATCACACACACATATATACACACACACATACACACACACATATATATATATACACACATTTCTGTGTGTGTGTGAATCAATTAAACGAAATTTCGGATTTATTTTTATTACATATTCACTACTTTTTAAGTTTTTCACTTTTGGATTCGTTTCTTTGTTTAATGGCATATCAAACTTCGTGGGTTATTTAATGCTATGGAGAAGAGAAGTGGTACTATTTATCTAATAGCTGGGAGATAAGCGAATTTATACCTTTCCAGAGAAAATTCCGTGTTGTAGTGGCTAACATGCTGTACTGAAGCCACGAAATAAGCGAGTTCGAACTCCAGTCGCTCTGTTACGTTCATTTTCGGACTAGTACCCTTGGGAAAGGTATGAACCCCATTATCTCCCCAGCCATGGGTCAAGCAGTATCACTACAATTCTTTTTCAAGGATGGCTTTGGCATCAATAACTCACGAAGGTTTATATGCCATTAATCATAAGCCACATTGCCACAGGGACATTTTCCTATCAGAATGTGGCATAAGGTCATTTTTATACGAAGCTAAGCTCGGCTAGTTTGAATTCAAAGTCTTTCATTTTCCTAAACTTATTCTGGGTAATCCCGAATAAGACTATATCTATTCGAAAACAAGAGGACCAAGTCTGAATGAAAACTTAAGGCTGATGTTTAACAAATTCTTTCATTCTACACACGACCCTCGTTGACTGTCGAGTGATATTGACAAAGAAATTTGAAACCAAGTCTTCGGGGTGGGAAAAACAACCGTTGAAGATTGTGAGAACCAGACTGAATTGGCAAAAAATAAAAATATAGTAAGGAGAAATAAATTAGGAAAAAAAAAAATGATTGCCTCCAAAAGGAAGAGGGAGAATATGAACGACTAGTTGCTAGCTTGAAGGTTAGCAGGAGGAATGATGACAGAGAAATCAGGTCAGGCAAGCCTACATTTCACAGCTTGGGCCACCTTATGAGAAAAGCGAGACATGTTGTTCAGAGACACAGACAAGCGCCGATGCTAATATTTAATAGCAACTAAACCAGTGTTTCTCAACCGGGGTCCATATAGGATTATTTAGGGTCCACGCAAACAAAATGGTAAATTGGGAGTCCACAATAGTATTTTAGGTGTCCGGGGTATGACGCTACAATCTACATCTGATGGTTAGGTTCCAATTTTGGAGATCGAGGGATGGTGAAATAAGCCTTCATTGTGATTACTCCCAGTCTTAGTCTGACTTGGATTCGATAGGACCATGTGTAAAAAAAAATAATCAAATAACTATACAACAATGTAAATATGAACGTACATTGAATGTGATTCCCTAACCTCTTGGCTTAATATAACCCAAGACGGGTTGACATACTGGTAAAAACAGACATTCATGGTATTTTGAGTTGATGGTCAACGATTTTAGTTGTCACTGAAATAGAATTTATTTGAGAAGGGTTTATTGCAAGAAATAAGTTTTTTTTTTTCTCAAACATCCGGCTCATTGGCTTTGTGGGTTTGAAAACAAGTTAACCTAAAATTATTTTTGAGTTCTGATTGAGCTGAGAAAGGGAAACCGGCTCATTGGCTTAGTGGGTAGAGTGTTCGCCAATGATCCGGGAGACACGAGTTCAATCCTAAGTCGCGTCATACCAAGGACTTTAAAATTGGTACTTGATACCCCCTTGCTTAACACTCAGCAATATAAAGGTATCTAGGGTAAAGTGGTGCAATCCAGGGAAAGAAGTAGCACCCTCCCTTACACCTCAGTGTAGTAGCTATTGAAAAGGAGCCTTCGGGTCGCCCTCGACTACGGTCGCCAACTTTACTTTTACTCTAACACTAAAACGGAAGAAGTCACAGTGGCTAACGTGTGAGACAGCCAGATCGAAGTCAAACGTTTAATACAATATAGTGGCTATCGTGAAGTGAATATCTATAAACTAGGGAGATAACCTACTCAAAGTAGCACAGGCTGTTATTTATTGTGTGATTTGGTTTTTTTGTTTAATGGAATATCACCCTTCCTGGGTTATAAAATGCCAAAACCATTGTCGTCAATGAACAGTAGTGGTACAATTTGACCCGTAGCTCGGGTTGTAAATAATGGAGTTCATGCCTTTCACAATGGTATTTATTCAAAATTGAACGTAAAGGTGCGACTGGAGTTCGAACTTGCTGACTACAATGTGGTAGTCGAGCACTTTAGACACCACGTGACATAGAAATCCCCCGCCACCTCTCATTTCTACCAAACTACGATCTTGTTAGGTAGATTGGTAGGTTGGTTGTTTTGTTTTACCATTTTCGGGCGATTTATAGCCGAATTAAGTAATTTTGATGAAAGTTTCTAACAATTCAGTTTAGTATGAGTAATGCTTTTCTTTTGTTTACACACAGTTAAATGTCAAAACAGTTCTATTTCAAACAATTCAGTCTTGCATAAGAACAGTTTAAATGACAAAAACAGTTCTATTTCAAACAATCCAGTATTGCATAAGTGCGCAGTTTAAATATCAAAACAATTCTAGTACACAATTTCAATGTCAAAAACAGTTCTATTTCAAACAATTCAGTTTAGCATAAGTACACAGTTTAGTTCTATTTGACCCATAGATAGGATCCTACCAGGCGCTACCACTCCGGGTCAGAGTGGACCTGAGAGTGATTGCAATGAAGGGGTACTCCGCATTCCCCAAAACTCCAACATTACTGGAGTCTAAACATCAGATTGATCGGTGTCATATTAAGGACACTTGTTGGGGAGGTGGGCCTTACCACTCTACAGAGAAGCAGTCAGTGTATTCTACCTCCCTCCAAGCTGACTGGGCAAAACCATCTTGTAGAACAAACGGTCGCTGCTAAATGTGATTTATATTTCTTAGATACATTTGATAAAATAAATTTACTTAATAAACAGCTTCAAGGAGAAAACAGATCTGATATCCTCCAAAAAAAGCTTTTACGACTTTCTTGGGAAAGCAGAGTTTAACAAAAGGAATATCGAACGTTATAAACAATTTCCAGCTTTAGAATCGATAAGTAGTTATCTGCACGTAGATAACCTCGCATTGTGTGCTAAACTTGAACGATGATATGCAAGCTTGATTTAGCAACCTGCTCAAGTTGAATATACCCACGTTGGGTGACACTTTCATTTGAAAATCTATGCTGCTGATGTAGATATCTGTTTGCCGGAGAAGTCAATAGTGATGAAAAATTTCAGGCAAGATTTAAAGAAGGGAAGCATATTGTTGGAAAAGTAATGACTCTGCGAAAAAATATCCACTTCTCTTGGAGAAAGTACAGATTCTACTGAGCATTTCGTGGTTATCTCCTTTTTATCAAACATTTGGATAAATTAAAAAACGATTAGGCTCACCGCGAATGCAGACACCTCAGATTATCATTCAGTTGCAGATACAAAAGACACACACACACACACACACACACACACACACACACACACATATATATATCTCCACTGACATGCATATTTTCATACTATGCCAGCCCCATCGCATAGATTGAATCGCTGCAGTAAGATAAGACTACACTCCAAAAGGTGTCCTAGATATGACAGTAAACTAACTGATATTGAGGCTCCAGTCCTTGAGGTTTGGGGGAATGTGGAATACCCCTTCATTGCAATTGCTCCCAGGTCCACTCTAACCAGGAGTGGTCGCATCTGATTGGGTCCTATCAATGGGTGAAAAAGAAGTTTGATCTTTTAACAAATAACTGATGTTTAATTGAATTGTTAGCGATACTAATCAATACTTGGGGTCGTTTAACTGATTGCAAACAAATGATTAATACTAAATAGAATTATTCATGTTAGAAATATTTGAAACGAATTAACTGTGTTCAAATAAATGACGTCAGACTCATTTAAAAATGTTATCTACAAAGTATCTTTATAAATCATATCTAATATGTATCCACAAATAGGATTTGGTATTAAATAACCTACAATGGTTGATGTGAAGTCTTTATATCTGAGGTAATGGATACTTGCTAGGTATGGACTATTACCAAGATGAATCGATAAGATGATTGATGATTAAAGACAGAGGGAGAACAAACATCTGCTGCTATGCCTGGTACATTCCTTTTATTGACCAAATCCCCCGGATGTAGTAGGGGCCGTAACCCCTGTGGCATCAGAGGTTATTTCCCTTTTATTAGTTAGGATATGACAGTTGATATGCTAGAAAACCAAAACAAACAAATATACATACGAAGCACATACCATATTATATATATACACATATATATATTATATATATATATTCTTTCTTTAAAGAAAAAAACCAAAGACCGGTTATTTTAGGATTGTAAATTTATTTCCATCCTGTTTTGTGTTTCTGGTGTGAACCATAAACACGAAGAAATATATAACAGTACTTCTTCTGATCTAAAGGATAAAAAAAAACAGAATAGACACTGGGGGAAGGGGGAGGGAGAGAGTTGAAGAGTTACCTTTTCGTTTTATTGAATTTCCGTTTTTTTATTTACCTATTTATTTTATTTTCGAAATTCTTCCGTCAGTTATAATTATGGTAATTTAACTTTTTTATTCATTTTATTTTATTTCTTTTCTTTTCTTGTTAAGTTCGATAAATAACTTTTATGTACTATGTCAAGGTAATGAATTTTTGTAAAGGAAATATTAATGTTTATATTAATTTCGATACTATTTACTTAGCCACCTATTTTTCCATGTGTGTATATTGGATACGTTTTTTTTTTTCCTTGTTTCACTGTTTATTTCTATGTTTTTAAAATTTATTGTCTATAGTTTAAATTTTGTCTTATGTCTACATCTAGCTATTAATTCACTTCTAATAATAATAATAATAATATATATATATATATATATATATTATTATTTTTTTTTTTTAAATGCTTTTCGTAGCATACTCATGTTTAAAATGAATAAAATATTTTAAGAGATTAAAATATTTAAAATTTATATATCAGTAATATCCAGTCGGCGTCCGAAGATAATGGGTGTGGAATATTCGTGTATAGAATATTTGAGGAATTTCATATAAATCAATAGGAGTGCTCGATGTATGGCTATATACACACACACACACACACACATATGCATATATTCACATGTATCTATACACACACACACACATATATATATGCATATATTCACATATATCTATACACACACACACACACATATATATATGCATATATTCACATATATCTATACACACACACACATATATATATGCATATATTCACATATATCTATACACACACACATGCATATATTCACATATATCTATACACACACACATATATATGCATATATTCACATATATCTATACACACACACATATATATGCATATATTCACATATATCTATACACACACACACATATGCATATATTCACATATATCTATACACACACACATATATATATATGCATATATTCACATATATCTATACACACACACACATATATATATATGCATATATTCACATATATCTATACACACACACACACACATATATATATATGCATATATTCACATATATCTATACACACACACACACACATATATATATGCATATATTCACATATATCTATACACACACACATATATGCATATATTCACATCTCTACACACACACACACACATATGCATATATTCACATCTCTACACACACACACACATATGCATATATTCACATATATCTATACACACACACACATATATGCATATATTCACATCTATACACACACACATATGCATATATTCACATATATCTATACACACACACACATGCATATATTCACATATATCTATGCACACACACACACACACACATATGCATATATTCACATATATCTATGCACACACACACACACACATATATTCACATATATCTACATACACACACACACATATATATATATATATATATATATATATATATATATTATATATATAACGATTTTTAAATACTTTCACACGATTTCGTACATTCCTTCATATTTACACTCTCACTTAGATACAGGTATAAGAATTTTTCCGAAGCTTCTTTTCGGCGAAACTCAGGTAGTAAGCTTATATATATATATATTTAATAGATAGATTTTAATTTCTCCATAATTTGATTTAGTTATTCATTAATTTGTTATATTTCTTAAATTCTATTTTAAGGAAAACAAAAAGTATCATAAAATAATTCGGCGAATTAAAATTTAAACAAAGACAAGATACACAGTAAATAGTGTAGGGCTTTTAACACACAAGAATTTATCAATTAAATACTCCTGATAATATTATAAATACAAATATTCCACTCAACGTATTTTTAAAACCCCAGTTTTTTTTGTTTTTCATATATTGTTATGGACAGATTCTTAGATTTCCTTTGTGAAACATTTTCAAAAGGCGTTTCTACGTGTCTACGTCTAAGCAATTAAAGCCATAAGTAGTAGTTTTAGCAGCCATATCCATTTCTCGCACCGACGCTTGTGATGGGGGACAGAGTGGGGTGCAAAAAAGGGAAAATAACACAAGTTTAATTTCAACTAAATTTCCTTCGCCTATAATTGCATAAACGTTCTTCCTTTGACACTGATTGTTTGAAAAATTACCGCTTATCGTGCTATTTGTCCAGAATATCCCGCTGAGGAAATGCGTTCAGTAATAAAAAAAAATGTATATTATATATATATATATATATATATATATATATATATATATATATGAATTTAATACTTACATCACCATCCCGATAAGAGTAAGTTTCAGTCATTTCCTTCCTTTTTTTTACGGAACACTTACAGATTTTAGTTTCCAAAATGATATATCAACAATAAGTTACCATCTAAGTAATTAAGGTTTGAAAGAGATTAAAGAGATATTAGGAGTGAGTTGTAACGAGATGATAATATTTTTTAATGGAAAAAAAAGAAGAGAAATAACAATGGCTAAAAGTATTTTATTCATGCATAAGATTTTGTTCATTATTGCAGACATTTCCTCGGTGAGATATTCAAGACAAGTACATATTTCTTTCTTTCGTGAGTCAGTCTTAAGAGCTATATCTATCTATCTTCATCGAATTCTCAAAAACTTTATTGCCCAGTCGGCTGGCTGAGGCTGTAGAATACACCGACTGCTTCTATGCAGAGGGGTAAGACCCCCCCCCCACCCATCAAGTGTCCTAGATATCACAATAAACAATCTGATGATGAGGTTCCAGTAATGCTGGAGTTTTGGGGAATGCGGAGTACCCTTCATTGCCATGGCTCTCAGGTTCAATCTGGCTCGGAGTGGTAGCACCTGATTGGGTCCTATCTATGGGTCAAATAGAACTAAACTGTGTACTTATGCTAAACTGAATTGTTTAAAATAGAACTGTTTTGACATTTAACTTTGTGTAAACAAAAAAATCTATACTTATACTAAACTGAATTGCTTGAAGCAGAACTGTTTAAATGTATAAAATTGGATTCAGCATTAATAACCTACAATGGTTGATGTGCTATAAAATCAAACGAAACCAATCAAAAACTGATCTGAAAATACAAACGAAAATCGAAACTGGAAGTTTCACGTATTCATGATCGTCAGGCAATGATTGCTTTGGTTTAGTTGGGTTTTATGGCATATCAACCATTGTAGACTATTCAATACCACATTATCTTTACACATATATATATCAGATATGTATGATCTATAAAAACATTTTGTTGATAACATTTTAAAATGAGCCAAACCTAATTTTTTTTTGCACACGATTAAATTGTTCCGAGTATTTATATCTAATACGAATAATTCTATTTACGATTAATCATTTGTTTGCACACATTTAATTTTAATTATTGATATCAAACACTGCTAATTCTGTTCAATATTAATCATTTATTCACTGACAGCGAAGTTCTTGCAAGTATAATTCTTCTATTCTATATAATTCTTCTATTCAACACTTTTCATTTATTTGCACTCAGTCCAATGGTTGTAAGTATTGCTATATATCACTATCAATTCACTTAAACATCACTCATTTGTTTAAACAAAGTTAAATGGTAGAGCAGTTCTATTTCTTACAATTCAATTAAACATTAGTCATTTGTTTATGTATAGTTAAAAGATCAAACAGTTCTATTTCTAACAAATTCAATCTCACCCAAGTTATTTGTTTACACACAGTTTAAATGTCCAAAAGTTCTTTTGAACCTATAAATAGGACCCAATCAGATGATGCCACTCAGGCCAGAGTGGACTTGGGAGCAATGGCCATGAATGGGTACTTCGCAGAAGCTCGAGGATTGGAGCCTAACCATCAGATTGTTTAGAGCCATATCTAGGACTTTCGTTGGAGGTGGGGTCTTACTCCTTTGTAGAGATGCAATTGGCATATTCTACAACCCCAGCTGACTTGGCTTCAAGTAATGAGGAAAGAGACAGAAACACACATTTTCTCTCTCTCTCATATATAACAATGAGATTATTAGTATTATACTAAATAACTTGTGAACCATTGACTTCCCCGTGCAGATGTGGTTCATGATGATATACATACGCTCGAGGTATAATGGTTACCGCTGTAGGAAATGGACGAGGAGACACGAGTTTTAATCCTGGATTAGACTTTGTATTTCATATAACACAAATAACCTCGACAAATATATGAATCCAGCTATTCTCTTTCTCTGGGTAAATAATAGGACGGACTGGTCTCTTTAATCTTTCTAGGACAACGGGTCCTGGAGGAGGAGATGAAAAACTGAATTCAAACGTTTTAAATTTCTCTTATAAATTGACTTTATGTCACATCCTGCCCATGCGAAGGGGTTGGGTAAATACAAATATGCTTTTATTTAGAAAGTAATGCAACTATATTCGAAAACACAGGCTGCTTATTGTATGGCGGTTCATCATAGGAGTCATCTTTCTTTTTCAGTTTAACTTGAGAACTGAAACGTGGATCGTTACGTGTTGAGAGTTCGATATGCGTTCACATGTTTGGAACCGAAGAAGACTCTTAGGTGATGTCAGTTTAACAAGTATTCCCAACCAAGACAAACGGCAAAAGCAATGTTCTTAGGTGATGTCAGTTAAACACGTATTCCCAACCAAGACGAACGGCCAAAGCAATGTTCTTAGGTGATGTCAGTTAAACACGTATTCCCAACCAAGACGAACGGCCAAAGCAATATTCTTACATTATGTTAATTCTGCATGTGTTCACACCCAAGACGAACGGCCAAAGCAATGTTCTTAGTTGGGAATACGTGTTTAACTTAAATCATCTAAGACGAACGGCCAAAGCAATGTTCTTAGATGATGTCAATTCTACATGTGTTCACACCCAAGAAGAACGGCCAAAGCAATGTTCTTAGTTGGGAATACGTGTTTAACTTAAATCATCTAAGACGAACGGCCAAAGCAATGTTCTTAGATGATGTCATTTCTACATGTGTTCACACCCAAGAAGAACGGCCAAAGCAATGTTCTTAGATGATGTCATTTCTACATGTGTTCACACCCAAGAAGAACGGCCAAAGCAATGTTCTTAGATGATGTCAATTCTACATGTGTTCACACCCAAGAAGAACGGCCAAAGCAATGTTCTTAGATGATATCAATTCTACATGTGTTCACACCCAAGAAGAACGGCCAAAGCAATGTTCTTAGATGATGTCAATTCTACATGTGTTCACACCCAAGAAGAACGGCCAAAGCAATGTTCTTAGATGATGTCAATTCTACATGTGTTCACACCCAAGAAGAACGGCCAAAGCAATGTTCTTAGGTCATGTCAGTTAATTTTTTACTGATTAGGTTTGTTTTTGATTTTAATGTCATATAATCCTTTTTGTGTAAATCATTTATATCCTTGTAGAAAAACATTAGTGGAACTATTTAACCCATAACTGGTGGAAGGGGAATAAAGGAACTCGTACTTTTTCCAAAGGTATTCGTCGAAAGTGAACGTAATAGCATGAATAGAATTTGAATTCGCTTACGACGATATGGAAGTTTTGCTTCTTTTCCATAACAAAACGGTGACTTCACTGCATAGCTTTGCTTAGTGAGACACATGGTCAGACGTTTAAACCACCCAAATTCGCTAAAAAAACCTCACTACGTTTGTTTCCCTTCTTTTTTTTCTTTCCTATTCTTTTTCTTTTTTATTAAGAGGGGGGCTTTTCTTTCACTTATACCTTTCCTCTGATTTGTTCTTTTCGCATATCTTTCTTGGTTTGTTCCTTTTCCAACTATTCTTTCTTTCTTTCTTCTTTGTCACATTATTCATTTCTTTTTTCTTTCTTTCAAATTCTTCTTTGTCTCCCTCTTTCTTTTCTTTCTAACTCTTTTCTTTCTTTCTTTCTTCTTTGTCACTTTATTCCCTTTTCTCTTACTTTCTTTTAAACTATTTTTCGTCACTTTATTTCTTTCCTCCTTTCAAATTTTTTAATGTTCTTTCTTTCTAACGCTTCTTTTAAGTCTTTCTTTCAAATTCCTCTTCATCACTTTTCTTTTTTTTCTTTCTTTCAAACACTTTTTAAAACCTTTTTCTTCCTCCCTTTCTTTCTTTGAAACTTTCTTTCTTTCTTTATCATATTCTTTTTTTCTTTCAAATTGTTTGTTTTGTTACCTTTCTTTCTTTAACTCTTTTTTTTCGATTTGTCCAGTCTTTTTTTTTTTTTATTTTTTTTTAGATAATTTTTTTTATCTTTCAACGTTTAAGTTCTTTCTTTCTTTAGCTCGCTTGCCATTAGACCTCACGAAGTATCTAAGTGGGGGAACTATTTGAGCCCGCCTTTGTCAGACGATTCGTCTGACTCTTTTAGAAGTTTCAAGTGTTTAAATTGCTTGTTAAGACAATAACACAGAGCAAATGGATCGTTTCATGAAATGGTCAACAAACCTGAAACAGTAAACTGAAACGCTTAACAGTTAAGAAAACGAGAAACGTTACTTAAGAAAACAATTTCTTAATGTGAATTATCTGTCGGAACTTTGCAGGAACCTTACGATATTCGTGTTCCACTTTTTAAACTGGTACAGGGCACTTGTTTAGAACTGGTATCAGTTCAAGAATGCCAAGAAATTTAAACCACAAAGCATGACGACTCACAGCATTGTGTCCATTATAGGGAGGCAATAAATAATTATCATGGTGCCCGTGGTGTAATGGTTATCGTCGCAGGATGTGGACACGGCGACACGAGTTCAAATCCGAGACTGACTGCATTTCACATAGCACTAATACACTTGGGAAAGGTATGAATCCAATTATTCTCCCTCCAGCTATGGGTAAAATAGTAGGACAGACTAGGTTCTTCAGCCTTGGTGAGGCGACTAGTCTAGGAGAAGGAAAACTCTGAATTCAAACCTGTTAAACTCCGCTTAAAAAATTGACCTTGTGTCATATCCTGCCTGAGTGGAGGGGTTGGGTAAATATGATAAATAATTATCTCCCTTAAAGGATGGGCGTGTCCATTGGGTACCTCGTGAGATATCACATAATATCCACGGAAATGCATTCTCGACCTTTTTTTTTAAATCTGTTCTTTGAACAACAGAAACAATGTCTCCTGACCCTGCCATCTAAAAACACATGGTTGTGGCTATTTTACTGTTTTTTTATCAGGAAGTAAATTTTTTATCGTTTTTGTAGCCCTTCTATATACTGCTTGTTCAAAGAACAATATGTGCACATTTCTAGCTATTAGGACACGTTTATGTGTTCTTTCTGTCCTGTGTGTATCTTATGTATAGATAAAATATTTCTGCATATGTAAATGTGCTTGTCTTTCCTTCCGTTTATTCATTGTTAGTATTATCAAACATGAACGACACAAGAATGCTACGAGCTATTTTGACAAATCCAGGAATAATTACCCAACAAAAAGGCTGCTGTATGGCCATTTGGCTCCCATCACACAAACTATCCAAGTAAGACGAACAAGACGTACAACAGGAGACTGTTGGAGAAGCAAGGAGAAACTCATAAGCGACGCACTACTATGGACTCCGACACATGGACACACCAGTGTTGACTAACCAACAACAGCTTATTTAAATCTGTGCTAACACAGGTTCTAAGTTTAGAGGAATTGCTGGGGGTGATGGATGATAGGGACGGATAGAGAGAGAGAAAGAGTCAGGGAAATATATGCGGTCAGCGTGACTTGATGATTATTACAAATATTGGTTCTTTGTGAGGGGGAACTTGACTAAATATCTTACACGCACCTCAATACCATTTCTGGACTTAAATGAAATTAAAAGAATTAACGATATTAGAGTACAAAATATTTTTAAAAGTATAAAACCATTTCATAAGAGAGTAAAATGCAATTTCAGTGTTGTTTTTCCCCCTTCTTTTTTAACGTCATGGCTGAGGGTGGATCTGAATTTGATAGCTTAAACTTTAATCTCGGGCAAAGTTCTATATAGTACATAACACCGTATGGTGTCATACTTTATTGTGAACATTTCTTCACATTCATGTACGGACACCTAAGTACCTAGCACAGTCCCCATAAAAATAATGTAGGCAACTAGTCTAGGAGAAGGAAAACTCTGAATTCAAACCTGTTAAACTCCGCTTAAAAATTGACCTTGTGTCATATCCTGCCCGAGCGGAGGGGTTGGTAAATAGGATAAAAATAATGTGATTATTTCGAAAAGGCATGAATCCAACTGTTCTTCTCACGCCTCAGGTACAGATAAATAGTAGGGCAGACTGTGTTCTTTAGACTTAGTTCGGCTACTTATCTGGATGGGAGAAAACTCTGAATTCACACTAGGGGTTTACAAATAACAGTCAATTTGGTTTGGTTTCTTTGATTTATGACATGTCAACCTTGATGGGTTATTCATTGTTTGGAGGGATAAGAGGGTTTTATACCTTCCCAAGGGCATTAGTCTGAAAAAAAAACAAAAAAAAAAACAAAAAAAAAAACATACTGATGCGACTGGAGTTCGAACTCGTTCACTATGATGTTGCAGTTCAACACTTAAGCCACGACGTCAATTGTAGAGAGGAGTGCTATTTTGAAGGAGACAAGCCTGGTGGAATTGTAGATGAAGCAATAAACTAGTTCTTGAAAAGTTTACTCTCTTTTTGGAGATAGCTCGTAGTTTAGTTTAATGAGTAGCACATGGCCAAAAATACGGAGCAACCAGTGAAAATCAAAACTCGCAAGTTTAACTAAACGTGGGCAATTCTAAGCAAAATATATCATTACCCGACCTCTATACCATGAACTGGATATGATACAAATTTTTTAAAGAGGAGTGTAGCTGGTTTAAATTCAGAGTTTCCTTCTTCAAGACTGGTTGCCTTTCTGAAGGTGAAAGAACTCGGACTGCTTTAATATTTACCCGTAGCAGGAAGAGGAACAGATTGATTCATGCCTTTCCTTAGGTTATTTGTATGAAGTGTTATGTTAACAGCTTCATCCGGGATTTGAACTCGTGTCACCAATTCTATTTCCTTCGACGGTAACCGTTACGCTATTTCTGGCTATGGATAAATTGTAGGTCAGACTTGGTTCTTCAGCCTTGGTGTGGCAACTAGTCTAGGAGAAAGAAAACTCTGAATTCGAACCTGTTAAACTCCGTTTAAAAATTGACCTTGTGTTATATCCTGCCGAAGCGGAGGGGTTGGGTAAATATGGTTACGCTATTTCTGGTCAATGTCGTTAATACATACAATGCTTCATTTTGTCGAATATTTAGCCGTTTTATGAACAACTTGGTCCTATTTAAACTAAAGCACTTTAAATCAACTAACATCAGAAAATTCCAAAAATTAAAAATGAGTTTTCTGTTTGCGAGAGAAAAAAGAGGTCATTTTGTGGAGACATCTTGTCATTAGAAAAAATAAACAATCGTATGTTTAGTCTAATTCGTCTTAACTGAATTCACTATTCAGTTAAAGACTTATTTGAATTAAAGATTTTTAAAATGTTAAATATATACGTGGGGCATTCAATAAGTTTCCAGACTTTTTTTGTAGAGGCATTTAAAATTGTTGTAGACTCTTGAAAATTCACTATGTTATTGCTATACATATGAGATGACAGACCAATTTTTATGATTTCAGGTTCAAATCAACAGCTAGAGCAGGAATTTGAATACACCCTACTAAAGCCTGGTGAATTTCAAAAATGCAATCTGGATGTGAGGACACTTTAGAAGAACGATATGCAATAAAATTATGTTTTAAACTTGGAAAAAATGCCACAGAAACGTATGGAAAGCTTAAGACTGCTTTTCAACCATCTTGCATGAATCGAGCATCAGGTTTTAAGTGGCATAAGAGATTCAAGGAAGGCATGGAGTCTGTGAGGGATGATGAGAAGTGTAGGAGGAGTAAGGAAGTCAATACATCAGAGTTGACTGGCCAAAAGGGTTAGGGTTACGGTTACTATGTTGAGGTTTTAAGGCTGTTCAGGAAGAGATTCCTTGGGAAGACGCCAGCACTCTTCAAATCGGGTCAGTGGCATTTCCACCAGAACAATACACCAGTCCACAACCCCATCCTTGTCACAGACTATTTGAGCAAGATGAACATCAAGACAGTTCCACAGCCTCTCTATCGTTCAGACCTTGCTCCTTGTGACTTTTGGTTATTCCCTAAGCTCAGAGGCTGTCGTTATGAGACAATTAAGGGGATGAAAGAGGCTGTGACGAAGGTCATTGACACGTTCACGCAAGAGGACTTCCATGGGGCCTTCGATAAGTTGTTGGAACAGTACAAGTGCATTGCAGCCGGAGGAGATTACTTCGAAGGAGACTAGAGTTTCATGTGTGTACTATCAATAAAAGTGCCCATACGAAAAAAGTCTGGAAACTTATTTAATAATCCTCGTAAATATATATATATATATATATATATATATATTTTTAATTCATGGAATTTAGATTGCGACCTTTGGGTTTCATGGAGTCTAAATTCCATAAATTAAACATATATATCTAATATATGTCTATTTATTATTATTATTATTATTATTATTATTATATAATAGCTCTATCCTAGATCCTATTTACGATTTATAATCGAGAATGACTTTGTTTGAGAAAATGTTTCGAGAGATTATTCTTTTCTTAGGTGGGGGTGGGTTGGTTTGTGAGTTATTCTTTTAGAAGAAGAGCAGTGGTATTATTTCGCTGGGGTGGGTATAAAGAGGTTTACACCCTTTCTCGAAGTTATTGTCGTGGAAAGAAAATTTCGTTTTTTTGGTTTGGCGCGCAATTTAATTCGACACTTAATTTCACCCAATCAGGTTGACCTATCCTATTCTTCCCGGACCTCCTTTCCTGCGCAGCAAAAATTTGATAATGTAATGGCGCGACTGAAGTTCGAACTAGCTGACTACGCTATCAGAGTCAGGTACCTTATCTTCTACGCCATAGATAGAATGGGACTCTTGTCCATTTTTTAAGCAGAGTAAATTCTGAGTTTTTATAAACGTTTTAATGGTGTTTTTTTTTTTTTTATCACACACCTAATAATTAAGTCAAAAGAAAAAATTGACTTCGGGGCAGTTCAAAATTGCTTGCAGGAAAGTGATGAAAAAATAACCTTGAGCCCTGGTTTGGTTTGGCTTGATTGGGCTTTATGGCATATCAACAATTATAATTCATTTAATGCCAAATCTTTTTCATACATATATATTAAATATACATGATTTGGTTTGGCTGGGTTTTATGGCGTATCAAATTTTGTAGGTCATTTTATGTCAAATCCTTTTCCTATTAGATATATATGATTGGTAAACACATTTTGTTGATAACATTTTCAAACGAGCACGAGCTAATTTTCTTTTGGGGCACAGTTAAATGGTTTCAAGTATTTCTATCTAGTATGAATAATTCTATTTACTATAAATCATTTGTTTGCACAAAGTTGGTTATTTTGTTTTACGCCATATCAAGCTTTTTCAGGTCATTTAACACCGAATTAAATTTCAAACAATTCAGTAGGTTTTGTTTGAAAACAGTTCTATTTCAAGCAATTCAGTTTAGCCTAAAAACACAGTTTAGTTCTATTTGACCCATAGAAAGGGCTCTTATCAGGTGCTACCAATCCGAGCCTGAGTGGACCTGGAAGCGATGGCAATGAAGGAGAACTCCACGTTCCCCAAAGCTCCAGCATTAGTGGAACCTCACCATCAGATTGTTTAGAATCATATCCAAGACACTTGATGGGTGTGGTAGGGGGCTTACCCCTCTGTATAGAAGCAGTTGGTGTTTCTACAGCCCGAGCCAACTGGGCTGTTAAATAGGTTGGTTTGGTTGTTTTGTTTGGTTTTATGGCATATCAACCTTTGTAGGTTATTTAACGCCAAATCCATTTTTATGTAAATAATCTGTTCTATTGAAAAAATTTCAGTTTAGCATAAGTACACAGTTTAATTGTCAAAGACATTTCCATTTCAAACTATTCAAGCTGTTATATGTAATAATTCAGTTAAGTGTAAATACAGTTTTAATGTCGAAGATCAGTTCTATTTGAAATAATTCAGTTAAGCATAAGCACTCAGTTTAAGTGTAAGTACAGTTTAATTGTCAAAAACGTTTCTATTTCAAGCTATTCAGTTTACTCAATTCATTTTAGCATAAGTATGCTCTTAGTTCTATTTAACCCATAGATAGGGCCCTATCAGGTGCTACCACTCCGGGCGAGAGTGGACCAGGGAGCGATGGTAATGAAGGGGTACTCCGCATTCCCCAAAGCTCCAGCACTGCTGGAACCTCACCATCAGATTGTTTAGTGTCGTATCCAGGACACTCGTTGTGGGGGGTCTTACTCCTCTGCAGAGGTGCAGTCAGTGTATTCTACAGCCCCAGCTGACAGGGCAAAACAGTTATATAATCTGAAGTATTGCTATGTAATAGTCACAATTCAACATCAGTTATTTGTTATTTCACTTTAATCATGGCAAACTAACGCTAATAATTCAATTCGATATCAATGATTTATTTGCAGATAGTGAAGTGGTTACAAGTATTACTCTTTAACACTATTCATTACAATTCATTCATTTACACACAGTCGAATGGTTTCAAATATGTATCACTAATAATTAAATTAAACATCAGTCATTTGCTTCCACAGAATTAAATGATCAAACATTTCTATTTGACCCAACGATAGGACCTTATCAGATTCTACCACTACGCGTCAGAGAGGACCTAGAAATAATGGCAATGAAGGGGTACACCACATTCCCCTGAACTCCAATGCTGGATCTTAACCATTAGATTGTTTAATGTCATATCCAGGACAATTGTTAAAGGAGGATCTCAGCCCTCTGCAGAGATTCTGTCGATGTATTTATTCTACAACTCCAGCCAACTGAATCCCAGTATCTCTGGTCTATAGCCTAGCTATCTGAGCTACCAGATTCCACTAAAGCATTGCCCAGTCGGCAGGAGCTGCAGAATACACCGACTGCATCTCTGCAGAGGGGTAAGACTTCACCAACGAGTGAACTGGATATCACACTAAACCATCTGATGGTATGGTTTCAATAATGCTGGCTTTGGGGAATGTGGAGTACCCCTTCATTGCTATCGCTCCCAGGTCTACACTGACCCACAGTGGCAGCACCTGATTGGGTCCTATCTGTGGGTCAAATAGAACCAAACTGTATGATTACGTTAAACTGAATTGTTTGAAATTAACTGTCTTTACATTTAACTGTCTGGGGAAAAACTGTACTTATGTTAAACTAATTTTTTTTAAATAGAAATGTTTTATATTTAAAAATAACTGATGGCCCAGTCTGCTTGGGCTGTAGAATACACTGACTGTATTTCTGCAGAGGGTTAAGTCTTCTCCAATGAGAGCCCGGGATATGACACAAGAAATAATGGCAATGAAGGGGTACACCACATTCCCCAGAACTCCAATGCTGGATCTTGACACTAGAAATAATGGCTTCAATAATGCTTGAGCTCTGAGGAATCTAGATTACCCCTTCATTACCATCGCTCCCAGGTTTACTCTAACCCGGAGCGGTAGCACCCGAGAGGGTCCTATCTATGAGTTAAATAGAACGAAACAGTGTACTTATTCTAAATTGTTTCAAATAGAACTGTTTTTTTTTTTTTTATCTTAAACTGTGTACTTATGCTAAAAAAAAAAATGAAACGCAGTTTCTTCCAGGCAGCGGTCGTGTCGATAAAGCTGTATGGATGCACTACATGGACGCTAACAAAACGGCTGGAGAAGAAGCGAGACGGGAATTACACAAGAATGCTGCGAGCAATATTGAACAAGTCCTGGCGGCAACACCCCACAAGGCACCAACTATACAGTCACCTGCCTCCCATCACGAAAAATATCCAAGTTAGACAAACCGGAGAAGCAGGAACGAGCTCATAAGTGATGTACTCCTATGGACCACCACACATGGCCGGGCAAAAGCAGGACGACCAGCTTGAACATACATTCAGCAGCTATGTGAGGATACGGGATGTAGCCCTGAAGACCTGCCAGAAGCGATGAACAATAGGGAAAAGTGGCCAGAGAGGAGTAGGGATATCTGTGCTAGCGGCACGACATGATGATGATGAAATTGTCTTTACATTTCACTGTGAGAGGAAAAGTTTGAAATAGAAATGTTTTTAGGTTTAAAAAATAACTGATGGCCCAATCAGCTGGGACTGTGGAATACACTGATTGCATCTCTGCAGAGGAGTAAGCCTCTCTCAACGAGAGTTCTGAATATGACACTAAACAATCTGATGGTATAGCTTCAACAATGACGGAACTTTGGGGAATGTTTTTGACACTTTAACTGCTAACCTGAATTGTCTGAAATAAAACTATATATATATATATATATATATAAATGGATTTGGCATTAAATAAATCGCAATTATTGATATGCCATAAAAAATCAACCAATCCACCAAAGCTGATTGCATTTCACTTTGCACTAATACCCTTGGGAAAGGTATGAATCCAATTATTCTCCCTCCAGCTATGGGTAAATAGTAGGACAGACTAGGTTAAGCAGCGATAAACTCGATCAAAACTTAGATGAATGACCACTCAAGCTAATAGCGATAGCTGTATGCAACCAGTGTGCTATATCTAAGCCCGTTGAGGTGCCCGTGGTGTAATGGTTATCGTCGTTGGAAATGGACACGGCGACACGAGTTCAAATCCTGGACGAAACTGATTGCATTTCACATAGCACTTATAACCTTGGGAAAGGTATGAATCCAATTATTCTCCCTCCAGCTATGGGTAAAATAGTAGGACAGACTAGGTTCTTCAGCCTTGGTGAGGTAACTAGTCTAGGAGAAGGAAAACTCTGAATTCAAACCTGTTAAACTCCGCTTAAAAAAATTGACCTTGTGTCATATCCTGCCCGAGCGGAGGGGTTGGGTAAATAGTACCAATCCACCAAAGCAAAATGTAGAATCTAACAAATCCTTTGACACTTTTGACTTTGTTATTTCATTTCTCCTCATGCGAGCTGATTTTCGCTGAAAGCTTGTCACATTTATGCGTGAAACTCTCCGTGTAAATGCTGAGTAAATTTTGTGATTCAAAACGTAATAAAACATCTAAATTCTTTATTTTAGTCAGTACGAACCGATAAAAAGTTGACATGGGATTAATTTTGTCTGCGACAAATTCTAAAATGTCAGTGCCTATTATACACGAAATTTCCTTTCTGAATTTTCAAATCCAAAGTTAGAAGTGCGTGTTACATTATAGTATCCATTGTTCTCCAAATATTCTAGCGGCTTATCGTTGACAGAGTATTATTCAGAAATAAACCGAAAAAAATTAGGAAAAACTTTGGTGGGGATTAAAACCATTTCAGTTAGTCTGTGGCCAACGTTTAAAGACTTCAGTTTTCAGGTATCTCCATAGGAAATAATCACAAGAGCATAGATCTGTTGAGAGATCTGGCTACGGAGTATCATCAGGTAGTTTTTCAGGGATCTCCAAATGAATCAAAAGATCTGGTGAATTTTTCGACTATGCGTCATCATAATAATATCACCGTGGTGTAATGGTTATCGTCGTAGGAAATGGACACGATGACAAGAGTTCAAATCCTAGACGAGACTGATTGCATTTCACATAGCAACAATACCCTTGGGGAAGGTATGAATACAATTATTCTCCCTCCGGCTATGGGTAAATAGTAGGGCAGGCTAGGTTCTTCAGCCTTGGTGAGGCAACTAGTCTAGGAGAAGGAAAACTCTGAATTCAAATCTGTTAAACTCCACTTAAAAATTGACCTTGTGTCATATCCTGCCCGAGCGGAGGGGTTGGTAAATATGATAATATCACCGATTTTTATGTTGTACATACTTGTATAACATAGAACTTTCTCAGATCTTTTGCAGCTGGAAATTGTAGGTGTGCCAGTTGGCCAAGGCTAAGCCCAGGCCAACTATCTACACTCACAAAATTTGTATCTCGCGTATCGTGCGAATCCAGAAATTAGGTTAGAATTGATATCTTAGAAACTCGCATACTAAGCGTGTATATCCAGTGACAAACGCACGATGTTCGACATTCCGTGTCATAATAGCAACTACAATGGCATGGCTGCAGCTCAAAATCATATCTCTTTGTTGCCCTTCTTTTTGGTGATCAAACTTCCCTTACAATGTAAAATTCTTTAAATACTCTTACCATTGATAGTGGTAGGTAGAGGTTTGCTGTGGCTGATGCACATATTGAAGTTAAAACATTCTAGGTTATCATTCAGAAGTTGTTTTTTTTTAGTCGTAAAAAAAATATATATATATATATATATATATATAAGGGAAAAAAAGAAAAATAAAGGTCATACTTGATAAAGTCACAAGTTCATCTTTCATATCTTCCGTCTTGGGACAGCAATCTGAAAAGTCGGCCGTGAGAAAGACAGGGCGTTAGATAGACGGTTAGAGACAGACAGAGAGTTAGACGGACAGACAGACAGAGTGACAGACAATAATATGCAAAACCAGCCAGCGAGCGCGAGGAAATAAAAGCAAGCGAGAGAGTAAAAAAAAAAAAAAAAAAAAAAAAAAAAACACGGCGAAATGAGAAAGAGCACAATGACCTTCGGCTGAGTTTAATCTTCGGCCTTCCGCACCAACCTACAAAGCCGACATTTCGGTATCTGTTTCAAGTTCAATGTTAAATTCTCATCATTGTTTTGACCAGTGACACAGAAACTTTGTTTTTGAATCACGGTACCTTTAAAATATAACGACTTCTTCGTGACAATTCCTCAAACCATAAAATAGTAAATGATTTTATATATTGAATTCAGCAAAAGGTTTTCTCGGGTTTAAAACGTAAAAAATTGATCTTATTCTAAATTTAATTTTACTAGGAAAAAGAAAAATATTTACCTTCTTATTTTTTACTGTTATCTCTTTGTAAGGATTATATAGTCCGAATGTTTGCTCTCGCAAGCAATACACTTCTGAGTCCTCACACTGAATTTATGGTCTGACAAAATGAACTCTTGGATTTTAAACATAGATTAAATTAAATTATGAATAGGATCTATCTAAGCTTTTTTTTTAATTTCATTATAAGAAAAAAAATTGCCACTTAGTTTCAATGAGTACATTATCCAAACGCTTAGCCTCACAGGTGAGATACCACTGGAGCTTCTGTAGGACTCACTTCGCGATTCAATGCCAAATGAAATATTTCAGTTCGTCAATTTTCTACAGTCGACGTTGAAAGACCGTTGATTTCTGGAATCTCCAGAGGAAGTAATCAAAAGATCTGGTGAGTGAGCTAGAGCTGTACTGCATTAATAATCGACATTTTCTTAAAAATAAGTTTCAATCACAAACGCCATGACGGCAACTAAAATGATATAACTGCTGCTCAAAGATACAAAAGAAAGAATTCATTTGTTTTGAGCATTAACCTAAATAGGAATTAAGCGCTCATGGGATTTTTTATTATCATTAAGCGAAATAAAAAATAAGAATTTGACTGGATTTGGTTTCTATGTTTAACGGCAGGGTTAGCTAATGCTAAAGAACAACAGTGATACTATTAAAACAATAACTGGGTGCATAAGAGGGTTTATGCCTTTTCCCAGAGGAATTAGTCCGAAAGTGAACGTAATAGCGCGAATGAGGCTCGAACTCACTTATTCCGAGGCTGCCGTTCAGCACTTTAGCCATTGCACAACAGGGACTCCCAAATTTAACTTGAATATCGGTCGCCGTGAAAGTATAGTTCGAAAAAAAAAAAAATAATAAAAAGACTTGCGGGACTCCTGAGTTAATGATTAAAAAACAAAAGGATGAGGAGTGGGAAACGGGTTAGCAAAAACCAGGTTCATTTCAGTGGTTATTGAATTAACGTGGATGAAGGCGAGGAAAGCAAAAAGCCAGAACGGGAGAGAGAGAGAGAGAGAGAGAGAGAGAGAGAGAGAGAAAGAGAGAGAGAGAGGTACAATGCATCAAAAGACACTTAACACAATCGATAATAATGAATGTGCATCTATTCCAACATGTCTGAAAAGTGTCTTTCCGTTTTTATTTTCATTTCTCAAAAAACAGGCTTTAAGGATATAGTATATTTACCGTCGACAATAAATAGCCAGCAATTTGTAGCGATAAAAAATTCATGCTTAGTAATTCATAAAAGAATTAATTGCTGTGTATTTCAGAACATTAACTGCCAACAATTCATAGCCAACAATTTAGCTACAATCTTCTCAAACAACGATAAAGTGACATAATCGAAGTCTTGAGAGGCTATCACTTGATCCCAGATGATGAAAGAAGTGAGCATTCTGTTCTTCTACAAGGATGGCCTTGGCATTAAATAACTCACAAAGGTTGATATGCCATTAAACAAAGAAACCAAACCAAAGAAGTGAACAAACATGCATTTATAATTTGGTTTCCACGTTTAATAATGTTTTCATAAACCAGGACGGCCATCTCAGGGGATTTCCAAACAATCTTTCAGAGGGAAGAAGAAACTCCCAGTATCTTTTAAAATGATTGATTGCTTGATTTTAACGGCATCTTATCTAGGATTATTTTATACGTAAATGTTGGGGAATTTAGTAGATTGTACATTTAAATTTAGATTTTTGATAAGGTTACATGATATCAAGTATTCCTTTGTAATACAAATAATTTTAGAATAGATCTACTTTACTCACAAATGGAATCCTAACAGGTATTACCACTCCGGATTGTTGAAGATCCAGAATAAATTGTAACAAAGAGGTATTCCCTCGAGCTCCGAACCTGTCCTTGTTTCTTTATTTAATGGCTTATCAACCTTCTTGGACAATTTAATGCCAAAGCCATCATTATAAAAGAACAGTAACGGTACTATTTAGCCCATAGCTGGGAGGATAAGGGAGTTCATTCCTTTCGTAGGGGTATTGGTTCGAAAGTGAACATAATAACGCGACTGGAGATCGAACTCGTTTACAACTATTTTGCAGTCCAACACTTTAGCCACCACGCCACGAAGACTCCGCCTCAGCTTCAGAATTAAAGTCTTATTATCAAATTCAGTTTACTGTTAATATCCATGCGATCTTTTAGGGTGGGGATAGTCTTACCCCAAAGTAGGGAATACCGTCGGCGTATTTTAAAACCCACCGATAGGGAAATTTTAATCTAGAGTTAAAAATGTTCATTAGTGAAACTTAATATACCTTCACTCTTTATTTTGCTTGTTACTGACTGGTTAATTCGACAGCCACCACTACATCACCAGATGACTTGGGTTTGTGACTATGGATTGTTGGTTTTGAATGTTCTTTGATTAACCCAGATGAATCGCTTGGTATTAAGTGTTTATAGCTTGAATTGTTATTGTAAGATTTACGTTGCTTATAGTACATGCTGTTATTAGATATTCACTCATTTAAGTTCTGTGCAAGTACATCGCGGATTAACTTCGGTGATCTACAGGTGATCAATGCTTTTTTTGCGTGAACTTAATGTAAATAAAGAGTATGAAATGTTATTAACGAAGCTTTTTGCTTAGATAGATATTTACCAACCCCTCCGCTCGGGCAGGATATGACACAAGGTCAATTTTTTAAGCGGAGTTTAACAGGTTTGAATTCAGAGTTTTCCTTCTCCTAGACTAGTTGTCTCACCAAGGCTGAAGAACCTAGTCTGCCCTACTATTTTACCCATAGCTGGAGGGAGAATAATTGGATTCATACCTTTCCCAAGGTTATAAGTGCTATGTGAAATGCAATCAGTCTCGTCCAGGATTTGAACTCGTGTCGCCGAGTCCATTTCCAACGACGATAACCATTACACCACGGGCACCTCCACGGGCTTAGATATAGCACACTGGTTGCATACAGCTATCGCTATTAGCTTAAGTGGTTATTCATCTAAGTTCTGATCGAGTTCATCGCTGCTTAACTTCGGTAATCCGGTTGTGACAAGTAATTTCAGCATAACTTCGCCGTAAGTCATTGCTATGCAATGTTATTTACGAAGCTTTTTGCTTAGATATAGCACACACAAACCTCAGGTCGCTTAAGTGGTTACCCATTTAAATACTGATCGAATTCATCACCGCTTAACTTCGGTAATCTGGCTGTGACAAATGCTTTCAGGATGATTTTACCGTAAGTCATAGCTATGAAATGTTAGCATTAGATTAGTCAGGTCCCTTACGTTATTGACTTGACAGGTTTTGTTAATCCGAAACAAAATTCAAATTTGTTAGATGTTATGTAAAGTTTTAAGACTTAAAAGCCACTTTTCAGACACAATGCATGAAAACAATGATTTGTATTCACAGTTCTTTAAGTTGTCTTGAATATAAAACCCCGAAGTCTCATAAAAAGTTTTTTCTTTTACCTGAAGATGCTTCCAGAGAATAATTCTACCATTGTTATCAAACATTTCTTGTATCTAAAATTGAGCTATGAAAATCGGTCATTTTAATACAGAAATCCAGTTTTATATAAAGACTTTTTTTAAATCTAAAAATGGTTCTAGGTGATTGAATGATACAAAAAGTTTTGAGACACTTATCGATTCTTGGGTGGATTATTCAAAGGAAGCGCCTTACAAAATATTGATTTGAAAATACCTCTGTACAATATTAAAACTATTATTAATTTTTAATTCGTAATTTTTTCACTCTCAATTTGGGGTGCTTTTTCTTTTTAAATTATATCTCACACGAGTCGTTATCTCGATGTCAACGAGAAACAGCACATGTCGGAAACAATAGTAAAAAAAAAAGCTTTTGGGGTAAAAAAAAAGGATGTGAATTCGAATCTAACCGAGAAATTAGCTCTATCTGAATAATGAAAATGATTCAATTCATAGTAATTTTTGAAAGATCCAAAAAAATTGAGTCATTATAAGTTTGCAGAAAACAAATTAGGAAACTGTTGCTACGTTTGTCTCATAATAGTAGTTTCCTTATTTACTGTAAATTGCAACGTATAAGACGATATTTTAAGCCTAAAAGTATCTCTTCAAAACTAGAGGTCGACTTATACGGCAAGACTAAAATCGAAACCTTTACCACTGGTCGGTTGCCCACTTTGTGATATAGATTTAGATTTTAGCCCAGCAGTAAAATATCGACTCGTCATTTTGTAGAATTTTTTTCAGGCTAACAAGATCGACTAATACGCCACAGTTTACTGTATATCGAATTCATAAGCAATGCATTATGGGATAGAATTACTATCTGGTGATTTCTTTCGTTCGTGTGGAGATGACGAAAAAATCAGTTAACAAAATTGTCTTTAAAAAAGACTCATCTATCTTTTTTAGATTAAAAAAAATGAATTAAAAAAAAATCCAACTCATTACTGACTGACAAAAAAATTAACTAAAATAAACGTAGTTGACTTACACATCTTTGGCTGCCCCATTACTACTAGTTTCAGACAATCTTTTTGAGGGAGTAAAAAGAAAGAATTCCTATTTTCAGATGTGAACGGCATTTTTTTGTTATTTTTGGTTGGGTTTAACAATCTACTTGGAGGATTATTCCAGAAGTTATCTTTGACCGTGATGAACGCTGTTAATTTTCTGATAAAACCTCAACAAATTCTCTCAGGCAAACCAAGTCTGTTGGCGACTTTATTGATCTCAGTCTGACTGTTTTTCTCCCATCTATCGGGGAAGCTATTTTATAATGCTTACAAAATGAACATGGCAATTTTTTCTTTCTCTCACAAAAATATTGCCAGAAATTTGCAGAAATGGGGCAGCCGAAAAAGGTGTAAGTGATATATATATATATCACACGTACAAAGGTCGTTCAAAATATCTTCTGCCTTACCAAAAATAAAAAAATCGAGTCAATATAGACATTTTTGTTGCGGCAAAACCCTCACTTCTTATAGAATTAGAAAAACGAATTCAAATTTCTGTTTTAATTTCTCCGCCGCTGAGGCCCATGATAGGTTTTCGACAAATATAAAATTTGGGAGAGGCTTAGAACTTTTTGAACGAACTTCATACGTGTGTATATATATATATATATATGTGTGTGTGTGTGTGTGTGTGTGTGTGTGTCTGTCTGTCTGTCAAGATTTTATATAAAATTGAGTCGCTGGTATTTAACTAACTTCGAATGGTGTTGAGATGTGACACAAGGTCAGTTTAAAGTGTGGAACCAGCAGAAGCAAGTCTTTGTGGTGATTAAAAAATAGCTCAGTTCCGTTAGCATACGCTTTAGGGGTATCTCAAGTGCTATGTAATATAACTAACATTTACTCTTTTAAATAAAAGTAGTAGGTATTATACGGGAGCTGGAAAAGCCCCCATTTCCCAGAACTAAGTTTTTTTTTCCAAACCACCCAGCACGATTGCCAGGACTTTCAGTGAGAGGTGCCAAAAATAGCTCATTCTACTTTCAGTGTGCTTCAGGCGCCTGGCAATAAACCAGCTATTACCATTCTGTCTTGTTAGGTGCCACCTTTCTTGGTGAAAACCTGAGCTGATTTTTTTTTTCACATCATAACTCAAACCAATAATTGAAACAATTAGAGTTGCTATGCCAAATCATGTCTCAATATTGATCACTTTTCAAAACTACTTACATTAAGTGAGTTTTATTTATGTATTTTTGCCCATGAAGCCTAAACTGACAGTTTTTTTTTCACTGTAAATTAATAACTGGATCAGTGAAGAAAACACACTTAATATATTGTTTGTTTGTTATATATTGGCATATCAACCTTCTTGGGCTATTTAATGCCAAATCCACCCTTCCAGAAGAAAAGTAGTGGTACTATTTAACCCTTAGCTGGGAGGGTAAGGAGGTTCATACCTTTCCAAAGGGTATTTGTCCGAAAGTGAACGTAATAGCGAGACTGGAGCTCGAACTCGCTTACTACGTTTTCGCAGTCCAGTACTTTAACCATTACACCACGAAGACACCCCAAGATATAATATAGTTATTTTCTAAAATTATTTGTAGCACAAGACCAGATGTATAGGGTACCCAGTGAGAAACGAACTCACTAACAATGGTCTGCTAATCCAGCTTGCTACCCAATGAGGTGTCTGGATATAACATAGAAACACCGAAAATCCTAATATGTACTACAAAAACAAAATAATTTTAAGGCTTCGATGTATACAGAAACCCCGGAATAAAATTGTACCCAAGCATATAATAATATCAACACTACATTTCTATAGTAAGATGAGACAAACGTTTTTCAATATTTTAGTAGTACATGCTTGTTTGCGGCGCGTATATCACGTGACCGAAACCGTGAAAGTTACTCACTGTGATTGGTTGGTTGTTTTACGGCGTATCCACTCTTTTGGGGTCACTTAACGACGAATTAAATTTCAAACAATTCAGTTTAGCATAAGTACACAGTTTAGCTCTATTTAAAAACAGTTCCATTTCAAACAAATCAGTTTAGCATGAGTATACAGTTTAGTTCTATTTGATCCCTAGATAGGACCCTATCAGGTGCTACTACTCCGGGCCAGAGTGGACCTGGGAGAGATGTCAATGAAGGGGTATTCCGCATTCCCCAGAGCCCCAGTACTACTGGAACCTCACCATGGGATTGTTTAGTGTCATACACAGGACACTCATTGTGAGGGGGGGGTCTTAACCTTCTTCAGAGATGCAGTCGGTGTATTCTACAGAACCAGCCGACTGGACAAGGTCGTTGATTTGCTGACTTATTGTACATTACTTCAACCTGTTTGCATGTGATTAGAAAACTGCAAAACGTGCAAGGTGATTTAATACAGGAAGTTATGCTTTATTTCGAACTGGGCTATAAAACTGCGAAAGCAACCAAAAACATTTTTTGTGCAAAAGTTGAAGGCGCTGTTGATTACAGTACACGTAACTAAATGGTTAAAAAAACTCACGTTTTCAAAAAACCGTAGAGTATCAGCTGAGCTTGGCATCTCATAGTTTAGTGTGGCCCGTTATTTTCACAACCTCGGCAAATGCATCCGGAGTTGTCGATTAATTGCCAAAATATTGCAAATGTTTTCACCGAGCCTAGTATTTTGAAATTAACATTTTTAATAAAAAAAAATTATGCCTTATTTTTTTTTAAATGACTATAAACTGTATCTAATAAATACAACTCTCCACGCAGAAAAGTTCTACTGCATAGAAAAAGATGTTATGTCTTCCGATATTTGTCAACTGATTTTTACGTATTTACAACACATACACTCTCTCTATATATACATATATATATATATATATATATATAATTCATGACAGTTACACAGGGTTAATGCTTTCCTGAATGTCTAAGGTCAGAAAATAAAGAAAGAAAACAACATCTTATTCAATATAAATACGTGAAGGCCGGAGGAAGAAAGAATTGAGGATAATGATAGAAGCAAAGATGAGATACTATTTGCAGCAACAAGAGCAGCAGCAGAAATAAAATTAAAAAAAAACAAAGAAAGATGCCGAAGAAAACATCTACATTCATTGAATGAGATATGCAAAAAAAAAAATTTAAAAAAAAAGAAGCTGATTTTAGTCTTTGTCGTGATAATGACTAACAAACATGCAGCAATTGCTTGTTGACATTAAATCTAATCATGCATTATATATTTATTTTAACAATAGTTCAAGAACAGGTGCAGCATTAGTTTAGTAATTTAGATAAGAAGATACCATAATTCCCAGCGTTGATAAATCACAAAGGAATTTAGATTTATTAAATAAATTATGAAAGATTAAAAATAATATCCAACCAAATTGTTAAACATAACCAGTAAATTTTCTTCAAAACTAAAGATACAAGGATTTTATTTCTGTTTGAACTTCATACAATTAAAACGGATGTAATTATGAATGATTTATTACCAAACTCTACAGCATCAGAAATCTGCCATAAAAAATATGAATACAGGAGTTCTAAAACATTTGGGTATGTGAGTTTTATTATATAAACTTGGATAGAGAATATATTACAATAGCCATACATCGAGCACTCCCATAGATTTATATGAAATTCCTTATATATTCTATACGCGAATAATCCATACAAATTGTCTTCGGACGCTGAATGGATATTATATATATACACCCAAATGTAAATAAGAAAGGTTTGCATTAAAAAGTGTTCGGTGCTGCTATAGCAGAGAAGATATGTAGTCGTAGTCAAGGGTGACCCATAGGCTCCCTTTTCGATAGCTACTACACCAAGGTGTAGGGAATGGCGCAACTCCTTTCCCTGAACTGCTCCACTTTACCCTTGATCCTTACCTTATAATGCTGAGTGTAAAGCAAGGAAGAATCAAGTAACATTTTTTGAGTCTTTGATATGACTCGAACTGGGAAAGTATAATTAGATGTGAACCTTAGATGTCCGCTGTTTAGATTTTTATGAGGTGTGCACAATCATTAGATGGAAGTTTGAGAAAAGTGGCTAATTAATCGTATTTATACCGTGATGTATAGTCATGGGTTAAGATGAAACCGAAAATGAAACTTACACGCTGAACGAACACACACACACACACATATATATATATATATATATATAAGGGAGTCCAAAAAAGGAAAATATATGTAAGTGCGCGTAATTTTATTTTTGGTCACCGTGGTATTGCAGTATTATGTTTTGAAACAGAATTTCCATGCTGCACAGCTAGGTAGTAAATAATATCTATTAATATTCGTTTTGATTGTCAAGAAATTATAAAATTTTAGTTTAGAAGAATACTACTTTTTTAAAAAAGAAATTGGAAGGATATTGGCGGGTCATACCATATTTTATGATATACAATACCCCCTCATACTATATGCATTGAATAGAATATTATGTTATCATGCCAGGTACAAATATATTTCGTAAACACTAACCTAAATCGTAACAGTAAATAGCTCATCAGCTATCTCAACTTCACCTATTAGACCCAGGGCATAATTTTGAGTTATTTGGGGAGAAAAAAAGAGGGTAGGGTTAAGGTTAGTAAAAAGTTCAAAGAAAAAAAAGGAGGGTTTTATATGACATCAGATTTAATCTCCAATTTTAGCAGGACCGATTCAGAGTCCATCTTCGATGCCTGGAAATACGGTAATTGTTAATAGGATGTGTTTCGTGCTAGAATTTACAGGGTATCTGCAAAAGATTTTTTAAAAAGTTTCAAAAATGCATTATGAAAAGCTAATTGAAGATACTGACACTCACGGTACACAGTTTCGTAGTGAAAGATTTCAAGTTTATTACGAAAACTCTCAGCAGCAGAGAGTGTTCCATTGTTCAGAGTCAAAAAATATAGCTGTTAAGAAGACATGCAGACGAAATTTAGTTCCTGCCAGGCATGTTCAAACATATTTCAGGAAATCATCCCAAGAAAACCAATCTAAGATTGATACAAGAAATTTGAAACAAGATTTTTGTATAAAGATGAAAGTGCTGGTAGACTCTCTGAAAACAAGGAGATGGTTGGTTTTTTGGGCTTTATGGCATATCAACCTTTGTTGGTTATTTAATGCCAAATCCATTTTTTTAAAAAAATCAGTTCTATTTCAAACAATTCAGTTTAGCATGACTATACAGTTCAACTCTCAAAAACATTTCTATTTCAAGTTATTCAGTTCAGTCAAACAGTTCTAATTAAAACAATTCAGTTTAGTGTAAGCACAGTGTCAATGTCAAAAACAGTTCAATTTAAAAAAAAGTCAGTTTAGCATAAGTACGCAATCTACTTCTCTTTGACCCATAGATAGGACTCTATCAGGTGCTACCTCTCCGAGCCAGAGTGGACCTGAGAGGGATAGCAATGAAGGGTACTCCGCATTCTCCAAAGCACCAGCATTACTGGAACGTCACCATCAATTGTTTGTTGTCATATCTAAGACACGCGTTGGGGGAGTCTTAGTCGGTGTATTCTTCAGCCCCAGTCGACTAGGCAAGAAAACTAGGAGAATCTTCGTGATGGTTACGAACACAGTTCAAATAAAACCTCAAAGTGGGCTAACCAGAATTCATAAATTCCTCACCAGATAGGAAAATTACGGTTTAAAATGATTGTTTACAAAGTACTGTTATTGTAAAGTCTAAGTGAACACAACAAAAAGCACGTGGAGGATTGTGAGGCAGAATATATATATAGATATATATATATACACACACAATTTTTTCGCCGAGTAATATGTGACACAAAGCCAATTCTTCAGCGGAGCTAAGTAGGTTTGTTTGTTGTTGTTTAACGGCATATCAACTTTCTAGGGTTATTTAATGCCAAATCCATCACTCTAGCACAGAAGTGGTACTATTTAACCCATAGATGGGAGGATTAGGGGGTTCATACCTTTTCCCATGGTATTTGTCCGAAAGTGAACGTCATAGCACGACTGGAGTTCAAAATCACTTATTACGATTCCAGTCCAGCTCTTTAACCATTACAGTTGCCATACCAAGGTTAACGAGCAAAGTCTGCCTTACTATTTACCCATAGTTAGAATGAGATTAGTTGGGCAACATTGCCACACTAGACGGAGCCTCTCTGAAACTAGTAGACAAATTCACCTACCTAGGAAGTAGCGTCTTATCAACCGAAAAAGACATCGACACACGACTGACAAAGGCATGGACGGCTATCAATAGGCTCTCGATCATATGGAAATCAGACCTAACCGATAAAATGAAACGCAGTTTCTTCCAGGCAGCGGTTGTGTCGATACTACTATATGGATGCACTACATGGACGCTAACTAAACGGCTGGAGAAGAAACTAGACGGAAATTACACAAGAATGTTGAGAGCAGTATTGAACAAGTCCTGGCGACAACACCCCACGAGACACCAACTATACGGACACTTGCCCCCCCCATCACGAAAACTATACAAGTTAGACGAACCAGACACACGGGACACTGCTGGAGAAGCAAGGACGAGCTCATAAGTGATGTACTCCTATGGACCCCCACATATGGCCGTGCAAAAGCAGGACGACCAGCTCGAACTTACATACAGCAACTAATTGAGGACACAGGATGTAATCCTGAAGACCTGCCGGAGGCGATGAATGATAGGGAGAAGTGGCGAGAGAGGGTCAAGGATATCCGTGCTGGCGGCACGACACGATGATGATGAGTTGGACAAATAGCTTTCCAAAAGATATTAATGGTATGTATAATGCAAATAGCCTGGTCCAGGAATTTAACTTGGTTCACCATGACCATTTTCTACAATGATAACTATTACATCACAAGAGTTTCCATTCTAAATATTGGTGTATAAAGCGTCTAATTTTCAATATGTCGCACTCAGTGAGCATAGGACAGCAGAATCGTAGTACGCGAGTTCGTACCCCAGTCGCACTATTACGTTCACTTTCGAGCAAATACCCTCGGGAAAGGTATGACCCCACTCCCTTATCCTCCCAGCTATGGGTTAAATAGTACCACTACTGTTCTTCCTGGAGAATGGCTTTGGCATTAAACAACCTACAAAGGTTGCTTTGTCATAAACAAAGAATCAATAATCGTCTGGCAATCTAGTTTGTTGACCATTACACAACGCGAGGTACCCAACTGGAAGTTGCAGCGATAGAATTAAAATTTTTCTATACAGATCTGTCCACCCTGTCAGGATATATTGTCCTCATATTTAGAAGAGGAAAAAGAACCACCTGCTTTCAAAAAAGTGAGGGGTATACTGGATATGACATTGCATCGGACTGTGAGGCTCCAGTTCCGGAAATCTTGGGAACGTGCTGTTCCACTTTGTTGCCATGACTCCTAGGTCCACTCTGACTTCTAGTACTAATACTGTTAGGGTCCCATCTATGGGTCAAATAAATCTTTTTTACAAATTATTTGTATTAGATAAGAATTCTTGATACTATTACGTAAATTATTTGTATTAAGGATAGTTACTTGAAGTTAAAATTGTTTACTAAGGATTATTATCATTAGTCACTTGAAACCATATAACTGTGTGCAAACAAATAACTCTCTATTGTGTCCTGAAAAGGGATACAATCAGAGAAAGTTGTACCCGAGTGGAAGGAACAGACAACTCGTTCGTAGATGAAAGAAAGGGTTTTATTGGTTTGGTTTGGATTCTTTGTTTAATGACAAAGCAACCTTTGTAGGTAGTTTAATGCCAAAGCCATTCTCCAGGAAGTACAGTAGTGGTACTATTTAACCCATAGCTGGGAGGATAAGGGAGTGGGGTCATACCTTTCCCAAGGGTATTTGCTCGAAAGTGAATGTAATAGTACGAACTCGCGTACTACGATTCTGCTGACCATTGCTTTAACCATTACACCACGAGGACATTCACCAAGGGTTTTATTGTTAGAGAGATACAATAAAGACAGAAAAAGAATAGTGACGCACGCTACTAATCCCCGAAGCAATGCCAGGTACAATACCATGCTCACTCTCTCTCTCTCTCTCTCTATATATATATATATATATATTTACCAATCCCTCCACTCTGGCAGGATATGACACAAGGTCAAATTTTAAGCGAAGTTTAGCAGGTTTGAATTCAGAGTGTTCATTCTCCTAGACTAGTTGCCTCACCAAGGCTGAAGAAATCAGTCTGTCCTACTATTTACCCATAGCTGGAGGGAGAATAATTGGATTCATACCTTTCCCAAAGGTATTAGTGCTATGTGAAATGCAATCAGTCTCGTCCAGAATTTGAACTCGTTTCGCCGTATCCATTTCCTTCGACGATAACCATTACACCACGGGCACCTGCATTTTTTCACAACCCATCCGCTCAGGTAGGATATGACACAAGGTCAGTTTTTGTAAGCGGAGTTTAACAGATTTGGATTCAGAGGTTTCCTTCTCCTAGACTAGTTACCTCACCAAGGCTGAATAACCTAATCTGTCCTACTATTTACCCATAGCTGGAGGGAGAATAATTGGATTCATACCTTTCCCAAAGGTATTAGTGCTATGTGAAATGCAATCAGTCTCGTCCAGAATTTGAACTCGTTTCGCCGTGTCCATTTCCTACGACGATAACCATTACACCACGGGCACATACATGTACATATATATATATATATATATATATATATATATATATATATATATTCAGTTCACAAGGGTGAGAGAGAGAGTGTGGGATAATCCGTTACAACACTATCAGTAAATAGAAATAGTTGAAATCAAATGATTATCAACGTTACAAAGGAATACTTCAAATATACTTATGTGCTAATTATTTCGATAAGGTAGGACTACTTGAAATCATACAACTATGTACAAATCGTTTGTATTTGATAGAAATACTTGAAACCATATTACCGAGTACCAAAAACTTTAAAGAAACTCCACAAAACAAGTTGATATAAATGTACAATGACTACAATTCCATAACCTCAACACATAAAATAATCCCAGATGGGTTGATACGCCATTAAAATCAGTTTATCAAACGAATGAGTTTTTGTATCATGAGTGTCCATATTCGAAATAATGAATCTATTATAAAATTTTGAAAACTGTCAATTCATTTTGTACACACCCAGAACAATATTGTTGTTTTTGGGGGTTGACTCGTCATTTCTTTTGAGCGAAATCTGAGAAACTTTATTTCCAATTGCCAGAGAAAGATTTCTTTCGTAATGTGAGATTTAAAGTAACGGTTATGCCATGAGAACGTCTAACATGCCTGTGGAGATATTCATTAAGCATAATCTGTCACATGTAAGGTTACTGTATGATATCCAAAACGAGGCCATGCCCACCTTTTACAATTGTCATCTAATGACTGCCTTTCAACTTTAAATGCTTTCCATCTTTTTATTTTTTGTTACAGAATTCGAAAAGTACAAATTAGTTTCTATGCATTAAACTTTTGAACAAGAGACGTGTTTTCACCCATGGCCTTAAAGTATTCGACCAATTTTGCAATTTGAGTTCACAGCTTAGAACCGTGAAGACAGCTTTAAGCTTTTATTTATTTGTATTTTTAAGATCTAAGACTGCGTGAACAATGGAGGTATTTAAAAAAAATCCCCTGTATAGTTAAATAAATGAATAAATAAATAATTAAAGTAAAGTTACTCAAAGTATTAGCCAACAGTGGATAGAGTGTTTGCCAATGGTCCCGGAGACCGAGGTTCAATTCCAGGTGGAGTCATATCAAAGACTCAAAAAGTGGTACTTGATGCCTCCTTGCTTAACACTCAGTATTATAAGGTATGGATCAAGGGTAAGTGGAGCAATCCAGGGAAAGGAGTTGCACCTTACTCCATACCTTAGTGTAGTTGCTATCGAAAAGGGAGCCTTTGGGTCACCCTCGATTACAGTCAGTCAACTTAACAAAAAGTGGAGCGCGGATAACCCGATGTCGAAATTTTTAGATTTTTTTTTCAATTCCGGTATCATTGGGGAACGAGAAGATAGAAATTTGATTTTAAAAAATCCAATCGTAGTTTACCGAAACTTTTCTCGTTCCCCAATGAAGCCTGCATTGGAAAAATAAGGTCTAAAAAGTTCGCTTTTACCCTGGACTAAAATGTATTCAGCCAATTCAGTTACTTGAGTTTATGGCTCAAATCTGTTAAGACAGGTTGATTTAGTTGTCCAAATTTCTTAGACAAAGCTTGATGATTTTTATCATTAAGGGTTTTCGGACTATTGTCTTAATCTTTATGGTCATATTCATAACGCTTCAGTCGATATGTCCTCTGGCCTTCTTCAGGTGACTGAATTTCTGAGACGAAGCTTGATGATTTTTATCATTAAGAGTTTCCGGACTATTATCTTCATCTTTATTGTTATTTCCACAACATTTCGGCCGATATTTCCTACGGCCTTCTTCAGGTGTTTGTCGAACTCGGGAACCTCCACAGAACTTCGAACTACATCCTTTATTGGACATATGGCGTAACGGTTATCGGCGTTGGTTCCCTAAGCTTCTGAGGAGACAATCATCTGGAGGTTGCAGGTTCAATCCTGACTGCAGGTGAGTAACAATACAGGAATACTTAACACTAGTACCCGGTTATAGGTAACGGAATCAGAACAGGCGACCCCCGTGTATTCAATAAAGGACGTAGTTCGAAGTTCCGTGAAGGTTCCCGTGTTCGAAAAACACCTGAAGAAGGCCGGAGGTCATATCGGTCAAAACGTTGCGGAAATAACAATAAAGATGAAGACAATAGTCCGAAAACCCTTAATGATAAAAACAGTTTAATTTCTTTTTTAAATCCTAGATTGCATGAACAAAAAAACCAACAAAATGAATAGAATAAAGCTACTGAAGGTACTAGATGTTTCAGAAAAACTGATGATATCATTCCGCATTTTAATAATTTGACCAATCCAAATAATTTTAAATTTTAACTGCTGGTGTAGAAATAACCGAAAACATAGAAATGCTATTCACTGAAAAAGACAAGGCGTTTAAACATTCAAAATAGAATTTTGTTCCAACATGTGCTATTAAAAATTGAGGTCACTTGAACGAAAATTGGTCAAGTTATTATATTACGAAATAATATAACTTTTTTTTCCTGAAATATCCTGTATATTCCAAATTATGTCGCATTTTTTGAAACACGTTGTATATGAGGTTTGATTTCATGTTTTAGTTAATAATGTCAATCTTGAGAATGTTACTTGCTGATAAATGGATCAATAAACTGAAGAAGAATAATCGGAAATTCACTGACCCTACAACCCTAAAGGCATCGGAGCCCGGAGCCTAAGAAACGGTATATATCTGAGAAAACTTAGAAAAATCTATTAAAAAAACATAACAAAAAAACAAAAACACAAACAAACAAAATAAGATAGAAATAGATTAAAAAATAATTTTATTCTTAAAAGTTTTTCCAAGTTTTTTCTTTCAAAATACGCTATTTATAAAAAATAAATATGTTCATGAATAAAAAAAAGTACTGAAAATTATATCGAAATAAAAGAAACAGCTGATTTTTGGAAGATTTTTAATCTTAAAAGTTTTCAGAATTTGTCTTTATGTAAATTATTACACTAACTGCACAAATTACTGTATCCAAACACCGTTTTACAATGTGAGTAATTTTTTTTACATAGAAAAACGTATTTTTGATTTTATTTTGCATGATCATAAATCCTATATTTGATTTTTTTTCGTAAATGATTCTTTTTACGAATAACACAAGAGAAAAACCAAGAAGACATTTCCAAAACTTAACTTATATCCCACACTCAATGAGAATAGAAATCACTAACAGTGATCTATAAACAAGCTTATCAACCATATAGTACGCAAGGTGCCCGCGCAAAATATTAGGTTTGGTTTGCCAAAAGCCATTCTCCTAGAAGAACAGTGGTGGTGCTATTTAACCCATAGCTGGGAGGATAAGGGGGTTCATACCTTTCCCAAGGGTATTTGTCCGAAAGTGAACGTAATAGCGTGACTGGAGTTCCAACTCGCGTGCTACGATTTCGCAGACCATCGCTTTAACCATTACACCACGGGACACCCCAAAATATTAGGAGGAGTCATTTACTAAGCGTAGTCTGGCACAAGCCTAAAAATATGTGACACCCAGTGAGAATAGAAATCACTTAAACTTGCCAACAATTGCACAACTAAAAGTGCCTGCGTAAAGTATGAGAAGACAAATTATATATTTGAAGATTTTTTTAATGAATGAAATTTAAACCAATAGGTGAGAGACACACTCTGCACTTAGGACTATAAAAGTACTGACATTTGTGATGAGTGAGCGAAAGTGAAAACGAACACAAAGAAAAATGTCCTCTTTTAAAGTTAGAATAGTAGAAGATAGGGTTTCTCTAGAGAAGAATACTATTTGTATTATTTCTTATTTCTCAAATGAAGAGTCCTCAATATGACACTAAACTGTATTAGACCCGTCAATTAGAGCTGTGGACTACACCGACAGCATCTCTGCAGAGGGGTGAGAACATCCCCACAATGAGTATCCTGATTATGATATCAAACAATTTTTGGGATATACTCCACTCTTGGAGATTACGGAGTAGACCTTCATTGCCGATGCTCTCAGGTCCACTGACTAGGAGTGGTAGCACTTGATAGGGACCTATGTATGAGTCAAACAGAAACTATGTTTGCAAACAAATGACTGATGTTAAATTGTCACTGTTATATAACAATACTTGAAACCATTTAACTCTAGAGAGAGAGAGAGCTTTGGCTCGTTTAAGAATATTATCAACAATATGTACTTACAAGTCTTATATATAATATATATATATATATATATATATATATATATATATATATATATATATATAGAGAGAGAGAGAGAGAGAGAACATTAGGCATTAAATAACCTATAATGGTTGATATACCATAAAACTCAACCAAACCAAATCATATATATTAAATATATAAGGAAGATTTGTCACGTCTATGTGAAGGGCTCCGTTGGAGAAAGTAACTTAAGAGTTCGTCCTTTCTTCTCCAGCAGTGTCCCACATGCCTTTTTCGTTTTATTTGGATAGTTTTAGAGATAAGAAGTTGGTGGCCAGACAGTCGATGATGTTGCTTTCGGGATTTGTTCCAAAGAGCTCGTAGCATTCTTATACAGTTCTCATCTAGCTTTTTCTATATACGCTTTGCAAGTGTCCATGTGGTGCATCCATACAGTAGAAGTGACACGAGAAGAAATTGATTATATATGATTTGTAAAAAGATGTTGTTGATAACATTTTATTGAGCTCATTTTATTTGCACACTATTTAATGGCTTAAAGTATTGCTATAAACAGTCTCAATTTAACATCAATTATTTGTTTGCACACGTCGTTTGCAGGTAATTTCATTTTTAAATGAGTTTGAACTAATTTCTTCGCACACGAGTATTGTTTCAGTTTCTACAAAGTTTAATGATGTCAATTACTTCAAACATTATTAATTCTATTCGATATTAATCATTTGTTTTCACAGTGCAAATTGGTTACAAGTATTGCTATTTAACAGTAAATACTAATAAATCAATTTAGGCAGACATTTAAAGAGTTTCTGTCATGTTATTTAACATTAATAATTCAATTCAATATTACTCATTCGTTTACACAGTAAAATGGTTTCAAGTATTCCAATATATCACCAACAATTCAATATTATTCATTCGTTTACACAGTTAAATGTTTCCAAGTATTCCTATGTATCACCAACAATTCAATTAAACATTACTCATTCGTTTATACACAAGTAAATGGTTCCAAGTATTCCTATCTGTCACGAACAATTAAATTAAACATCAGTAATTTGTTTATACACAGTTAAATGATCAAACAGTTCTATTTCTAACAATTCAATCTATAATAAATGATTTGTTTGCACTTAGTTTAAATGTCAAATTGTCCTATTTGACACATAGATAGAAACCTTTCAGGTGCTACTACTCTAAGCCAGAGTGAATATGGGAAACATTGGCAATAAAAGGGTACTCTGCATTCCCTCAAACTCTAGGACTGAATCCTCATTATCAGATGGTTTAATGTCATATTCAGGACACTAGTTAGGGGAGTAATACACCTCTGTAGAGACACAGTCGGTGTATTCCACAGCCCCTGCTGAATGGGCTCGGTTTATAGGCTATTATTATTATATATTATCCTATATCGGTTTATTATATATATATATATATAATATATATATATATATTATTATTATTATTATTATTATTATATATTATCCTATATCGGTTTATTTGTTGAGGTGTTGATTGGTAGATTAACACTTTGAAAACGACTATTTTTTCCATTGATGTGTGTAGGCCAAAACTAGGATTCCCAAGAGACAAAATAGCATTGATGGAAATAAACTATTAGTCAATACAGGGCAAAGAAGACAAAATGAAGACAAGGCAGGAGTTTTCCAAAAAGGGGGACATTATGTAATTAGTGCCGTTTGGCATTTAAAAGGGAAAAAAAAGCTGATTATCGTTTTTTGGCGATGAACCTGTTAAACTGATTGTTACTTTTAATGCTTTTGCCAATCGGTGTTCAGCAGCAATGTGTGTCGTATGCGAGCCGAATTGTTAATGGGGAACTTCTCAGAGTTTCTTTCTCCGGCAGCTGTCAAGTCTTGTAAGATAATCAATTTTCGCCGAGATTTCAGCCGAAACCTGAGTAAGGTTGTATGGAAGACTTGCTGATGTCCATGCAGCAAGTCTCCATTTTCCAAAACGCCAAGAGATGGACAACATGATATACAAATTTGCATTAGTTTCGTCCCATAGGTTTTCAGAACCTGGTTCAACTCAGCTTTAGGGAATCCTATTCCTTAATTATCCAGTCTACTATGGCAAGAACTCTATCAAGTCGGCTGCCTTTATCAAGGTTAAAAAGTACTGTCTTTCCTACAGCTCATCGAAAACTGGATGGATGCATATATATATATATATATGTATACACACACACACACACACACATATATATATATATATATATATATATATATATATATATATATTTATATGTGTGTGTTCAGATACGTAAACATTGATGAACTAACTTACTATATATATATATATATATATATAGACACACACAGACACACAAAGTCATAAACAATATTTATGCACATATATGATCATTCATTGATTACATATATATAAGCATATGTGTATATATATATATATATATATATATAAATTTCATTAAACATAATAGGCATTTTATGTCTCCATATTTTCTTCTGGATCCGTTCGAATTCCCGTATTACTTTTATCGTATTCGGCGGGAACTGATTTATGTATTGTCCATAGTTGTATGTATCCCTAGTACTGATGATGGCCCAAAGTCGGGCAGAAAGAACTAGGGATACATACAACTATGGACAATAAATACATCAATTCCCTCCGAATACGATAAAAGTAATACGGGAATTCGAACGGATCCAGAAGAAAATATGTAGGCATTAAATGTCTATTATATTTAATGAAATTTGCATTCATGAAGAAATGCTGCCTAAATATACACACACACACACACACACATATATATATATATATATATATATATATATATATATATATATATATATATATACACATATTTATAAACATTTATTTCGATAAATATTCATAAACAATGTACACACACACACACACATATATATATATATATATATATATATATACATTCATAAACTATATATATATTTATACACACATTCGTAAACAAGTTTTGTTTTTTTGTTTAAAGGTCTATTAATCTTCAAGGGTTATTTTTTAATACCAAATCTATTTTTGTAGAAGGACAGTTTTGGTGCTATTATTAAACTATAATTAGGATGGTGAGGGATAAAGGGATTCACACCTTTCCTAAGTGAACGTAATGGTGCTATTGGATTTCGAATTCGCTTACTTCCACGCCGCCATCTCTCTCTTCAGCTATTACACCACGACGATTTCTCCCATTCATAAACAATATATTATATAAACTATACATAAAATCATAAATTATATATAAACTATATACGAAGTTCATTCAATAAGTTTCTAGACTTTTTTGTAGAGACATTTAAATTTGTTGTCGACTTTTGAAAATACAGTATGTTATTGCTATACATCTTATAAAATAACTGACCAATTTCTATGATTTCAAGTTCAAAGGAACAGCTCCAGCAGGAATTGGAATATACCCTACTAAAGCCTGATTGTCACAGCTGGTGAATTTCAAAAATGCAATCTGGACGTGAGGACACTTTAGAAGAACGATATGCAATAACATTGTGTTTTAAACTTGGAAAGAATGCCACAGAAACGTATGGAATGCTTCAGACTGCTTTGGAGTTTTTGAGTGGAATAAGAGATTCAAGGAAGGCAGGGAGTCTTTGAGGGCTGATGAGAGGTGTGGGAGGAGTAAGGAAGTCAATACACCAAAGTTGATTGGCCAAAGGGTTAAGGTTACTATGTAGAAGTTTTAAGGGAGTTCAGGAAGAGATTTCGTCGGAAGTGGCCAGCACTCTTCAAATCGGGTCAGTGGCATTTCCACCAAGACAATGCACTAGTTCACAACTCCATCCTTGTCACAGACTATTTGACCAAGATGGGCACCAAGACAGTTTCTCACCCTCCCTTTCGTCCAGACCTTGCTCCCTGTAACTTTTGGTTATTCCCTAAGCTCAAAGGCTGTCGTTATGAGACAATAGAGGAGATGAAAGAGGCTGTGACGAAGGTCAATTGACATGCTCACACAAGAGGACTTCCATAAGTTGTTGGAACACTACAACAAGGGAATTGCAGCCGGGGGAGATTACTTCGAAGGAGACTAGAGATTCATGTGTATACTATCAATAAAAGTGCCCATACGAAAAAAGTCTGGAAGCTTATTCAAGGATCCTCGTATGAAATCTTATATATATATATATATATATAATCTTTTTTAACATTACATACACGTATAGATTATCCTTTATGCACAATATACATGCATATAATTTATAAACAACGCACATATACAATCATCCATTGTTTATTATAATATATATATATATATATATATATATATATATATATATATATATATATATATATATGCAATTATTTATAAGCAATAAATTTATAAAAAATTTATAAACAATATAGAACCGGCTCATTTGCGTAGTGGGTAGAGTGTTCACCAATGGTCCGGGAGATCGGCGTTCAATCCTACTCAGTAATATAAGGTACGTATCAAGGGTAAAGTGGAAAAATCCGAGGAAAGGAGTAGCGTCCTCCCCTACACCTCGGTATAGTAGCTATTGAAAAAGGAACTTTCTGATCGCCAACTTTACTTATATATATATATATATATATATATATATATATATAGTTTCATAATCATTTGTAAATAATTTATACATATACATGCATTTTTATCTTCATTTTTAAACAGTAACTGCTTTAAGTATTTAAATAGAAATAATTTAAAAGAAATAAGGTTTACGTAGCTGAGGCGTTAAAACCTACAAGCTCTCCGGATCAGACTACACCTTAGAGAAATGTCAACAAATTGCTCACTACACAGTCCTTATTACTTATGTATAACTTATTGTGATACGGTTGACTATTTAGAGTTATCAGTAAGATTATATTAAAACAAACGACCTAAATCGTAACTAAGAGTTTCACGCTGTAAAACGATAATCAGGCTGAGAAACTAAAGAAGAATTAGTACTTAGACAAAAATGTTGCCATCCCTTTGGCGTTATGGATATGCTAACTCATTCCTTCATTCTTAAAGATTAGCCACCCCCTAAATGTCCATGTGGAAACCAGTACACTAGAAAACACATCTTGATTGAATGCACAAAACTAACCAACAATTGACGAAGGTTTTATAATGTTGACAATATGAACAAACTATTTTGAATTACCCACCCTAAGCAGATATTGAACTTTCTGAAAAGGACCGGCCTCCCATCAAAAATGTAGACTGATGTATTTTCCATACTCGCAATTACTTAACTGTGTGAAAACAAATTGCAAACATTAGATAGAAGTACTGATGTTAGCTAAAATAGCTCCAAGTATTACTGTGTGCAAACAAGTGAGCTCTGGTTTGTCTGAAAATGTTCAACTACAAATCATGCGCTTATGATATATATATATATATATATCAACAGGATTTGGCATGAAATAACCCATTAAAGGTTGATATGCCATAAAACCCAACAAACCGAATATACTAATGTTGATATAAATACCAAAGTTTAGTTATCGACTGTTCAGTTGTCTTTGTGAAACCCAAGCCCGCATTTGCCTTTAAACACAGGAATACGTCATGGATTTTACGATTTCTCATTTGAATTTCAACACTAAACACTGAAAACAAAAAGAATACAAAGGAGAAGGAAAAAGAGAATAAAAGCCTATAGGGCCGTAAATGAGATGAGTGTCGTACATCATCAAAATTGACGTGCATTGGATCTCAGTTGCCGATTTCCAAAAAGAGATTCCGGCGTTTTGGGTGTTTTGGTTTTATTCATTTATTTTTGTTGAGTCACTCGATAAAGAAGTGTGAAGGAGCATGCGCAGTCGAGGACACGTGATACACTACCCTGGGCTTGCCAACTGGATTAGATTCCTTGGCAGTCTGACGAATTTCGGTGCAAGATTGTCAGTCATTATTACAACTTCCTTGGCGGGTAAAGACGTGAGAAAAGGAAACAAAACGATGATGAGGAAAAAGAGAGAAACAGAAATTCAATGGAGAACTTTTTAAAATTATTTATTCTATTTTGAGAACACAGTAAAATGAACCAAGAAGAAATATTTCTATTTAAGACAAAAACACACACGACTATATATATATATATATATATATATATATATATACACGCACACGCTCTGTCAGCGGGGCTTAGAATACACTTCCTGCATCCCCGGCAGAAGGATAAGACCACCCACCAGAAAGATTATAAGTTCTGGGTTTGACAGTAAACTGCATCTTATAGAGAGGCTGCAGTTCCTGAGATTTGGGGAGTATGGTATACCCTTTCATTGCCATTACTCCCAGGTCCACTCTGACCTGGTGTGGTAGTACTCGTTAGGATCCCATTTCTATTCGACAGAAATTCTTGATGTCATATAACAAAATTGTTTGTATTAGGAATAGTTTGTCGAAGCTATAATTGTTTACTAAGGATTGAAATACAACCGTTTATACTCGAGCAATTTACGATTTCGTGAACTGAATGACCCCAAATTTTTTGCTGCAAAAAGGTATTTTTACCATATAAGTTAGGCCTAGAAGCAAGTTAAGTTTCAACGTTTGAGAAACATCTCGTGCACCGAATGAACTGTATTTCTGATGTGAAAAATTGGTTCCAAAAATTCGTTACTTACATAGTATAAACGAAGGTTACTTGAATCCATATTACTGTGTACAAACAAATGATGTGAATAAAATTGAAATCTTTTCTTTCAACCATCATAAATAAATTATTGGAATCAAATAATAATCGAAGTCATTCAACTATGTGCAAATTATTAATGTTAGATAGGAATACTTGACATAACTGTGTGCAAACATCAACACAAAAAATGTAAAAATATACGTATAATGCGAGAATTTCCCTAGCCTTTAGGGAAAAATAACCTCAGACGCGTTGACATGCCATTAAAATAAATCAAACAAGATTTAGAAGTGTCTTGGAGGCTGAGAAGACTTCTTGCCACTCAGACTTTACTGAAAACCACCAGTTAGATGTAACGTGAATAAATTCACAAAGTGTGTATATATATATATATATATATATATATATATATATATATATATATGCGTGCAGAATCAGAAAAATCTACCTAGGTTTCACCTAAACGGATCATCAGGACATTTCAGGTCGAAAATGTCTAGATGATCCGTTTAGGTGGAAATTAGGTAGACTTCTTTTTTTTTTTCTGACTTTGTAGGTTTGGTTTGGTTTCTTTGTTTAATGGCATATCAACTCTTTTTAGGTTATTTAATGCCAAAGCCATTCTGCTAGAAGAACAGTAGTGGTACTATTTAACCCATAGCTGGGAGAATAAGGGGGTTCATACCTTTCCCAAGGGTATAGCGCGACTGGAGTACAAACTCGCGTACTACGATTCCACAGTCTATCGCTTTAACCATTACACGACGAGGACACCCCCCCTTGACTTTGTAAGCATTCATATTTCGCACTACTTAGTGTATTGAGCACTCATACATTTAGCTTAAGGGATTCTGTCGGTGGTTTTTCATTTGGCTAGGCATTGCAGTATTGGTGGATTATTTTCAAGTATTATGCATGTTTTAGTCTTTTCTTTTTTCTGGGATTTTTTTCCGGATATCATTTTGCCTAATTTTTTTTTTATTGCAATTTGTATTATCAGAGTTTTTTTTCACTCTATCAGAATTAAAGATTGATTATTACTATCCCCCACGGGGGTCGAGCATAATGCAAAGCTCTTCGAACGACTTGAGCACTCTGGTATCCGGTAAGGTTTAAATGTAAACAAAACGAAAGCTACTACTTAATACCTTATAATTCCCGAGCTGACATGGTTCGCTTATTGGCTGAACGGTATGATACTAAGTCTAACGTAAAGTTGGGCGGGTTTCGATCCCAGCTTCAAGTGTCCTACGTGTCAAGCCACACGGAAGAGTTGTGATAAAACGAAACAGTCTGTTTGGGGATGACAATATATATATATATATATATATATATATAAACGAACCCACTATTTTCATGCTTGCCTTAAAAATTTTAGAGTAGATGGGCTAACAATTAAAGCTTTGGTTGGTTTCTTTATTTAATGGCATATCAAGCTTCGAGGGTCATTCAGTGCCACAGCCACCCTTGTTGAAGAACAGTAGATGTACTATTTAACCCATAGCTGTGGGTGGGAGTGGGGAATGAGAGGGTTAATACTTTTTTGCATTGGCAATTGTCTGAAAGGGAACGAAATAGTGCGAGTGGAGTTCGAACTCGCTTATTGCGATGTTGCAGTCCAGCAAGTTAACCATTGCGCCACGGATATTCCTGCAGGGAAAGGAATAAAAACAAAACAACTCACAGTTGTAAGCAAATCGATATAAATACAGCTGGGCATAGTAGTTAAAAATAGCTAACGAGGCGGGTAATGTAAAAGAAGCCACGAAGCCTTACAGGTTGGGAAGGGGAAAAGGTGCAGTCAAAAATAAAGAAAAAGACGAATGACATTAAACTGGGGTAGAATTTTCTGATGATAGCCGGATAAGTTTACCGGGAACTAATTCCCATTGCTGATAATTTTTTAAATGTAGTGGACATAAAAAATTTAAAAAAATACTTATGTCCTATAATAGTTGTTATTTACCAATGTCCTATAATAGTGGTCACTTACTAAACTCAAGTTAGCACAAATTCAAAATTACAAAACAATCAGTGAGAATCGAACCCACTATCAACGGTTTACTAGTCTAACTCACTAACCCCGCTTCAGAAGCCTTCTATTTCCCAAGATTTATTCTGGCATATGGCCATTAGATTGTTTGTTGTACCTATGGTTATAAAGTGGTTAGTCTTCTAAGTACATCGCAAGCTCTGTCCCAAAACAAAGATGACATTTGAATATATCTTTCACATAGTTAATACCATAAATATAATGTGACAGAAGTACAAACGATGTCCTATAATAATCGTTACATTTACAAGTATATTTCATACATTGAATGTAACGATTATTATGCAGCAGAGGAACGAACTATGACCCGAAATAATTGGTACATTCGCATAGATATCTAATACAGTGAATGCTATAGATATTATGGGACAGAGGTGCTATGTCCCATAATAGCTGTTGCATGTACATATATGTTCCATACACTAAATGTAACAGTTATTATGGGATAGAGGTACTACCTAGATCCCATAATAGATGGTACATTTGCGTATACATTTCATACAGCGAATGTCATAGACTTTATGAAACAGAGCTACTGTCTGTGTCCCATAATCGTTGACACATTTGAATATGTATTTTGTCTACTATAGTATTACGGAACTGATGTAGGACAAATTTTGGAGTTAAAAAAAAGAAAGCTAAATTGAAAATAAGCGTTAACGTATATATATATATATATATATATATATATATATATATAACATTTAATTCATATAACGAGAATCAAATGTACTAAAATTATAAATAAGATAAACAAGTAATAACCAATATTAAAACCCATCAAATGCATGAAACACATTTAAACTCATCAACTATTACACCAATTCTTGGGGGGGGGGCTTAGTTTTATGCCATATCAAGCATTGTAGGTTATTTAATGCCAAATCCTGTTTATAAATATATATCAAATATATATGATTTGGTTTGGTTGAGTTTTATGGCATATCATTGTAGGTTATTTAATGCCAAATCCTCTTTATACATATATATTAAATATATATATGATTTGGTTTGGTTGGGTTTTATGGTATATCAACCATTGTTGGTTATTTAATGCCAAATCCTCTTTATACATATATATTAAATATATATGATTTGGTTTGGTTTTGTTTCATGGCATATTATTCATTCTAAGTTATTTAATGCCAAATCCTCTTTATAAATATATATTAAATATATATGATTTGGTTTTGTTTTGTTTCATGGCATATTATTCATTCTAAGTTATTTAATGCCAAATCCTCTTTATACATATATATTAAATATATATATGATTTGGTTTGGTTGGGTTTTATGGCATATCAACCATTGTTGGCTATTTAATGCCAAATCCTCTTTATACATATATATTAGATATATATGATTTGGCTTGGTTTTATGGTGTATCAACCATTGTAGGTTATTTAATGCCGAATCCTGTTTATGCATATATATCAAATATACACGATTTGTAAATACATTTTGTTGTTGACCTATTTAAATAAACCAGCGCTCATTTTTGGCACAAAGTAAAATGGTTTCAAGTATTGCTATGTAACAGTAACAATGTAACATCAGTCATTTGTTTGCACACGTTTCGATAGATATACATAATACCTATGAGATTAGTTTGTTGGTAATTTTATTTTTAAATGAGTTAAAACTAATTTCATTGCACAGTAGTATTATCATTGTTTCTACACAGTTAAATAGTTTCAAGTATTGCTATCTAACACTTATAATTCTATTCAATATTAACTATTTGTTTGTACACAGTGAAGTTGATACAGGTATTGCTATTTAACACTAATTATTCTATTCAACATTTCTAATTCGTTTGCACACAGTTAAATGGTTCCAAGTATTTCTATGTATCACCAACAATTCAATTAAACATCAGTCATTTGTTTAAACATAGTTAAATGATCAAACAGTTCTATTTCAAACAATTCAATTCAGCATCTCATTTGTTTGCACTCATTTTAAATGTCAAACAGTTATATTTGACTCATAGATAGGACCCTGTCAGGTGTTACCACTCTGGGCTAGAGTGGGCCTTAGACTGATGACGACGAAGGGATACTCCGTATTCTCTAAAGTTCCAGCGTTACTGGAACCTCACCATCAAATTGTTTTGTGTTATAACACTGGGATACTAGTTAGGATCTTAATCATCTGCAGAGATGCAGTCATTGTATTCTACTGCCTCAGCTGGCTTGGCTGTACACGAAATTTAAAACTTCCAATTTCATTGCTAAAAATAATACAAACTCCCCTAAATCCCACTTAAACCAAACACATTTTGTTTAAAAATTCAACTGTTCATTCCCGGAGCGTCTCTCGAACACCCTACGAACCTCTAATATACCTACAATGATAATACAACTACCACCAACTTTTGTCATCCGACATATCACCTTTATGACACCAGTTCCATCAAGCAACTATAAGAGATAGTAAGAACACAGATACGTTTACATCAGTTACCCTGTTTATCCAACTCTGTGTTCCCATATTTTCGTTACGGTATAAACTTTCAAAACTCTTCTAAAAAAATACAAACACACCTTACACAAGCAAGCAACCCCTGATGATTGGCTATGAAGGGCCCGAAAGCGCTCGGGAGAATTTTGGGAAATTCATCTACCAATTCCATCCTGAAACTAAGACACTTATCAGGAAACTTGAAAAGATCTTAAATAAATTATACAGACAAAATGTATCTTTATCTTTTAATGAAAGATGCTTATATATATGGAAAAATGGTAAATTTTGGTAACTCAGGCAACATTATAAAAGTAAGTGAAAAAGTGGATAAACCAACTCTAACAACAGATTTAGCAACGATATTTCATTCTTTATTTGAAAAAGAATTTCTTGTTTCCATTGAGTGTGTGTTGCTATTGTTTAAAACAGTAATTACTGCTAAAGTATATCATCCATGAAGTTAACATACTACTAGCATTTCGCCATGCTATAGAAACTATACAACGATGCAGTGTGCTATTTAAAACAAACCTAGGAAGCAGCACCCTACAAAACAGCGACTGTAAGCCCACTTATCTCCTATCACACAAACCAACCAAGTAAAATGAAGACAAGACAAGCTGGGAACTGCCGGGGAAGTAGAAACGAACTCATGGACTTCTACACATAGACACACCAGTATTGGTCGACCAATAAAAACTTACATTCATCAGCTCAGTGTGGACATTCGATGCCGTCTAGAGGACTTACAAAGAGCAATGGCCGATTAATACCGGTGATAGAGAGAGAGTGTGTCAAGAGAATCCCTGCTACTAGCACGACTTGATGATAATGGAGAAAAGCTTAATAGATAAATGCGTTGATGATCATATTTCGAATGTTAAATCTTTAAGTGTCAAGAGCTCTGACAAGGAAGTTAATAATACAAAGGCCTTATTCCCTGGAAGGGAGTAAGACTCTCCACAAAAAGAGGCGCCATGGGTATGACACTAAATTGTCCTCCATTGTGAGGCTCCTGTTCTGTTCATTCTCCTTACTCCCTAATCTACACTGACCGGGACTGGTAGTACTGTGTTAGGGTCTCGTCTATGAGTTAAATAGATCTATTTAAAAATTATTCGTTTTGAATTGGACCATATCCCCCACAAAATCTTAAGAAACAGCAACGCAAAAAATGTTAATATAAACGTACAATGAACACAATTTCCTAATCTTTAGGTATAAAATAACCCTAGACTGAGTGATATGCCGTTAAGTACCGAATGCACAGTTGTGAGCAGTACCAAAGTTACTTGGTTTCGTCAGCATTCTTTGTTTGGAGTGCTTCAAGCATCAAGAAATAAACTTGACCCTTAACTTTTTAGACCAGTGAAGTGGGTGCGCAGTTGTTGCCTGGATGGGACTGTAAAATAAGTATTTCATGTTTAATTTTCCCCCGATTAGGAATTCATGTTAGTACCTGTCGAGACAAACTAGTGATCTCTTTGGATAGGAATTTCCGAGCTTACCGCCGAGACCTAAGCCACGAGGCGAAGAGCAATTTTATGACAATTAGAGATTGAAATAACAAAAAAAATAAAAGCTGTCTTAATAGAGCTAGCAAGAAGCTTTCCGAAGCTTACGAACAATTAATTCCTTTTATACAATTTCGTTAAATACTCAATCAACATCTTAACGGTGAAGAACAGGCTATTTAAGTGGATGGTTTTAAGTTAATAGGTAAAGATCGACATTTATTTGAAGCTGTCTGATTTGGTTGTTCATGTAAACGAATTTCAATGGTAAATCAAAGGAGAATTTTGTATATAGATAAGTATTAATGTTTCTTATTACCATCACAATGTCCAGTACATTGTTTCTGGACATTGGCCTAGCGGTTAGAGTGTTCGCCAATGGCCCGGGAGACCTGGGTTCAATCCCAGGTCGAGTCATACCAAAGACTTTAACACCTTGCTTAACACTCAACATTATAAGGTACGGTTCAAGGGTAAAGTGGAGCAATCCAGGGAAAGGAGTAGCGCCCTCCCCTACACCTTGGTGTAGTAGCTATCGAAAAGGGAGCCTTCGGGTCACCCTCGACGATGGTCGCTAACTTTACTTACTTTATTACCATCACAAACACACCATTAATGCACTCAAAAAAAAGGTGTCCTGAGTATGACACTTAGCTGTATCAGAATGTACAGTACCTGTTTTGGAGTTCTTAGAAATATGTTGTACCCATTCATTGACATTACTCCCAGGTCCACTCAGACCCAAAGTGGTCGTACCTTTTAGAGTCTCATCTAATTGGCTGATATAAATGAAACCATGTAATTATGTAGAAATTATGTGGAAAAATCATTTGTATTAAGAATAGTCACTTGCAGTTTTATTCGTTAACAAAAGATCATCATTTGTTTAAAAACATGATTACTTCGAAAATAAATATCTTCGATATTAAACACTCTGAGAAGAATTTGATGTTGTAAAACCAATTTGCAATCGAGTAATGCACGGCTATCAGACCTGACCGATAAAATGAAACGCAGTTTCTTCCAATCAGCAGTCGTGTCGATACTATTATATAGATGCACTACATGGACGCTCACTAAACGGATGGAGAAAAGGCTTGATGGCAACTACACAAGAATGCTGCGAGCAATATTGAACAAGTCCTGGAGGCAACACCCCACAAAGAAGCAGCTATACGGCTACCTACCTCCTATCACGAAAACTGTCAAAGTTAGACGAACCAGACATGCAGGACACTGCTGGAGAAGTAGGGACGAGAGCATAAGTGTACTCCAATTGACCCCTTCACATGGCCGAGCAAAAGCAGGGTGACCAGCTCGAACCTACATACAGCACCTCAGTGAGGATACGGGGTGTAACCCTGAGGACCTGACGGAAGCGATGAACGATCGGGAGAGGTGGCGGGAAAGGGTCAGGGATATCCATGCTGATGCCTCGGCAAGATGATGATGATGATGATCTGTGGTCGAATTGAATGTTGTCAAATGCAAGTTAAAGGGAAAACCTACGATAAACATTCGATTATTTTCAGGAAAGCTAGGATTATCGCATAAAGAAAATTTTTCATATATTACAAAAAAAGTTTTCATCGGTTTCTCACAAAATTTAAATTGATTAGGTTACAAAGATATATAGACTCTTATATATCATTGTCCAAGCGTCCATCCAATATGTGAGGGTGGAAATTTAAGAGCCATTCGATAAATAAAGGCAGTTTTGAAAAATGCAAAATAATGTTTTTCAGAATTTTATTCCGTAAATCAAAATTCTTCAGGGGGTGTCCTCGTGGTGTAATGGTTAAACCGATGGACTACGGAATCGTAATAAGCGAGTTCGAACTCCAGTCGCGCTATTATGTTCACTTTCGGGCAAATACCCTTGGGAAAAGTATGAACCCCCTTATCCTCCTAGCTATGGGTGAAATAGTACCACTACTGTTCTTCTAGGAGAATGGCTTTGGCATTAAATAATGGTTAAAATGCCATTAAACAAAGAAATTAAACCAAACCAAAATTCTTCATTGTTTAGAATTGGTTTATTGCAAAAATAATTTCAATCTCGTAAAAATATTTGTTTTGAGGCTGTTCAAAATATTGAAAAATTAAACACAGTGCTCCATGCTTGAACAGAGGTCTTCTCGTCAAATTTTTGCAGGCTGAGAATTACAAACTATGTGCAATTTACAGAAGAAAATATGATGTGTACTGGGAATCTTGTTTTAGCAAAAACAAAAAAAATCTTTACAAATGGGCTTAATAGGAGATCATTATTATGATCCAGAATCGAAAAAAAAAAGCCAGGGAGTAAAAACATACCGACCCCTTGGCAAATGACAAGCTCGAGGCACAGCTGCCATAAAAAAAGAAGGCCATACGGACAGTCTTCAAGGATATTAAAGGACCCATCACAATTGATGTCTTTGGAAAAAGGTGCAACAGTAAATAGTGCTTCCTATTGCCAACTCCTTTGGTAACCTCCATTTTATTTACTAAATGACTGCTGTTGTACATTTGATGACTGTGACAAATTCCATGTCCGACATCTTGAGGAAAGTGGGTGTGCTGTAGCTACTCCAACTTTCTACACTCATCTAGAGGTGTCCTCGTGGTGTAATGGTTAAAGCGATGAACTGCGGTATCGTAGTACGCGAGTTCGTACTCCAGTCGCGCTATTACGTTCACTTTCGGGCAAATACCCTTCGGAAAGGTATGAACCCCCTTATTCTCCCTCCAGCTATGGGTAAATAGTAGGACAGACTAGGTTCTTCAGCCTTGGTGAGGCAACTAGTCTAGGAGAAGGAAAACTCTGAATTCAAAACCTGTTAAACTCCGCTGAAAAAAATTGACCTTGTGTCATATCCTGCCTGAGCGGAGGGGTTGGTAAATAGTATCTAGAGGATTAACGCTTATCCTCGAAGGAAAAGAACACGGCTTCTCGAGTTTAAATCATGAACTTGGTAGTTTGTATTTTACATATTGTTAATGCCCATCGGGAAATGTACGAATATTACTATTTCTCCGTTCAGGTGTCCGTGAATAGTTGGGTAAACTGGGTTCTTGGTATGGCAACGAGTCAAAATTCCTACCCAAGACATGATACATGCGTGACGCCCCCAAAACCAAGTTACGAGGGCATTAAGCGAGTGAGAGAGAAGTAAACCTCTCTATTAAAAAATCATCTTCGAGGGAACGTTAGTTGGTTGGTTGTTTTGTTTTACGGCGTATCAACCCTTTTCGGGTCATTTAACGCCGAATTGAACTTCAAATAATTCAGTTTAATATAAGTATACTTTTTTTACAGTTCAATGTCAAAACAGTTCTATTTCAAACAATTCAATTTAGCATAAGTACACAGTTTAGTTCTATTTGACCCATAGATAGGACCCTATCAGGTGCTACCTCTCCGGAGCCAGAGTGGACCTGAGAGGGATGGCAATAAAGGGGTATTCCGCATTCCCTAAAGCTGTGGCAGAACTGGAACCTCAACACCAGATTGTTTAGTGTCATACCCAGGACACCCGTTGGTGAGGGGTCTTACCCGTCTGCAGAGAAGCAATTGGTATATTCTACAGTCCCATCATACTGGTAGCAAATTTCGACAGATACCTTGGGTCATTTTGTTTACTGCCATCATCAAGACAAGAGGAACCTGTTTCATTTCGGGAGGATCTGCAATCTGCCTGAGGACTATTTATTCATCAAACCTCTCTACCGCGAGTAGCACGTAATAAAAATTCAATTTCTTTAGCGGAGAACAGCTGGTTTTAATTCAGAGTTTCCTTCTTCCTTGCCTAACCAAGGCTAGAGAACTTAGTTTGCTTCACAATTTACCCATAGCTGCGAGTGGGTAGAAAAAATGGATTTATACCTCATCGAAGGGCATTAGCACGAAGTGAAACAAACAATATTTTCTAAAATTTGAACACGGTCAGTCAGTTATGTTTGGTTTTATGATATTTCGACCATTGTCGGTCATTTGATGCCAAATCCTTTTAAACATATATCAGATATGATTTTTAAACACATTTTGAAGATAACATTTTAAAACAAGCTACTGAGATAGAGACACTATTGGGCAACAAGGAGTTTGTTTTTGGCCCCAGGAACCCCACCTAAATATAACTGCAATCAAACAGTGCAAATACAACAGTCAGTCAGGTGTCTCTTCAAGGACAGCATGTTTCTTTTTATATAGAAAAAAATCGGTTTCCCCAATTCTTTTAACACAAGTCACAAGATTTTTAAATCGGTATAATTTATGATAATGGAACAAACGCAAAGTAATTTACTAAATCGCTTCTCTGCCAATAGAGAACGTCGATTTGAATGCTAGAGAAAATAAAAATAAAACAGTAAAACAATTGCCATTTAATTGTAATTAACGAAAACGCTTCAGTAACGAAGAGTTTTTTTGAATGTCTAGGAAAGAAATTCCTTTTTGCATTCATTGTTGTTATTCTAAATGTTATCTGATAAGATTTCTCGTGATTTACTCGGCTTTAAATCTGATCTCTGATAAAATAAAACGGGATTTCTTCCAAGCTGTAGCCGTGTCGGTACAACTGCATGGCTGCACCACCTGGACTTTAACGAAATGCTTGGAGAAAAGGCTGAGAGCTGTTTTGGACAAATACTGGAAGCAGCGTTCTACTAAACAGCAGTTTTACGGCCACTTGTCTCCCATCACACAAACCATCCAAGAAAGACCAACAATCGACTCTGCGTACAGCTGGAGAAATAAGAGCGAATACATAATCAACGTTCTGCTATGGACTACTACTCATAGACCCACCAGTGTTAACTGATCAGCAAAAACTTACATTCATAAGCTCTGTGCGTACATTGGATACCGTCTAGAAGACCAAACAAGGGAGATAGTCGATAGGAGTGGATGGTGTGAGGGAATGAAAGGAATAAGTGCTCTCGGTACACCTCAATGATGACTGACACTACGGCACACAGGTCGTTTACGTTAATGGTCACCAACTTAAATTAAACAGGCTCATCACTGCTTAACTACAGAGATCTAGTGAGAAACGGAGCTTTAAGCAGGATTTGACCGTACATCTCGGAGATAGCCTTCTCTTGACGGATCATGCATTGCTGTCCAACTAAACAGGTGAATTTGTTTTCAAACCGAATCTTAAACCAATTAACCCAAAAGTGGTACACACAAGTGAATCATAATCACGTGGAACATATCAAGCTATTTATTTAGCAAATAGGTATCGGCTTTTTAATGATTAGCAGGTCGTTTAGACTCTTCCTGAATTTGCAAATGATGGCAGACTCCGAATTTTACAATTTCTATTTTCTATCTAACAATTTTAAGGAATTCCGACATCCGTGCAGAACTTTGAGCATTTTTTTTGTGAATTATGTAAAAAGATCTTGTCGGTGTTTTGGCATTTAAGCAAGAATTAATGACAAGACTGTCATATGTTCACGTACTTTAATATAGAAATGAATTATCAAAGATTATTAAAGAGAAATACATTGCTAATGATGTTACAAGAAAAATGCATTGCGAATAATTTTACTGTAGAAATGCATTACTTTTGAATTTAGGTTTGGTTTGGTTCCTTTGTTTAATGGCATATCAACTCTTTTTAGGTTATTTAAAGCCATTCTGCTAGAAGAACAGTAGTGGTACTATTTAACCCATAGCTGGGAGGATAAGGGGGTTCATACCTTTCCCAAGGGTATTTGTCCGAAAGTGAACGTAATAGCGCGACTGGAGTACGAACTCGCGTACTATGATTCCGCAGTCCATTGCTTTAACCATTACACCACGTGGATACCCCCCATAGCTGGGAGGATAAGGGGGGTTCATACCTTTCCCAAGGGTATTTGCCCAGAAGTGAACATAATAGCGCGACTGGAATTCGAACTAGCTTACTACGATTCCGCAGTCCATCGCTTTAACCACGAGGACACCCTCTTTTGATTTTATTATAGAGATGTTTGCTAATGATTTTATTATAGAAATGTAATGAAAAGTAGGAAGAAAGTGATTGCCACAATTTAGGGATTAAAGTAAACCTTACTGAAAGAATTATGCGATTCTACGTATGATTTAAATGAATTTCTTTTGATCTAAAAGAAATAAATTGCTCTTGGTTTCACTGTATAAATACATTGCTAATTATTCTATTATGGGAATGTTTTGAAATCAGAAAGAAAAAAAAGTTATCAACATCCGGGTCGGTACACCTACTTGTCTATGGTGGCCTCAGCCGGAGCATCGGTCAACTGAAATCCCTTCAATCTCCCTTTGTGTCGATATGTGTGTGTGAGTTCAAATTAAAGCTTGGGCTGTTTGCGTTCACTAATGTCCCTAAGAAAGGAACGAATCTATCTTTTCTACCCTACCAATAATTAAAATAATAAATAGTAAAATAGTAGGGCAGATTGAAATTTTTAGCATTATTAGAGTCTAATTTGAATTTCAACCCTTGGTCCTGTCATTGGCCAATGTGGCAGAGTAAGGCCCATTACTCTCCATGTTTTACATATTTTACCGAAGTCCTTAGTCCTGCAACAAACTAAAAAATTGGAGGGTGAAATGGCGCTGTGATAGTTCACATGATAATGGATTCCCCAAATGAATTTCCTTGGATGGGGAAGATTTAAATATAATAAAGAAAAAAGCTAGAGGAAATATATTGCATTAATAGAATAAAATAAAATGCTTCAAATTTTAGTTACAATAACTATATTTTGGAAGAATTATTGTTTCAGAACTCGAAAAAAAAAAAAAAAAGATACTTTTTTAAAAATGCACACATTAAAAAAAAGGCGTAATAATCTAATCTCGCTCTTTAAACACAAAATTTAATTCGACGAGGAATAAGACTTAAAGCATATATAATGCTGACTATAAAGAAAGGTAAAAAACACGTTTATAAGGTTTTTCTCCTTTTGATAATTAACAACTCGGTATTTCTGTAACGGATAAAACAGTACGTTGTTGTAAAAATGGAAGTCACGAAGCATTTACTTTAAAATACATATAAAAGGTAATCAATGATCTTTACGAGATTTTAAAATAAAAGTCAGAAATCATTTTTAACGATAAATAACAAGAAGCAATGACCATTAAAAAAAAACATTCGAATCAGTTTTTCTACATCAAAGTGTGGCAACTTAGGTCGAACATAACGTGATAGAAAAATTATGATGTCGGTCTAAAAATTAATGGGATTGATTTTTTTTTCACAACTTTGAAAATCAGCTGATACATATTGACAGTAAACACAATTGAAAAAATGACAGATCGATGTCACCTCACCCGGGTTACATCATATGGGGTTGGAAGTCCTTGAAATGTGTGCGAATGTGAGTATATATATATATATATATATATATATATATATATATACACACACACATTGATCTGACAATAATGACCATGAAACTCAAGAAGTCATGAGATTTTATTGAACCTTATATATATGTATATAGCTCTTCTCATGAATTTAGCACTTCGGAAGCCGATAATGTATATGTAAATGGATATACATAAAAATTCATTCGCTTACACTGAGAATAAAGTGGCTTTGGGGTAAGATATCAGACTGAAGTCAAGTCAACCGGGTTTCGATCTCAGCTTTAAGTATCTCACGAGTTTAGCCAGACCGAAGAGTCGCGATACAACAAAACAGTCTTTCTGTAGATGACTATATATATATATATATATATATATATATATATATATATATATATATTATAAATTGAATTACTATAACCAGAAAAATTAGAAAAAAACATATATTTAAGGGTTATTCAAAAAGCTCTAAGCCCCACCGAAAAAGAAGAGCCATAGCTGAATATATTTTTTGTCGTAGCAACACATTACGACTTTTTATAAAACTAGAAAGACAGATTCAGATTTCCCTATTAATTCCTAAGCAGGTGACGCCCTTACAATGGAGATATGTGCGCAACATATCAAAAATTGATTCAGTCTTAAAACTTTTTTTCTCGTAGATATATACATTGTCAATGCCAGTCAAAACATTGCAGTTTTTTTTTTTTGGCGGAGAAGATTCGTTTCTATTATGTAATTTTTGGATGACATGCTAGAACTACGGTATATGTCTATTATAGTCATATGGACACTAAGACAGAGCGATGTTGGTAACTTATTTATGAAAAAGGAAAAACATGATCTCTGGCCGAACCAATGCAATATTTCAGACTAAATCAAAATCGATTCTTTACCAATATTCTTAAAAACCATGTTTGCTCTATGTTTCCACTTAGAAAACGCTAGCACTGTGAAACTTAATTCGACGGACGCTGAAAAGTTCTCAGCCCGACAAAGAAGGTAATGACCTAGAGGAATGAAATGATTTTACTTTAGAGCTGAATTGCTTAAATTTTTCTTTAAAAATTGGATTGCTAATGATTTAACTATAGATATGATACTGCTAATTGTTTTACTATAGAAATTTGCATTGCCTTCGTTATCAGATTTTTATGTTGGAATCGCAATTCTAACTAATTTTTCCTACAAACCCGTTGAAGTTTACATTTGATAGTTCAGATAATCACAGTTCTCTTATACTTTGCTTAAATCACTAAATGATGTCACTCTTAAAATCAATTATTTTATATTTTTAAGAAATATTCGAAAATAACTAACTGATGTGTGTCATAAAATTAATTCTTTTATATCTAAGAGAAAAATTCTAAAAAATATTTTTTAAACTTCAATTTTTTTGTCTCAGCTTAAAAATGTCTGTTTAGGGGGAGGGGTTAACGTAATTGTCCTACTAAGTTAAAAGACCATTATTAGAGATTTGCATTATCACCGGGTGACTCACACTCGACCTAGTGTTACAACTAAGTTAAGGTTAGTTTATAACTATTTTTTTTTTTAATTCTCTTATTCTTTAAAGCAGTCCTACAAAAAATGGAGGTACATGTACCAATGATGGTACGGAAATCACCAACAAGCGGTACTTGGTAAGTTTCTGGTTTCACATTATCATAATATATATAATGTAAAAATGAAAATCCATGAAACCTTTTTGAATTGTTAGATATTATTCTTTTTTCATGCTGTGACACATTACAACAAATAGAAATACTTTAAAATCAAATGATAATAATATGGCACATTGGAAAAATATCCTGCCGGAACGACACATCAGATGTTTTTAGAAGAATCTTATAAAAAATAAAGAATTGAATAAAAAATAAAGAATTTTTCTAAAGAATTTTAAAAAGAAATAATTTTTCCTGAATGTGACATTTCTTCAACTGATGCTACGAGTATAGCACTAAAAACAATGGCTATTGTTTAAAATGAATTCAAATTCTAAGTTTATTTGCAATTAGTCACACTGTTCTGGCTAACCGTATGACTGAATCCACGTTCCTGACAGTCAAATCTATGGACCAAACATCTTCAACGTTCCCTATTTTTCAGCGTTCGTTTACGTCACTGACGCGCAGGCGCGATGACGTTATCATTCTGTAATGTCTGTCAATCGAAAATTCTTGTCATAACTTCAGCTCTATTCCCAATTATTTCCAGAGAGAGAGAGAGAGAGAGAGAGAGAGAGCAATAGAAAAAAATGATACCCCCTCGCTCCTTGACGTTTTCATTAACTTCCGCACCACTACAATGGAATATTCTTCCGACTGTCTTTTTACCCCCCCAACCCCGCTCTTTTTTATTAATATTATCATTACTATTGTTGCAGTCACCATCAATCTTTAATGTTGAGTTGCAGTTTGGATCAATTGTTAGAAAAAGATGCACACTCATTCCAACAGGGAAATACCGCAAGACTACAATAGTAAAAATATAATAGATTGATTTTAACAGCGAGTCAACCTGTCTAAGGTTATTTTATGCTTAGAGGTTAGGGAATCGCGTTCATTGTATATTTATATTTACATTTTTTGTGTAGTTGTTTCTTACGTTTTTCTTTTTTGCACACATTTATGATATCAAGTATTCTTCAATACCGTATTTGACGCCATATAAGGCACACCTTTTTTTATTTTAACTAAAAATATCTTTAAATTTCCCACCGTCTTATATGCTATATGTAGTTGTCTAAATTTCTGAGACGAAGCACAATATGAGCACAGGTAAAAAAAATCATATATAATAGTAGTAATTCTAGTCAAGTAAGAACATCAAGTTTTTAAGTCCCAAAAATTCACTCTGAATTGTCCAGCAGAACACATAGCATAACGGTTATAAGCGTTGGTTCCCTAAGCTTCTAAGGAGACAATCATCTGGAGGTTGCAGGTTCAATCCTGACTGCAGGTGAGTAACAATACAGAAATACTTAACCCTTGTACCCAGTTATGGCTAACGGAATCAGAACAGGCGTTCCCCGTGGATTCATTAAAGGACGTAGTTCGAAGTTCCGTGAATGATCCCCAGTTCGACAAACACCTGAAGAAGGCCGGAGGACATACCGGCCGATACATTGTGGAAATAACAATAAAGATGAAGACAATAGTCCGAAAACTCTTAATGATAAAAATGCTATCTGTAGAAATGTAGACCGAAATTAGCAACCAGGCAGGTCCTATTCTTTAGAGAAACTTTCATATACCTATTGTCATTATTTAAAAGGACGTTATGCTGATTAAATATGTAATAGTTAATAATATTTTTTATATTAATTTTATCACGTTTAATATTGGCACTTTATTTTTTCTTAATTTGCCCGGCTGAAATTGGGATGCGTCTTATAATTCAAATACATTTTTGATACGACTAATTTGTTTTATAAAAAAGTGTGTTCTGGATATGACATGAAACTAAATCTGATGGTGAGGTCTCAGTCCTGTGAATCTGAAAAACGTTCATGGCCAATGTCCCTATATCCACTCTCTTTGCCTCGTCGGCTGTGGCTATAAAACACACCGACTGCTTCTCTACAGAGGGGTAACATTTCGCCAACGAGTGTCCTAGATATGACACTAAACAATCTGATGGTGAGGTTATAGTAATGCTGGAGCTTTGGGGAATGCAGAGTACCCCTTTATTGCCATCGCTCCCAGGTCCACTCTGGCGAGGAGTGGTAGCACCTGATAGGGTCCTATCTATGGGTCAAATTGAACTAAACAGAGTACTTACGAAAAACTGAATTGTTGGAAATAGAACTGTTTTTGACATTGAAACTATGTACTTATGCTAAACTGAATTGTTTTGACATAGAACTGTCTCGGCATTTGTGTCTAAACAAAACTGTACTAATGTGAAACTGAATTATTTGAAATAGAATAGTTTATTTGAATAAAAATGGATTTGGCATTAAATAACCTATAATCGTTGATATGCCATAAAACCAAACCAATATCCCATCTGACCCAGAGTAGTAATACCATTTAGGTTTCCCTCTATAAGTCAAATAAATCTGTTTGAAAATCATTAGTATTAGATAGGAATACTTGAAACCGTACCATTGTGTGCAGATTATTTGTATTAGATAGGAATACTTGATACCATAAATGTGTGCAAAATACTATCAAGAAAATACGCAAAGAGCAAATAGCCTCAAGGAATAAAATAACCCCTGATGGTTTGACATGTCGTCAAAATCATGCTGTTCTTTATAACTGTTTTTTTCAAGGATACGAAGTTAAAATACTTTAAAGACAAATGATAAAGAAAGACTGAACATCTTTTTTTAAATATCTTTTCTTGCACCCCAAGGAACCGAAGTTAAAATATTTTAAAGACAAATGATAAAGAAAGACTGAACATCTTTTTCTTGCACCCCGAAGATACTTTTCTTGCACCCCAACGATACGAAGTTAAAATAGTTTAAAGACAAATGATAAAGACTGAACATCTTTTTCTTGCACCCCAAGGATACTTTTCTTGCACCTCAAGGATACGAAGTTAAAATTGTTTAAAGACAAATGATAAAGAAAGACTGAACATCTTTTTTTAAACATCTTTTTCTTGCACCCTCAATTTCGTTGGGTCAAACTCACACCACTCCAGTAATGCTAGCGCTGTTTCAGTTAAAAGTTTTTTTTGTTTTTTTTACAAGGTGTAGTTGCTAAACAGCTGTTATTTACCCAGAAAGAAATGGAAAAATGGATTCAGCCATTTCCAAAGGATATTTCAAGGGCTCCTCTTACGATTTTGAATCCAAAACGTCCTTCCAAACTGGTTACCAGACAGACTACACCATCCGATATGTTCTGCAACTTTCCTTAGAGCTAGGCTTGGATTTAATTTATATATATATATATATATATATATATATATATATATATATATATATATATATATATATATATATATATATATATACACAAACAATTACGGACGCAGACTACGCTCATGACATAGCGCTTCTAACAAATACACCCACCCAGGCCAAATCCCTGCTTCATACTCTGGAGAAGGCAGCTGGCAACATAGGCCACCATGTCAATGAAGACAAAATAAATATGTGCTTTAATCAAACTCAAAGAAGAGACACGTGTACTCTAAAAGGTGGGTCTCTGAAACCAGTGGACAAATTCACATACCTCGGAAACGACGTCTCATCTACCGACCATCTCTAAAACCATCCAATCCGACGAACAAAACGTGCTGGACATTGCTGGAGAAGCGACGTTCTCCTTTGAACCTCTTCACACGGACAAGCAAGTTTTGGACGGCTAGCTAGAACATATTTACAGCAATTCTGTACGGACACAGGATGTAGTTTGGAAGACCTACCGGAAGTGATGGACGATAGAGACGAGTGGCGAGGGAGAGTCAGGGAAATCAGTGGTAGGGACCTGACAGGATGACGATGATATGTAAATAGCACTTTTCTCTATGTATGAATAAAATGAGTTCAATATCGGTAATAAATCCTGTATATATATATATATATATATAACTTGTATACATCTGCTCTGTGTGGATGCTAGATGTAATCTAGAGGATCTGAACTAAACTGTGTACATATGCTTAACTGAACTGTTTGAAATAGAAATGTTTTTGACATTGAAACTGAATGGTTTGAAATTTAATTCGGCGTTAAATGATCCGAAAAGGGTTGATTCGCCGTAAAAGAAAACAACCAACCAAGCAAAGTTATTTTCTTTATAAAAAGGAGAAAAGAAATTCCACAAGATAATTAAATTAGTATTAAATCCATTTTGAAATCTTGCGGAAAAGAAAAAAAATCTATTTTTCGACGAATTTACAGAACAGCAATTATCCTGAATTCGAAAAAATAAAAAATAAAAAGATAAAAGATGAAAATTAAGAAAAATTCGATTTAGTTTTTCCAGTAATTTCTCTACGTTTTTTTTTTTTTGTTGTTGTTGTCTGAAATGTTTTAAAATAATTTTCATTTCTTTGCTCCATAGTTTTTTTAATTCATTATCATAAATTTTTTTCTTAAAAAATAACTTGAAAATATTCCCTATGTAAAACAAAATTTAGAAGGGGGTTCAATTTACAATATAACAGACATAAAACCAGGGTTCAGTTTCGATAAAGTTAACATTGTAAATTGAACATCATGTGCCATAAAATCGAACACAAAGTCAGTGTCTAATTGTGCATAATATGCATGTAAAAAAATAAACCCCCACTTTAAGGGCATTTCCCTTGATTCCACTTTTTAAGTTAACGTTTTTTTTAATTGGTTTTTGACGAAATTTCATTATGTTAATTAATTGAATCTCAAAACATTTCCAAAGTTTTTAATGGATTCTGAAATTTGGGAATGACTGTATTTTCTATTTGACCCACAGTGGACCTAGGTGTTATGGCAATGAAAACTCCAAGCCTCACCATCAGATATAGTTTACTCTAAATAAAAAAATTAAAAAATGAGAAAAAAAGAAAGAAAAAATATTAAGTTTGGTTTGGTTTGATGGCATTTTAACAATTGTTGGTAATTTAATGCAAAATTCTTTTTATGCATATATATTAAATATATGATTTCTGAAGAGATTTCGTATGTAACAGTTTTAAACAAGCCTGGGCTCATTCTTTTTAATACAGTTAAATGGTTTCATTTATTTCTATCTAACACAAATTATTCTATTTACTATTAATCATCTCTTTGCACACAGTTTAATGTTTTCAAGTATTGCTATGTATCACTAACAATTCACTTAAACACCAGTCAATTGTTTACACTCCGATAAATGATCAAACAGTTCAATTTCAAGCATTTCAGTTTAGCATAAGTACATTTTTTGTTTACCCACAGTCAAATGTAAAACCTGTTCTATTTCAAACAATTCAGTTTAGCATAAGTACACAGTTGAAATGATAAACAGTTCTATTTGACCGATAGATTGGATCGTATCAGATGCTACCACTCAGGGCTTGAGTGGACCTGGGAGCGATGGCAATGAAGGGGCACTCTGTATTCCCCAAGACTCCAGCATTACTATAGACTCACCACCATATTGTTTAATATCATATGAGGATACTCGTTGGGGAACTCTTACCCCTCCGCAAAGATGCAGTCGGTGTATTCCGCAGCCCCGGCCAATTAAACAAAAATGATATAAGGTTCTCTATAACGCTTTTTTTAAAAAAGATAGCTGAACTCTAAATGCAAATCTGGATTTTGGCCATCAAGCCGAGAATCGATCGATGTATATTCACCTAACTGGTTTTAATCTCTTTTACAAATACATTTGGTCGAGTAATAGGATTAGTGCTGACAGTTTAAAGTTTGAACAAATATGATTTATGAGCTGAAAAAATACAAATGTAATCATATCCACTTATTGTTGACTTGGGTGAATTAGTATCAAGAAATTAAATACAAATTGAATGTAACTGTGTGTATTTGCTTTTAGTCTGATTACCGAAAGAAATATCAGTACTGAGCTAGAATAGCGCAACAATGGAAGTGTAGTTTGAAATAATTTTTCAAACATTATCCTTAAATGCGGCTCATAGATTAAACCTGACCAGCTTCAAACCCAGTCTCATTCTTCACAGTCAAAAGAGGTAAGGGGCTATTGGTGAGACAACGATATTATGAACATTTTATCAAATGTCTAAATTTGTAATAATTTTCACGCAGTTATTTGGTTTCAAGCATTCATATCTAATACTAAGAATTTATATACAGTGGTATTATTTCAAGTATTCCTATCTAATACTAATAATTTATACACAATGATATGGTTTCAAGTATTCCTATCTAATACAAATAATTTTCATGAGTTTCATATTTTCGGCCATGTGTCACATCTAAGATTTGTAAATAACTATAGTTTCAAGTATTCCTATCTAATACTAATAATTTACACCCAACGATATGGTTTCAAGAATTCATATCGAATACAAATAATTTGCACGCGCCCCATGCTTCAGACCTTGTACCACATCTAAGTTAAGCTTAGCAAATAACTATATGGTTTCAAGTATTCCTAACAAATAGTAATAACTTATACACAATGATAAGTAAGGGCGTCCCCGCTGGGTAATGGCTAAAGTACTGAACTGTGGCCTCAAAGTAAACAGGTTCGAACTTCAGTTAAGCTATTATGTTCCCGTTCTTTCTTGAGAAATGTATGACCTCTCTTATTCCCATAGCTATGGGTTAAATAATAGCATAGATGTTCTTCTACAAGAATGGCTTTGGCATTAAATAACCCACGAAGGTTGATATGCTACTGCCCGTGGTGTAATGGTTATCGTCGTAGGAAATGGACACAGCGACTAGAGTTCAAATCCTGAACGAGACTGATGGCATTTCACATAGAACTAAAAGCCTCGGGAAAGATATGAATCCAATTATTCTCCCTCCATCTCTGGGTAAATAGTAGGGAAGACTGGGTTCTTCAGCCTTGGCGAGGAAACTAGTCAAGGAGAAGGAAAGCTCTGAATTCAAACCTGTTAAACTCTGTTTAAAAATTGACCTTGTGTCATATCCTGCCCGAGCGGAGGGGTTGGTAAATACAGATATACTACTCAACAAAGAAACCAAACAATAATATGGTTTCAAGTAACTATTCCTATTAAATAAAAATCATTTTTTGTTTGTTTACGGTAATATGATTTCAAGTATTCTTATCAAATACAAATAATTTCAGAAAAAAAAATCTATTTGGCCTTGGTCAGAGTGGACGTGAAAGTAAAAGCAATGAAAGTGGTACTTCACGCTGGGGCCTTACCAGTTGAGTGGCATACCCAAGATTCTTCCAAAATCCTCAAATAGACACAAGGCTAGATGTAAGGAGCACCCAACGAGAATCAACTCCGTTATCCTGGCTTGTTAGCTATTATACCACATGAGCTACGCAAATACCCAGCTTAAAAGTCATTTTAAAGTTCAAAACAATCATTTGTTTTGTTTACCCTTGTGGTTGCTTTTATGCTAACTTAATTAGCATATATTGAAGTGCTTTCTCTCTCAACAGACTTAAATGCAAACAGCCGATGTCATATCTATAAATACAATTTCACGCTATCCAATACTTCATAGATTTCATCTTACACTATATTCCCGCCGGGCAGAAGAAATCTCTGCCTTTTCTCTTGCGATTCTGCCTCTTATAATAAGCAGTCAATAAATGACTTTCATGTCAAAAACGAAAGAAAGAAAAAAAAAAAAAAAAAAGAAAAAAGGAAACAACATCAGCTCTTCTAGCTCTACATTGTTTGCACGTGGAATGCTCCAAAATTAAAGTAGCCCATTTTATTACGCTTTCCCACATCGTAAATTTGATTGATTGATTTTAATGTCATGTCAAACCATGTAGGGTTATTTTATGTTTAGAGGTTAGGGAATTGCGTTCAGTGTACGTTAATGCTGACATACATTTTTGTGTACTTGTTTCTTATATTTTTTGCACTCTATCCTATCGAATATAAATAATTTTTAAACAAATATATTTGACTCATCGATGGAACCTTGTCAAGTGCAACTACACCAAGTCAGAGTAGACCTGGGAGTAATGAGAATGAAAATGTATTCCACATTCCATAGAACTCTAGAAATGGAGCCTCACTATCAGACGATTTAGGAGGTGCCCGTGGTGTAATGGTTATCGTCATAGGAAATGGACACGACGACACGAGTTCAAATCCTGGACGAGACTGATTGCATTTCACATAGCACTAATGCCTTTGGGAAAGGTATGAATCCAATTATTCTCCCTCCAACTATGGGTAAATAGTAGGGCAGACTAGGTTCTTCAGCCTTGGTGAGGCAACTAGTATAGGAGAAGGAAAACTCTGAATTCAAACCTGTTAAACTTCGCTTAAAAATTACCTTGTGTCATATCCTGCCCGAGCGGAGGGGTTGGAAAATATGATCAGACGATTTAGTGTCATATCCAGGACATCCCTTTTTTAAGGGAAGGGTATTATCATAGATCTGTTTGAAAATTATTTTACTCGTTATCATATACCCGTGTACAAATTATTTGTATTTATAATAATCACTTTAAGTTAAAACTTCTTACTAAGAATTCTTTATACTCTTTTGAGAGATTTTCACACCAATATTAGTTGATGGTCTAACACGGGAGTGATCATATTATTACTATTACTACTATTATTTACTTGATCCATTTGATTGCTTGCAAATTATTAGCGTTTGATAGGAATACTTGAAATCATCTAACAGTGCAAAAAAAATTATTATTAAATAGGTTTGGTTTCATGTCTTTTGTTTAATGGCATATTAACCTTTGTAGGTTATCTAAAATCAAAGCTATCCTTGTAGAGGGTCAGTTGTGGTATATTTTAATCCATACCTGAAGGGATAAGAGGATTCAAATATTTCCCAAAGGTTATTAAGTCCAAAAGGGATCGTGATAGCTAAACTGAAGCTTGCACTCACTTAATACGATTTCGCAGTCTAACACGTTAGCCAATACGCCACGATGTAATATAATGGCTGAGGGATTTCGTTTTATGCCTTTGGGTTTAGTTAGGCTGAGAACCTTTTGGCTCAGTGCATGGGTTACTTAGGTGCAACATTAACGCAGGTGTTCACGCGTGCGCATGCAGAGAGGACATGCCACTCAGAGATGTCACAATAGCCCAGATGGGAAACAGGGCTAGAGAGTGCGAATGACGTCACGCACCGGAAACGCGCGGAGAATTTTGGGAATTTTGAAGAAAGTCAGTTAGTTGAGTTGAGTTCTGCCTCGGGAGAAGACGGTTGGCTTTCGCTTGCTCACCGAAGCCAGGCCATTGGCCTTGTGGCGGGTGCCACGCGTGTTAGGGTGGGGGTGGGGGACAGATGGAGATGGAAAAGTCATCATAGAAAGATTGTGCATCTCTCATCCTTATGTCGAAACCTTTAACTCAAAGGTAGTAAAAGGTTTCGTACCTGAACTAAGAAGTCGTTACGTGTTTTTCATGTTTCGGGATTCCTATGTTCTATGTATATATGTTATGAACATTTTATGTACGTTTCACATGTTCATGTATGGCTATGTTACAACGAGAATTCCCTCTTATATACAAGAATGTTTACTTTAAATCATAAACTTGTGCATAATTTATAAGTAATAGATAAGAATATTTGATATCATTTAGCTAAGCCAGGAAATGACTAATGAATAAATAAAGTGTAATTTCAAAAAAAATCAACGTAACCTTGAACATATAGTATAATAAACCATTTGAAATTGAATCAAATTTCAGCATTAAATGACCCATAAGGAGTTGATATGCCGTTCAACAAATGAACACTGATCAAACCTATAGGTATAAGAAAACAGAAATGAATCATATTTCAGAAGTATTTATATATAAGGATTGAAATATTTGGTTGGGTTTTTTGGCATATCAACCATTGTTGGTTATTCAATGCCAAATCATCTTTATACATATATATTAAATATATAGGATTTGGTTGGGTTGGGTTTTATGGCATATCAACCATTGTTGGTTATTTAATGCCAAATCCTCTTTATACATATATATCAAATATGATTGGTAAACATATTTTGTTGATAACATCCCTAAATGAACTTGAGGTAATTTTTTGCGCACAGTTAAATGGTCTTTAGTATTTATACCTTACGCAAATGATCTTACTTTTAATTATTTGCTTGCACACAGTTAAATAGTACCAAGTATTGCTCTGTATCTAACAATTCAGTCAAACATCAGTCATTTGTTTCCACAATTAAATGATCAAATAGTTCTATTTGTAACAATTTAATTTAGCATAATACATTTGCTTGCATTCAGTTGAAATGTCAAACTTCTATTTGATCCATATACAGGACACTACCAGGTGCTACTACTCTAAGTCAGATTGGATCTGGGAGTGATGGCAATGAAGGAGTACTCTGCATTCCCCAAAGCTCCACCATCATATTGTTTAATGTTATATCTAGGATACTCGTTGTGGGGACTACTCCTCTGCAGAGATGCAGTCAGTATATTTTACAGCCTCCTCCAGCTGACTGGGCTGACTTGATTTGTCGTTAAACAAATAAACAAAAACATAAACTGAATAACTAGTTTTAACATTCTTAGTAGGCTTTGTTTAGTTGGTTTTATGGCACGTCAACCCTAGTCGGGTTATTTAAAGCACAAGTCAGTTTTTTTTCTTTTTCAAGCTAAATATGATTTTAAGTAACGAACAACATGGTGGATCCATGTTTCATACATTGTCACATATTTACGCAAAAACTCCTTTTTTTGCGTCGAAACAGTTGCAAACAACGCTCTGAATCGTCGATGCGTGGTTTTTTTTGATCGACAGTGAGCAAACGCGGCACCCATTTTGAACACAGCTTTCTCATTGACAAATATTTATGCAAAATGCTCAATACACTGTCTTCTGATATCTTCAACTCCTCTGCTATCTCACGCAACTTGAATTTAAGATTAGCCAAAACGAGTTGGAGTTTTTGGTGTTTTCCAGGACAACTGCCGAATTTGGATGACTTGAGCGTTCAGCATCATTTGTGTTTGTACGACAGCGTTGTTTCCGACGGAACAGTGTCCGAATAACACTTATCAAGCCATTGCTTTGCTTGAACAGTATTTTCCCCATCAGAAAGCAATGCTTTATCAACACTTAAAATTCACATTTTTCCATTGTCGTGAAAATTTTCTTAGTAGCTTCAATTGTAATTTGTAAACTAATAATCTGATTGGGCTCAAATTTTGACACGTGCCATTTGAAGGTTAGTACTTTGATAAAAAATACATATGATTTTTATAGTGTTACTATCTATATGTCAGAGCTGGGACTAATTCAGTCATGTGTTATATGGAGGTCATTCAATAAATAAGACGATTTTTGCAATAAAATGACTCATTTCACACAGGAAAAAATGTTTGCTTTATTTTTCACGATAATTACCATTATTCAAAGTGCATTTTTTTCTTTGAAAAACAGACTTTTGTATTCAGCACAAAAATCTTTGGACTGACTTTTAAACCATTTTCTAAGTGCTCTTCATTTGATCGTTGCTTGAAAACTTTATTCCATGAAAAAATTAGTTATAACTTTAACTTGCTATTCATAAAACAAACAATTTCCCCACATTTATTTGGTTTCAAGTCAATGTTTTTTATAATAATTCTTTGTCAGCACACAGATAGATTTAGTTATTCCTTTTAAATACATTGTAAAAATTAGTAAGAATTATTTTGAAACACAGAATATATCTTCAAGTGTTACTTTGGAATCATTACTGGAAACCTTGGTGTTTTTTTATATTCATAAATGATTTGCCTAATGATATAAAACCATAAAAGCAAATAATAGCTGATGAGGTTTAAAAACTTAACAAAAGAAATAACGCAGGTGGATCTAAATAATGTGAAGATACTTGAAAATTAACATTTAAAATAGAAAAGTGTAAAGTACTTCATATTGGATCCCAAAACATCCAAGTTGGATTAAGTAAAATAGAAATAAAAAATAAATGAGAACTGCGACTTAAGGGTTGGCTTTGAGGATACATTTAAAACTGACAATCATATTTTGTCTATTGTATTGAAAAAGATTACATTTACAGAGAGAGATTAGAGAAATTAGGATTAACTACTTTACTAGAAAGAAGAATGAGAGATTATCTACTTGAAAATTTCAAAATAATTAATGGCATTTCTAATCATGGTAGACGTTTTTTTTTATATTGCTCTTCGTACTGGAAACTTCCTGTCAAGGGAGATTTTAAAAAGTAAGTCTATCAACCAATTGGATATTTTTGTTGCTAATAGAGAAATATATTTTTGGAACAAATTGCCTAATGAAATAAATAGCAATAGAGTATAAAATTAAGATTATTCAGATTGAATTGGATGATTTAAGAAATAATGGTAAGAAAAAAAAAAATTAAGAAAGCATTTTTAGGAAGTATTGGATGAATTGCTCAAGAGAATTTGATCTGTCTTTAGATATTGTATTAATAGAGTATACGTTCTGAGCAAAGATATTTTAAAGGTGAATGTGAGAGGATAATAAAAAGTGAAGATATCCAAAGAAGACTTCTACTACTACTACGAATAATAATAATAATAATAATAATAATAATAATAATAATGCACAACCCAAAACCTGCCCGGGAAAATGAATGACACAAACTTCTCAGGGATTTTGAGATACAAACTGATCATCTAATCTCAACTAGATGACCAGACCTAGTGACAGCCAAAAAAAAAAAAAAAAAAAAAAAAAAAAAAAAAAAAAAAAAAAAAAAAAAACGCCGAGTAGTGGATTTTGCCGTTCTGCCTGACCACAGTAAAAGTGAAAAAAAAAGCGAAGAGAGATAAATACCAAGACCTTGCAAGAGTACTGAAAAAACTGTGAAACGTGACAGTGATACCAATTGTAATTGGCGCACCCGGCATTGTCACCAAAGGAATGGTACAAGGACTAGAGGATTTGAAAATAAGAGGACAAGTGTAGACCCTCTAAACTACAGCATTGTTGAGATCGTCCAGAATACTGAGAAGAGTCCCGGAGACTTGCTGTCACTCAGACTCTAGTGGAAAACCATCAGCTAATAATGTTTGGAAAAACTCTCAAATGAGCAAAAATAATAAAACTGACACATAAAACTCTTGGGGTTTTGAGATATAAACGGATCACCTAATCCCGGTTAGAGAACCAGATCAAGAAAAAAAAAGGAATTGGTCCAGTGAATTTCTGCAGTCCTGGCAGATCTCAAAATGAAAATTTAAAAAAAAGATAAAACTTAGCGAGAGAACTATGAAGCATAAGGGTGACGGGGATACTAATTATAGTTGATGCACTTGGGACGACCCCTAAAGGTTTGGAGAAAAGGCTGGAGGAATTGGAAATCAGAGGAAGAATTGATTCCATTCAGACCACAACACAGATAAGATCAACTAGAATAGCCAGAAAAATCCAGAAGATCTGAGAAGACTAGCTGTCACTTAGACTCCAGTGGAAGACCACCAGTTAACGCTGATGTGAAAAATTCGCAAGAAATAAAAAAAAAATGGCTCTTAAACATTTGGTTTCAACTATTCCTATTTAATCCAAATAAACCAATCTATTTAATCTGTAGATGAGGCCCTAACTTATTTTACCAATCAATGACAGAGTTCTTTACGAACTCATCAGTATTGAGACTCTCAAACAGAAAATTCAGCCCATTCGAATTTACAAATCATATATATTAAATATATGAGTTGTAAACATTTTTTAGTTAAATGTCAAGCTGTTCTATTTCTAACAATTCATTTTAGTATGTCAACAAAGTTAAAAGGTTACAAGTATGGTAAAGTATCACTAAGAATTCAATTAAACATTAGTTTTTTTTGTTTACACACAAACGATCAAGCAGTTCTATTCCTAACAATCTAATTTTGCATAAGTCACTTATTTGCACTCGATTTGAATATCAAACAGTTCTATTTGACGTAAAGATAAGAGCCAATCAGGTGCTTCCACTCCGTGTCAGAGTTGACCTGGGAGCTTTGGGCAGTGAAGGGTTACTCCGTATTGCCCAAAGCTCCAGCATTACAAGAGCTGTATCATCAGATTGTTTGATGTCATATCCAAGGCACTCGTTGGGCGAGGAGGGTTACTCCTCTACAGATATGAAGTCGGTGTATTCTACAGCCCCTATTCCAGCCGACTGCGCTGCATGCCTAAGGGAGCGTCGCGTGGGAGAGTAATCTAGTCTTGGCTCACCAAGGTTTGGCTGGTTTCTTTGTTTAATAACATATTAACCTTCTTGAGTTATTTAATGCCAAAGCCCTCTAGTAAATAACAGTAGTGATACTATCTAACCCATAGCTGAGGGATGTGGGTTCAAGCCTTCCTCAAGGTTATTAGTTCGAAATTAAACGTAATGGCACAACTGGAGTTCGAACTCACTTATTATGAAGTGGTTGACCATTACCCTACGTATCCTCCTCATGAAGGTTTGGTTTGGCTCCTTTGTTTACCGCATATCAATTTTTGTAGGTTATTTAAAGCCAAAGCCATCCTTGCTAAAGGACTTTAATGATACTGTTTATTTTGACCTTCGGCCCGGGAAAACATGCCATTCCAGACTGATGCACCGGAAGAGAGTGACCTGTGAACTGCATGACAGTTATTTCCGCTTGATGACGATCAAACATGCCATTCCAAAGATTGAGTGGGCGATTGAGTGGGCGTTGAACTATTATATAACTCAGTCAAGACAAGAAGTCAGAGAGTTGGAGTTAGAGACGAGATGTGGTAGGGAAAGCCACGCCAGGCCGAAGGGGCCCTCGGGGCCCCCGATTGAGTTGGGGTCCAGAGAAGTTGCTGATAAGATGCAGTAAAGAAAGCCATCATCCAGCAGAGAGCTTAGCCCCTGGGCCTCCGGTTGAGCAGCCCTGGAGAACGAGAAGGACACAACGTTGACGGTCATAAGAGTGGGGGTCAATATATTGCAGTCTTTGTTCGGTCTCCAACTCCCTCTCACACGCAAACATTGAGTAACCCTTTTCGAGCCCTTACGATAAAGTGAGAGGTACATATTTTTCTAAAGGAGTCTTCACTCGTCTGTTATTCATTGCGTCGGTATGTACCCAGCGTATATATGTATTATGTGTTTGTATAGTTAATCATGGTCATGGTTATTGAGTGGCTATACAACAACACTATTTATCAAATAGCTGCGGGGGATAAGAGTAAGGCTGGTCCCGATAAAACCAAACCCTTTTTACATTCCCTTTTTGTTCTTTGCAGTCCATCACATAAACCTCTGGAGGTGCCCGTGGTGTAATGGTTATCGTCACAGGATATGGATACGGCGATACGAGTTCAATTCCTGGACAAGACTGATTGCATTTCACATAGCATTAATATCCTTGGGAAAGGTATGAATCCAATTATTCTCCCTCCAGCTATGGGTAAAATAGTAGGACAGACTAGGTTCTTCAGCCTTGGTGAGGCAACTAGTCTAGGAGAAGGAAAACTCTGAATTGAAACCTGTTAAACTCCGCTTAAAAAATTGACCTTGTGTCATATCCTGCCCGAGCGGAGGGGTTGGGTAAATAGGATCACATTAACCGCTACGCCACGAAGACACCTTGACTCCCATTTTTTTTTATGTATAGCATTTTGTAGTTCCGTTAAATAACTATCATGTCTCAAGTATGTTTGACCTAATTCGCATTTAATTATCAAGTAGTTCTTTTTTTTTATTCTTATTTTCTTTTCTTTTAAAGACAAACCTTTACATAAACGTTTAAACAGCAACTTCCCAGCTCTTTTTATCGGGGCACTTGTAAAATCATCTGACACTATCTTAACCGACGTCTCGGTTCCCAAAAGAGATGCTGTCAATGTCATGCCGTCAGAAACCACTTAAAAAAATAACTTTTAAATATTATATAAGCAAGCAGCAAATTTTGTAGGATTATAGAATCAGATAATTTTTTTTTAAAGTTTTAGTAACAACTTCAACAATTGTAGCATGCGTTTCTCTATGCCCATAACTCGACAGATGAATCATCTACGTAGAAAAGCTGAAAGTCACAGACAAAGAATAATACGAAATTTCATTACGATAGAAACAAAATGGTCTGCTCGGCCATTTTGTTCGTTGCTTTCCACTACGAGTGCATTATTGCTCGCCGGGTATTTTGTTAATATGTTTTCATTGTCAGAATATCTATTGTGAGCAACTAACAATAGACAATGTGCAAGACATTGACTAAAATAAGAAAAAGAAGAAAAAAGACAGTGAAAAAAAAAACCAAAACAAACAAGTGAAATTAACAAGAGCGTTGTGTGTAGAGATATTGACGAAAGAAACGAAATATCTTTTGATTTCAGAAATATATATATATATATATATATATATATATATATATATATATATATATATATAAACTAGCTGAAGTACGCGTCTACACAGGACAAATGTTCAAGATTTGGATCGCAGCTGGTTATTTTGCAACCTTTGTTGTCAAGTAAAAATAAATTTACTCCAAAATGTTACCTTCATAAATCAAAAGCTGCGTATACCTATTAGAATACACACGTTTTTTTTTTCAGAAAAAAAAATAATTTCGTATCCTATTTACTAGACCAATTCTCGTTTAAATGTTCTCAAATTTTGACAGTATGTGTAGAAACAACTTACAATGATAGGTTTTATATTTAAACGCCATTTATTTTCCTGTGAATGGCATTTCAGTACTAAAAAAAGAAAAAGGCTTTTGAATATAAAACATATAATTTTGACTCATTTCATCATATGCTGCTATAATTTGAGAACATTGAAGGAGAATTGGTCAAGTTATTAGAATACAAAATTATATTAATTTATCTGAAACACCCGTCAAATGATAATTTTTTTAAAAACATCTAGTATATTAGATTACATATTAAAAACGGGAGCAGCAATTTTCTCTGTCTACTCCAGAATTCATGTCGTCCTTAAAGTCTGTAAGACATGGAGAATAATGAACCTTACACTGCAATGCAATTCATAGACGATTAGCTGAAGGCTAAAATTGAGAGTGGCTTTTTTTGGCTAATTGTTTTGACTGTCCAAACTGTCCAAGTATTTCCTCCATGTTTAGAGGAGAGAAGGGATAAAATCATACCAGCGGGCATATATATATATATAATGAGAGACAGAGATAGAGATAAAATAACGATTAAACGATTTTAAACGGTTATTAGAACCAGAAAAAAATTAATGCCGCCTTGTCGGCTGCGGCTGCAGAATACACCGAGGAGGAGTAAGGCTCTCCCAACGAGGCCACGATTTAGCCGTGGGTGGCGACCCGTAATGCTTGGAGACCGGATCCTGGTGGCTAAGCAGTCCGTGACCCAGCAACTGAAGTGGTGACGTGACTTGTAGCACTCCATTTAAGTCTTTACTCAGCGACACGGCAGTTAGATAGGCCTGATCCTTATCAGTCGGTTGGTCATGTCAAACTTTAGAACCGATGTGATTATCCCGACGGTATTCTTCAAATTGCTCTTGTAACAAACATGTAATCAACTCAAATTTTATCTTAAAGTGGCTAAAATGCAGAGGTTAAGGGTCAGTTATACTGAGATAGATATACTTTAAACCATTAAGAGGATTTGACTTTTGATAACCCAGAACGGTTGATTTGCTATGAAACAATAATGAAACCAACAAACTAAAAAAAAACTTAGAATCACAATCATCGAAAACGTCTTATACAACTGCCTATTTCACGACCCAAGTCGATCATCAATTATTTATTATATAATAAACTATTGTCAATAGCTGGTAAAATCCAATATGTAATTTTGAAGATGACAAATGTATTACGAAAATCATTTCCGATTTCGTCAAGTTTACTTCATAGAAGGAAAAAGATAAAACTTGGAAAGATTTTGAAAAGGCAGCATTGATCCTTACAATTTCCAAGTAATATTAAGTAAATTGTAAGAATATAAAAAAGAAAAAGATAAATTGAAGCAACTTTTGAACTATTTGAGATCAAAACGACAAAACAGAAATGAAAAAATGAAAAGAGTAAACTACTAAATTCTCAAAAGAAAAATGCGGACCAACATCGATCTTCCGGTCGACTTGGGTCGTGAAACTGACAGTTTTACAAGACACTTTTAATGGCGGTAATTTTAATGTTTTTTCGGTTTTAATGGCGGTGATTTTAATGTTATTTTCGGTTTTAATGGTGGTGATTTTAAAGTTTTTTCAGTTTTAATAATCATTTTAATCGTAGCCCAACATTTTGCCCTATAAGTGACTCAATCCTGGATGTTGAGCACTATCATTAAAACAACCGAACTTTTATTCTAAATATTACTGATAATATATACATGTCTTTGTGTGTGTCATATCTTGGACACTCGTTGAGGAGTCTTACCTCACTGCAGAAATGCAGTCGGTATATTCAAAGGCCCCATTCCACTGGGCCAAAAAAGGAGGATATCAGTAGCTCGTATAAAATCCATATCAAAATTATAGACATCAAGTTAAAAGGCATGATAGCAGTAATAAGACATCATACCTATCGCACCAAAAGTTTCATGTAAAATAAATTCTTAATCTGTTCCAGTTTTCGCTGATTTTGTTTGCGGAAGGTAGGGGCGAGCTCAAACCAGTGCAGGAAAAAAAAATCGATAACTTTCCACTCATCGTAAATATGTCAATTTTGTACAGAAAATTAAACCCGGAAATTGTTTCGTGATTAAATTGGAAATTTCTTATTAGTTGCTTCATTCGATTTTTATGATTTCTATTTTTTTCAAATTTTCATGACCAACATTTTAAAAATATCGTTAATTTCAAAAAGAAATATATTAATTAGAAAAATCTACATGAAAATGAGAGTCATCAAAGATGTCATTAAAAAATTGGTTTGGTTTTATGGCATATCAACTATTGGGGGTTATTTAATGCCAAATCCTTTTTATACATATATATTTAAACATAGCATTTTTAAACGTGACTGAGTTCATTCCTTTTCACACAGTTAAATGGTTTCACTTATTCCGATCGAATGCAAATAATTCTATTTTACTATTAATCATTTGTTTGCTCACAGTTTAACGCCTTCAATTATTGTTATTTATCTCTAACAATTCAATTAAACCTTTGTTTACACTCAACTGATCATGCAGTTTTATTTCAAACAATTCAGTTTAGAATAAATGCAGTTTAAAATGTGTGAGGTATTTCTGTGTTGTAATTGAAGAAAAGGTTACTGAAAGAGAAATAACCAATGGAAATGAAATGGAAATCTTTATAACATTAACAAAATATAATACTCGCCAGCGGCGTGAAGAAGCTAGACCACTGCTAGCGGTGTCCTCCTTTATCAGCATATTAACTTTCCTGACAATAGCGTCCAACTTGTTTATGAAGAATGGGACATAATCATTGATGCTCATAGGTATGGTATATAACATTCTGCAATGCCCTGGACTTGTGTGAAAACTGTATTCATCTACAAAAAGTCGCTTATTGTGATCGCCAAGGGACAAAGCTGTTCAAATAATCAACTTTACACGATTAAAAATACAAACTGTATTTATTCGAAATTATCATTTATAGTAGCGAATTCAGAACGAGTATCACAGCTTTGCACTGGGTTTTTCAAGCAGCTTAGTCGCTACTTTCACTCACAGGTCGCTTTGTGAAGGGTTTGCAGCGCTCACAACTTCACAATACAGAATTTGAAATATCGTCATAATCTCATTGATATGGTCTCCACAAAGAATGTAAAAAGGCATGGCCGGTATTATCTTCAAAAATTGTTTTTCCATATTTTCTACATTCAATCCATATAAGCCTTAGTTTAACCTTTTGCCTTGAATCTAAAACCATTTACACATCGCTCTTTATTTCTTTTTTATTCATTGGTTTATCTATTTATCCATTCACTGTAGATGACAGAGCCATTCAGAGAATATAGTTACTAAATTCCCCTGGTAAAAAGAGTTGATATGCCATTAAACAAAGAAACCAAACCTAAATTCCCCTGACGGAATAAGCTGCTTTATATATAGATTATAAGAATTAATTTATAATAATCCGATTTTTATGCATGCTAAATTTACAGAAATATAGCACATCGTAACGAGGTTTTTGTAAGGGCAATACCTTTAAAATGCTCCCAGAAAATCAAGCAGATTACAATCCTATTTGCAACTTAATAATAGTAAGAGGTTGCTGTCGCGCTCACTTTATTCATTATATCTTTCCAAATGAGTATTTGGATAGTTATTAAATGGTAATTACCGTATTTGACGGTGTATAAGACCCATCCCAATTTCAGCCGGGCAAATTAAGAAAAAAAAAATCCAAACAAATTGCTAATATTAAACGTGATGAAATTAATATAATGAATATTATCAATGGTAACACTTTAATCTGCATAATAGCCTTTTAAAAATTGACAGTAGGTATATGAAAGTTACTCTAAAGTCTAAGCTAATAGGAGTCGCCAGGTAACTAATTTTGGCTATCGAGAATTTTAAACCTACATATGGCATATAAGACAAAGGGGAATTTTAAAAGATGTTTTAGTAAAAAAAAAAAAAAAAAAAAAAAAAAAGGTGCACCTAATATGTCATCAAATACGGTATTAAGTGCATGTTATGTTGCAGTCCAGCACGTTAACCATTACGTCACGAAGATTTCCTTTATGCTTGTTTTAAAATAATATTACAAGGTGACAATTTAAAAAGTGCCAGGTGTGTATGTTGTTCTCAACCTTTGGGGGAATTTGATGGACCCCCCTGACAAGATTTTTTAATTGCTCGGCAAAAAGTGAGTGGTATTGTAACTTATGAAAAGGGGAATTGAGGACCAAAGGACAAGGAAATTGATATCAATGCTCAAGGCCTTACACCTGAGAAATGACATCGACTAACTCTTTGTATGAAGAAAACGAGGAAGAAAAACGACTCGGCAGTAATGAAGATTGTTTAAATACATCAATATGAGGACTAGAAGATTATATTAAAAAGAGCAAAGAAAGACCAATTACAGCGGCCAGTAACAGCATTGCCAACACAAGAACAAACAGAACAGCAACAAACACTAGGAAATAGAAATGGAAAGAAAAACAATTGTATAAATACGTCAAACGATAAACTGACGAAATTGCACACGAGAAGACCACGAAATGGCTAAGAAAAGAAAACCTCAAGTGAGAAAATAAATCTATTTAAATGGTAGCAAAAAATAATGCCAGAAGGACTAATTATATTAAAGCGAAAGTTATGAAATAGAGTAGCGAGTGTAAGTTTTGTGAAAACAGAGGTGAAATGGTTTGTAACAAAATAAGCGAATATCAGCAAACTAGAGCAAAAAGAAGTACAAGACTAGATGAAAAAGGAGATTCATTGAGAACTGTGCAAGAGATTAAAATTTTGTTTGGTTTGGTGGGTTTTATGGCATATCAACCTTTGTACGTTATTTAACGCCAAATCCATTTTTATGTAAATAATCTGTTCTATTTAAAACAATTCAGTTTAGCATAAGTACACAGTTTAATTTTCAAAAACATTTATTTCAAACTATTCAAAAAGTTATATGCAACAATTCAGTTAAGTGTAAATACAGTTTTAATGTCGAAAAACAGTTCTATTTCAAATAATTCAGTTAACATAAGCACGCAATTTAAATGTAAGTAAGGTTTAATTGTCAAAGACATTTCTATTTCAAACAATTCAGTCTAGCATAAGAATACTGTTAGTTCTATTTAACCCATAGATAGGGCCCTATCAGGTGCTTCCACTCCGGGTCAGAGTGGGCCTGGGAGCGATGGTAATGAAGGGGTACTCCGCATTCCCCAAAGCTCCAGCATTGCTGGAACCTCACCATCAGATTGTTTAGTGTCATATCCAGGACACTTGTTAGGGGAGGGGGGGTCTTACCCCTTGCAGAGGTGCAATCAGTGTATTCTATAGCCCCAGCCGACTGGGCAATTAAAATTTTGTGGTCATGGCCATCGTTGATTTTAAAAAGAACTATATTGATTAGAAAAATCTATATGAAAATGAGTCATCAACGATGTCATCCAAAAAATTTCACTTTGCGTACATTTCTAAAATGATTACTTATCCTGAAAATTCTCTGAGATTTGGAGATACAAACAGCTTACAAAATCCCAGCCAGAATACATAACCTAGAGTTGATCAAAAAGAAAAAAATATATTTTCAAGTGAACCTCACCGTTCCGGCAGACCATAGAGGGAAAATAAAAAACAAAAAACAAAAAGATAAATAAATATCTGGGCCTTGCCATGGAACTAAAATAAGTAAATAAATAAAGTCTGTGGAATGGTGATACCAATTGTAGTTGGCGCGCTTGAAGCGGTTCTAAAAGAATTGGAAAAGGGAATGGAGGAAGAGGAGATCAGAGAAAGAATGACAGCACTGTTAAGATCAGCAAGAATTCTTTGAAGAGTCTTAGAGCCCCAAGGAGATTTATTCTCACTTAGACTTCAGGGAAAAACCACCAGTTGGCGTGAAAAACTCTCAAACGAGTAAAATAATAATATAGATAAGACGCTACAAAATAGCAATTGTAGGTTATGTGGAGATAAAGAGGAAACAATCAATCACATAATAAGCAAATACAGCAAATTAACGCAAAAAGGTATAAGACAAGACACGACTATGTAGGGAAGGTGATCAACTGGGAATAGTGCAAGAAATTGAAATTTGACCATTCGACCAAATAGTATATGCACAACCCAGAATCAGTCCTGGAGAATAAAATGCACAAAGTTCTCTAGGGTATCGAGATACAAACGGATCATTTAACCTCTGCTAGACCAAGTAATAGTAAAAAAAAAAAAAAAAAAAAAAACCCTACTGAATAGTGGACTTTGCCGTCCCGGCAAACCACAGAGTAAAATTGAAAGAGAGCGAAAAGAGAGATAAGTACCTAGACTTTGCTAGAGAACTGAAAAAAAACATGATGTAACATGAAAGTGAGAATGATACCAATTGTTGGTTGGTTGGGTTTTATGGCATATCAACCTTTATAGGTTATTAAACACCAAATATATTTTATACAAATAACCAGTTCTATTTCAAACAATTCAGTTTAGAATGAGTACACAGTTTAATTGTCAAAAACATTTCTATTTCAAGCTATTCAGATTAATCAAACAGTTCTAATTCAAACAATTCAGTTTAGTATAAGTACAGATTTTGTTCACACACATTTAAATGTCAAAACAGTTCTATTTCAAACAATTCAGTTCAGCATAAGTATACAGTTTAGTTCTATTCAACCCATTGATCGCGCCCTATCAGGTGCTACCACTCTGGGCTAGAGTGGACCTGAGAGTGATGGCGATGAAGGTGTGCTTCGCATTCTCCAAAGCTCCAGTATCAATGGAACCTCACTATCAGATTGTTTAGTGTCATATCTAGGACACTCATTTGGCGGAGGGTGCGGTCTTACCCCCTCTGCAGAGATACAGTCGGTATATTCTACAGCCCCAGCCGACTGGGCAAGATACCAATCGTATTCGGTGCGCTTGGTACAGTTACCGAAGGTTTGGTAAAAATACTTGAGGACTTGGAAATAAGAGGACAAGTGGAGACCACCCAAACAGCAACATTAAGATTGGCCAAAATACTGAAAAGAGTCCTGGAGACTTGCTGTCACTCAAACTCTAACTGTAGACCATCAGCTAACGCTGGTGTAAAAAAAAAAAAACTCTCATGGAGTAAAATAATAAGTTTAGACTTATTTTTAATCTCATAAATAATTAAACGCATTCAATATTTTTTTTTCCAATTGGTTGTCTGTAGAAACACTGTTGCCATCCTTTTCGCTAGAATAATGTTGATAATTATATGTGTGTGAGAGAGAGAGAGAGAGAGAGAGAGAGGAGGGATGGAGCGAGAAGAAAGAAGCTAACATGTGTTGCATAAAATAAATGACTTTAGTAATTACAAACTTTTATTTTTACCTAAATTTCAATTGCTTAACCTAACTGATTACCAAACGTATACTGTCTACTGCACAATAAAACCGGTGTCTTTTGAAATATACTCATCAGAACCTTCTTATTGAAAATAAACAGCCAATATCCATGTAATGGATTCTTCACAGGCTGATAGAAACTTAGAGTCTATCGTTAAAATATGCTAGAAGGAAGAGATAGCTTTAAAAAAGATCTGAGCAAAACTATCGAGCAGTTGTTAAAAAAGGAAGCAGTTCTGACCTTTTAATGTGTAGATTAAAAGAGTAAAACATTTATGGCAAAAGGTCATCATTTCGAGTCACCAATTAGCTTCTGAATATTGCAAAAAGCTGTTCTGGCCTGTTTATTTTCAAGGTTTATTTGACTTCTAGTTCGTTTAAACAGAGAGGTTTGTTTCAACTGGACTCGTTTACTAAAGAACAGACTTAGTCACATAAAAATCAAAGAGGAAGAAATTCTTTGTTTTGCTTATTAAATCTGGTAATAAATCCGCAAAGCGAGGATCTAACTCATTACAAGAGAAACAGTCTGATTCTATATCTCTCTCTCTCTCTAATCTAAATTCTCTGATAAAATGAAACGGAAATTCCTCGAAACCGTGCCCCGAATACTGCATGGTTGCACCTCTTTGAATTTAATGAATCACTTGAAGAACTAGCTAGACAGGCACAATTCGAAGATGGTGTGTGCTGTTTTGAACTAATTCTGGAAGCAGCACCTTACAAAAAAAAAACACCCCCCCCAGTTTTACGGCCACTAACTCCCCATCTCACAAACTAACAAGAGAGGAACAAAACATGCTAGGCACTGGTGGTAAGTAAAAAGGAACAAGTAAGCAATGTTCTCCTATCGACTCCTACACATGCCACACAAGTGTTGGCCGACTAGCAAAAGCTTAGATTTATAAGCACTGTAAAGACACTCGATGCCGTTAAGAGGACTTGCCAAGAGCGGTGTTCGATACTGTCGGTACGAGTCGCATATATATATATATATATATATATATATACACACACACACACACACACACAGTATGTTGGCGGCATTTACCACAACAGAACTCAATAACAGCAAGTAGATTGCTATTCAGTGTGTAACTTTTAGCATTATATATGGGGTATAAATGAAAAAGTAAGATCAATACGTTTGATTTTTCAATGAAAAAGGATAAAAGTACGCAGTATAAGAACAGAGTGGCTAATATAACTATATATATATATATATATATATATATATATATATAGACAGAGTGAGAGGTGGGGAAGGGAAAACATTAAAAGGATTAAAAGCATAAATTAAAAATTTGAAAACTAATTCAAAATATTATATATCACATTAATATTAATATATCACAACTGTCAGTTTCACGTACTCACGATCATCAAAGAACAAGGAACATTTCTACAGTTTTAATTATGGCTCACTTTTTATTTTTTTAAATTTTTTACCATACCTTAAATATTGTGTATCTTAACTGGAAAGACTGCAAAATGACCGTAAGTTGTCAGACTTATATATATATATATATATATATATATGTATATATATATACACACTGAATAACCTAAACAGGTAGGAAGCTAAGTATATGTAGGTAAATATATCTAGATATTAATGACCCTCAGAAATTATATGTGTGCGTGTGCTGGTCAATGTATGTTCGTCTGTCTAATAATTATCTGTCTCTGTCTGTCTGTCTCTCTCTCTCTCAATATATATATATATATAAAGAGTGAGACGGAGAGTGAGACAGAGACGGAGACTGATGGTTATTGGATAGATATTTGTGAACATACATTGACGAGCAAATACTAATGAAACTAGGTAGACAGATATTTTTATTAAAAATTTTTTATAGCAATGAACACAAAGTAGTATACATTTATAGACATTTGTTGAGTTATCTAGACGGATAGATAGATAGATATTGATGAACGTTAGATTACTAGAAAATATATGAGACAACTAAATCTAATGAACACAAAATGGCAGTAAATCTAAGCTCAGATAAATTACATTTCTCATCCAGTTGAGGAAATATCATGTAATCTACAATTCTTCTCTTCATTCGATCATCCTCAGAATATTGAGTACGGAAGAGGAATTTCTATTAAACAGCTGCTTGTATAATATATTTAATGCCACTTCTCTCTGATAATATTTGTTAAGCCGCCTGGATGAAATTTATGTGAAAATGTAACAGTTAATATTCTACAAAGGTATGGCTTCATTTTTTTTTTTTTTCGCGGTAATGGATTTTGTAAGCTCTGACTAACGATAAGACCAGAGACACTTTTGTCTATAAAATTAAACGGAATCATTAAAAGAATTCGACCAGAAATTTAAATAATATTCCGGTTTAATATTATTCAAGCTTAAGTTGTTTTTTGATTTGAGGTCGAGTCTTGGACTAGTTTCAATACATAAAAATTGAAAACACATATACACACAGAGGCACACATAAATACATACATTCATTTATGAAAACAAACACACACACTCATATCTGTCTTTCTCAATATATTATGCAGAAATACACACACACACACATATATATGTGTGTGTATTCATGTATATACACACATATGTAGATACATGAAGAGAAATATATATTGGCACAGATTTTATATATATATATATATATATACAAAAGCATGCATATCTATACATAAACATGTAGGTAGATACATACACACACACACACACATATATATAAATACGAACACATATGTACAGATATGCATTTGCATATATATATCACTTATACCTTCATATATACATGCATACATAAAGACACACACACATTATATATATATATATATATATATATATATATATATATATATATATATATATACACATGCATATTTAGGAAAAAACATACATATACATATGTATATAATTATATGTGTGTGTGCACACACACACACATACATACACAAAAACTTGTATATATATATACATACATGTATATATGAATACACATACACACACAAGTATATAGAGATATACATACATGTACATCTATCAATGTGCATATATATATATGTGTGTGAGAGAGAGTCCGAGTTTTGCAGCAGTAGCTACAACTTGAAAAACAAACTCGTGACAAGTAGCAAGTGTTATGTACGCATGCGCAAACCTATAAGATTCCAAAGCGTTCACAGAATCCTCCCAGACACGCTAAAAACATCAAATACGCTCACAGATAATTCTAGTTGGAATAGTTGTCGTTCTCCTTCATTATAATAATTGTGGCTATGATGCTAAAAGACTGATGGTTTAATATCTTCATCAGAAAGAACTATGCCCCCTCCCTCTCTTACCAACCTCTACCATCTCCTGCCGAAAAATCAATCAGACAGTTGATCATGTTGACTCATTCGTGCATGCAATTATCGATTGGTTGAGCAGCTTACGTCGGTAGGATTTTGAGGAGAAAACCAACTCCCGCTTCGTATCAATCCATTCGCCGTAAGACAGAAAAATAGTTTCAGAATGGGAAGTTGAAGACGAACTGAAAGGTCTACACGAACACCAGCTGATAACAGCATGTGATATATAAGAAAAGATGAAAAAAAAAAAAACCCTCATATTTTCAGGAAGAATGAACGTTAAATAGAACAAGAGAAGTAATACAGTAGATATTGAATGTGCGCGTATATATATATATATTATTATTATTATCATTATTATTATTATTATTATAATATACGCATGGTAGTAGAAAACCAAAACAAAAAAACAACAAAAAAGCAGCTGTGCTACCAACAAATACTTCATGAGATTATGATTCTGGGGGTCAGACCTAGGTTTCGGTACCATAGAATCATTACCACTAACCCAGAAAATCTTACAATACCTCCTGACTTTGTTGGTTTTCCGTCACTTGGTGGAAATGCCAAATCAAGATGCTCACTCTTTGTATAAGTTTGAGTTTTTTAACGACATATCAACCTCTGTGGTTCATATAATGCCAAAAAAGGATAGATTCATTTTGTCTTCTATGTGAGTTGTTGTATTCACTAATTTCCAGTAACAAAGTGAGACAAGAATCCCATATATATCTGAGTGTGTGAATAAATTGTGATAGACAAATATATGTGAATAAACTGATATAGATAAATATGAAGAGACTGCTATAGATAGGCAAATAGGAAAACACTGAGATAAATAGTTGTGCATGTATTAAGTTCACATTCATGTGAGTATATATATATATATATATATAAAGTGCGGAAGCAAAATATGGAATAATTTTTAAAATGTCTTTTTTGTCTGAGTAGACAAATTTTTTGGGGAAAAAATGCGATAAATCTAAATTTTTATGATTAGCTCAATTATTCAAGCACATTTTCATTATAATATAAGAGCAAGAAAAGAAACGACAAAGAATCTATGATTTGCTTAATGCCGAAACAAAGTGAAAAAAAAGATTTCCAAAACTTTCGTTATCTCCATCAAGCTCAGACTATAACCCCTTTGATTACACTCTATGGGGCGTTTTAGAAAACAAAACAAATGCATCTTCCAATCTAAATATTAATTCGCTTGAGACAACTATTGAGGAGGGATGAAATGAAATGTCTGAAAAATTTATTTTGAAGGCATGCAAATCGTTTCGAAGGGGTGTTGATACAGTAACTGAAAAAAATGGTGGCCATATTGAGTAAATTTACTGTTTTGTCTCTATCTTCTTTTCTTTTTTTTCTTTTTTAAATTAATCTTGTTTTATGATAGAGTTATTTATTATTATACTTGAATATTCCTAATTTTTCTTCTGCACCCTGTGTATATAGCCAATTTGAATATTCTTAACGATGTGTTTTTCGGAAAAAAACATGAGATTGTGCTAGTACAGCACACTCCATCCTCACTACATTAAGCTCTTGGCGACTTTTCCTTGTTTCCTAAACTGTAAATTCATGTCAAGGCAAAAAATAAAAAATGTGAAGGACAGTAAGAGAAATATGACAGCTTAGCTTTACACCATATCGAAAAAAGAAGTTTCAAAGGTACTTTTAGCTATAGGAAACTCGCTGGTATACCTGTACTGAATACCAAAGAGACTGTTTTATAGATAATGTGGCATTTATTATTCTTTTCTTTCTTGGAAAATTCAACTTCAGTCTTGTTGATTTGGTCTGGTTTCTTTGTCTAATGGCATATCAACTTTCGTGGGTTAACTAATGCCAAACCCATCCTTGTAGAAAGACAGTAATGGTACTATTTAACACATACCTTGGAGTGATAAGGGGGTTCATGACTTTCCCGAGGGTATAAGTCAGAAATTGAAGATAATAGCGCGATTGGAGTTCGAACTCACCTATGACGAGGTCGTAGCACAGGACTTTAACCACTACGCCACGGGAACTCTTCTAACTTCAGTCTTGATACATTGGGAACAAATTATGTGCATAGACTGACCCCAAATCAAAAATACAGAAGCAGACGTAAATAATGAAGTTATTTCTTTTTGACGGGTACTGTGCCAGAGTTTATTAAAATTTGTAAAAACGCAAAGAAAAAATTTCTGAAAAGCTGAAACATGTAAGAAGGGAATTTGAGAAACTAACAGCAAGTAAACAAAAACTATTGTGAATTATCTGTGAACCAGAAAATTCTTTGAGCTTTAAAAATAAATTAAAAAATAAAACTAAATTAGTCGATTATATTTCCGCAAAATTAAAATACATGTCAAAAATAATTCATATATGCTTAAAAAAAAAAATAAAATAAAAACCCATTAGTTATAAACTCTTATCACGAGCGTGATTTCAAGATGACTCATATATTAACTAACGTCATTGAAAAGTTAACGTTTATTAATTTATAATGAGCATTTCTGTTCTTCAAGTCTTGATTCCCTAAATGAGAAGCCTTTCAACGAATATTCTGAAGGAGAGTTTGGCATGTCAAAACCAACTCGGTCTACTAGTGTGCTTTCTCAGCGGGGCTTAGAATACGTAACCACCTGTGACATGAAATTGCATCTGATGTTGAGATCTGGAGAGTGTTGAGTACCGATTCATTGCCATTACTCCCAGGTCCACTAACTGTGGTTGGCCCAGTCGGCTGGGGCTGGAGAATAAACCGACTGCATTCTTGCAGATGAGTAAGATTCCCCCAGTGATTGTCCTGGATGTAACACTAAACAATCTGATGATGAGGCTCCAGTAATACTGGAGCTTTGGGGAATGTGGATTCCCTCTTTATTGTCATCGATCTCGGGCCCAGAGTGGTAGCTCCTGATAGGGTCCTATCTATGGGTTAAATAGAACTAAACTGTGTACTTATACTAAACTGAATTGCTTGAAATAGAACTGTTCTGACATTGAATTTATGTACTTATACTAAACTGTATTGTTTGAAATAGAACTATTTTGACATTTAAACTGCGTATCTATGCCTAACTGAATTTTTTGAGATCGATCTGTTTATATGTACAAAAACGGATTCGGCATTAAATAACCTACAATGGTTGATATGCCGTAAAACCAAACCAAACCGAACTGTGGTAATACGTGTTAGGATTCAATCTACGGGTCGAATAGATCTATTTCGTATTCGATTAGACCCATATAAAAAAACAAATATGAACTTACAATATAAAAAAAATGTAAATATTAAAGTACAATGAACATGATTCCCTAACCTCTAAGAACAGAATGTCCCTAAACAGGTTGACATGCCGATAAATCAATCGATTTATCATTCGACTACTGCTGACACTTAGCGGATCTTCGTATTGTTTTTTTTTTTTTGTTTTTTTTTTTAGCAATAGTTAAACTAATCATCATTATCATGACATTCTTATGTTGACACTGATTCTTTTAACCCTCTTGCTACCCTGTTGTCAATCACTCTCGGAAGGTGCTCTAGACTGCATCCAGGGTCTGTACAGAACTGAAGAATGTAAGTTCTTGCTGGTCGGCCAACACTGGTGTGTCCTTGCGTAGGATTCCATCGGAGAACGTCGCTTACAAGTTCGTCTTTACTTCACCAGTAATGCCCAGCATGTCTTATTCGTCTCACTTGGCGGTGTTGTAAGATAGGAGGTAAGTGGACTTACAGTTTCTGTTTTATGCACAGTGCTGTTTCAAGGATCTGTTTTATGGAAGTACTGCTTCTAGGATCTGTTTTATGGAGGTGCTGCTTCTAGGATCTGTTCAAAACAGCATGCAGCATCTTTTTTTCCAAGTACTTCGCTAAAGTCCAGGTGGTGCAGCCATACAGTAGTATTGATACAACTCTTGCTTGGAAGAATTCTCGTTTTATTTTATTTGAGAGAGATCATATTTCCATATGGTTGATAACCTGTCAAGAGCGGTTCATGTTGACGTCCCTTTCTGTAGACGAGATATTGCTGCCGAGATATCATCTCATCCGACGGACGTAATGCGATCAACTTAGCATTCTACTTAGACTGCAAATTAAAATGATGCTTTTAGAAATCACAAAGTTTTAGACTCAGAAAGAAGTTCTAGCAATCAAACGTTGAAAATCTTTTAATCACTTTAATGGATGTTTTTCACATAAGTAGGATACTAAATCGTCTGATTTTAACGGCATATCAACTCGCCAAGTGTTATCTTATGCCAAGAGGTTAAGGAATCACATTGTATGTTTTTATTTACAATTTTTGTGCAGTCGTTTCTTAAAAGATTTTTTGCCAACTGTTTTATGGTATCAAGTATTCATAAGAGAAATCATTTGTTCACACTCGTATTGTTTCAAGTATTCCTATCAAAATACTAATAATTTATCCACATGGTTTTAAGTAAGCTATATAGCACTAAGCATTCCTTCCTCTCCAAGAGAAATAATTTTAAAATAGATGGGACACAAACAGGTGGTAGTAATACGAGTAGACCTAGGAGTATTGGCAATAAAGGGGTACCCCACACTACCCTGAACTGAAGTATCACCATTAGATGCAGTTTAGTATCATACCCAAAATATCCCTTTTTAGGAGAGAAGGCACTTTCCGTGTAAATATTTCTTATACTGAATCTCCTTATCGTCGGGGTCTAAAATACACTAATTTAATTGATACTTTTTTTTATCACTTAATCAGAATTTTGTTTTAAAGGTTTATCATAAAAAAAAGAAGAGATGTGTTTACCTTTTTCAAGATTGCTCATAATTTTGTTTGATAACAAATGTTCGGCCAGATTTTATCTGGATAACACTGCGGAAGCTCATTGACTTGGGATATGAAACTATTCCCCATCCACCATTTTTTCCAGATCTCTCATCTAACGACTACCATTTTTTTTTTTTTTCAAGCATCCACCATTTTTTCCAGATCTCTCATCTAACGACTACCATTTTTTTTTTTTTTTCAAGCATCCACCATTTTTTCCAGATCTCTCATCTAACGACTACCATTTTTTTTTTTTTCAAGCATCCACCATTTTTTCCAGATCTCTCATCTAACGACTACCATTTTTTTTTTTTTTTCAAGCATCCGGACACTTTTTACGCCAAAAATCATTACGTTTTATAGAATAAATAGAAACTGCATTTAAAGATTTTTCGGTATGAAAACCTTTAAAGTTTTACTGTAATGGTACAAATAATCTTTTTTAATCGACGGCGGAACTGCAAAGATATTCATGGATAGTATTTTGACAGATTAGAATTCTGTTTAAATTCATTAATTCAGAAATAAAATTCTAAAATCGGACATTAGTTTCCACACAAATCGATGGTCTTCCCAGAAGTCCAAATGACAAGTTGTCTCCGCCGCATTTTTAGACGGTTCTATGTATTCTCACAGATTTCAGCAGTGCTGTTGTCTAGACAGTCTCGTTTCTTCCTCTGATTTTCTGTTTCCACCCAGATTATTTTCCAAGATTGCTGCAAGGGCTTCAACTATCATTATCACTTTCATGTTCCTCAAAATTTTTTTTCAAACTCCCTGGAAAGATCAAGGTATTTATCGAGTTTTTCATTCCCATTGACTCTGTAGTCTGCTTGAACGGTGAGTCTACTAACTGGCATTTTCTTCTCTTTAAAGTCTATGTAAAGGCCCAATTGGTTAAGCAGTTATACTAAACTGTATCAAACGTATTTTCAGACCTTTCTTCTAAACCTTTTTTCATGCATCCATCTAAAAACAATCTCAGCCTTTATATATATATATATATATATATATAACCGGCATATTGGTCTAGTGGGTAGAGTGTTTGCCAATGGCCTGGGAGACCAGAGTTCAATCATAAGGTTCGTATGAAGAGTAAAGTGGAGCAATCCAGGAATAAAAGATGCGCCCTCAATGGAGTTTTTGAGTCGCCCTTGACTAGGATCACCAATTTCATATATATATATATATATATATATAGTGTAATAGTTATTCTTCCTGCTTTGGGTTAAATTTTATCGCTAATGGTCTTCTAAAAGAATTGCTTTGGCATTAAATAAGAAACGTTGATATGCCATAAAAGAAAAAATATATATTTATTTCTATTTATGTGTACAATTATATATATATATATATATATATATATATATATATATATATATATATATATATATGTGTGTGTGTGTGTGTGTGTGTGTGTGTGAGTGATGGTATATCTAAAGTATTTCTGTTTCTACGTACCTTTACTCAACTGCTTATCTCCTTTACCCATCTAAAAGGCTATCTTTGAGCTCAGCGAATCAAAAATTACCATATTTAGAGCGTTACCTAAAAAACACAGTTTTAGAGATTTTCCCAATGCCCTATCAGTTGATAAAATAGGCGTAAATAATTTTCATGCATACTTATAAAAATAGAACACAAGGAAATTAGAAAATAAAAACGAAATTAAGTTAAATTCTTCACCCATGAACATGGATACCAGTACATTAAAAAGAAAAATTACCCCTCAGTTACCATATTTACTCGAGTATTAGTCGAATTTTGGGGCCAAAAATTTTAGGCCAAAAATTGGCGTCGAGTAATGGTTTTGTAAAGTTGTTTAAGACATTTAAGTGGGAAACGTTATGGTATATACTCTTCAACAGGTCGAATTTTGAAGACCTAATTTTTAGGCAGAAAGACTAGGGTCGATGTATACCTGAGTTATAATTTGCAACGCTAGAAATTCCGACTGATTGGAAAGGTCTAGGAGAATAATTATCAAAAATTAATAATTTCGTAAGCATAAATTGACGATCGACTAATAGACGAGTAAATCCATTTTTTTTTTACATATTCTTATATTGGGATATCTTTTTTACACCACATATTTATTTTAGTTTAGTTTCTTTGTTTAATGGCATATCATTTTAAGAGGGTTATCTAATGCCAAAGACATCCAAATAGAAGAACATCAGTGATGCTATTTGACCCATAAATGGGAGGATATGGGGATTCATACCTTCCCCAATGGTATTTGTCCGAAAGTGAACGTAATAGCACAACTGGAGTTCGAACTCACTTACTACGACTCCGTAGTCCATCGCGAAATTCCGACTGACTGGAAAGGTCTAGGAGCATAATTATCGAAAATTAATAATTTCGTAAGCATAAATTGACGATCGACTAATAAACGAGTAAATCCATTTTTTTTTTTTTACATATTCTTATATTGGGATATCTTTTTTACACCACATTTATTTTGCCAGTTTTAGTTTGGTTTCTTTGTTTAATGGCATATCATTTTAAGAGGGTTATCTAATGCCAAAGACATCCAAATAGAAGAACATCAGTGATGCTATTTGACCCATAAATGGGAGGATAAGGGGATTCATACCTTCTCCAATGGTATTTGCTCGAATGTGAACATAATAGCAGAACTGGAGTTCGAACTCACTTACTACGACTCCGTAGTCCATCGCTTTAACCATTACACCACGGGGAAACCCCCTTATTTGTGTGCGCATGTATATAATCTTGCAGAGATTGAGCTTCAAATATTAAGCAACAAAAAATGACAAATTTGTACAGCTAAAATTTCTTAATAATAACAACAGATATCATTTAGATTTTAAACTGAATCCCATAAATTATTCTGTCGACATATACATGAGTATGTACGGTAAATTTAAAGAGAGTCATATACTTCATCAAACTTTAGATTAAGAAAATATTATTATATAAATCAACATTTTCTATATAGTAATTTGATTGTCAACCTTCGAATGAGTTTGACTTAAACACCAGTATATACAATAAATTGGTTCAGGAGTGGATATTTAGACCATCAAAGATGCTCCGAGCTGTGATTCTAAAATATTTATTTTTCTTTCATAACATCAACTTTCGTGGGTTATTTAATACCAAAGCAGAAAAACAGTAGTGATACTATTTTAACCATAGCTTGGGGCCTAAGAGGGTTCATACCTTTTCTAAGAGCGTTTGTTTGAAAACAAACTTAACAGCGCAACTGGAATTCGAACTCGCTTACTTCAAGACCGTAGTCCAAAATGTTAGCCATTACGCCCCTATTTTTTTTACCAATGACCCAAAATTAGTATTATCTTAAACTGCATTTTTAAAAAAAAGTAAGAATTATCTACATATCTAACTATTATCTCCATCTGGTTTAAAAAGTTTCCTCCTTTGTACTTTTTTGCTTTTCCAGTGTTTTTATTATCGTAATTTATAACCTTCAGAGAATCTTGAACCGAACACTTTATTTCATCCATTCTGCTATCCATATCTTTAGATATGTTGTATTAATAAATTAGTCCTAGTAATGTTAGGTTTTTTTCTTTCTGATGAACCTGAGCCAGGGATTGAACTTAAAACTTCCGGACAGATACCATCGAAAACCTCTTAACCAACATTTCTATCTCCCTTTTATGGGATAATTCAGTGAACATTCTTTGACAGAATCGTTGATGGTTCTTAGAAAACGACGAAGGCCGATTTGCCATTCAAACGAAAAAACTAAAACAGACGTTAAAACACATCCACTGTATCTTTTGCAGAAAGGTAGATCTCTTTCGCATCCCAACCCAAAATATCCTAGATATGACACTAAACTACACCCCGTGGTGAAGCTCTAGTTCGGGAGCTCTAGGGATTGTCAATTCATCTTTCCGTTGCCATTACTCTCAGGTCGACTCTGACTCGAGGCAGCATTAACAGTTTGGTTTCCTTTGATCAATCAAATCGGGCTGTTAAAAAATTATTCGTATTGGACAGGAATACTTGAAACCATATAATTGTAAACTATTTGCATGAAATTTCTGCTTTAGTTAACCCATAAGTGGTTGATATTCCGTAAAATAAATGAACCATACCAAACCATTTTTAGAACCTTAAATCTAATATCATTTTTCGCAACGCGTAAAAAAAAGTAAAGAAAAATCTATAGTATGACATATATCACCGATTGAGGGCACCTCGGGTGGTGTAATGGTTGGCAAGGTGGACTAGTAAACCCGCACGAGTGAGTTCAATTCTCATTGGGTGCCAGATTCATGCGGCCTTGTGCTACATCTAGGCATAAAAGCTTAGTAAATTACCATATATCGCCGGTTGTCACTTCTTGCCGCCATCTTGTTCTAATGACCCTCGAAATCGTTCTATCTTTTCTTCCCTGTTCGATATTCTTTACTGAGATGAACAACAAAGCCACATCTTTTTTTTACATTATTTATTCACTTCATATAAATGACTGAGTGCGCACACAAGCGCCTTGATCATAGATGGGAATTAAGTCCTCTTAATTCGATTGCTCTCAGCCGATTGAATTAAAGCTACAATCTGACTTTAAGAATTTTAGTCACATGACTTTAACTCGTCCAATGAAAGCAAAGTTTTTCACTGACCTTAAACTGTCAATCACGCCTACTTTATTAGTTTCTTTGTTTTATGGCATGTCAACCTTCACAGAGTATTCACTACTAAAGCCATGGATTAAATAGTTTCACTACTGCTCTTCTATAAGAACAGTCGCACTACTATTCAAATCGTAGCTGATATTACAAAAGGGATTCAAACTTTTCCAAAGGTATTAGTCTGAAAATTAATCTAAAAGTACGAACAGAAATCGAACCCGCTAACTACGTTATTACAATCCAGCATGTTAGCCACGACGACTCAGGGACTCCTCAATAAAAACAAAGACCATGCAAAACAAACTTCTTGACAGATACTACATAGATAGGAATTGGCAGACAAGATAAAGTGTAAGATTCCATTACGATATTTTGGCTGAAAAAGATAACCTAAAAATAAAAACGAATCAAGTCTAAAGAAATTCTGGATTTTTATCCAAATCAGTCACCCATTCCTTAAGAATCTGGCAGTGTTGATCTTGTAAGATAAAATGATGTCGCCATGATAGAGATTTTGAGCCTCAAAGGCGTTAAATTGTACTTTTTACTGTTTCCTTTTTCCCATTTTACCGTTGAAAAACAAGCAACTTTTATGTACTTCAATACTCCTTCATGTACTTTAATACCATTCTAATAAATATATATATATATAAATCAGAATCATGAAACCGTGCCAACAGCACTATAATTTGTACGACAACAGAAGCTCTAAGTATTTGTAAGTGCCCCAGATAGTATCCAATATCCACTCAGCGTTTAAAAAAAAATTTCTAAAAAATACAAATCTCTTCACAGATCTACACATTTTAAAATATTTTCATTCTCTCTTTGGACCTACAACAAAAATTATATATATATATATATATATATATATATATATATATACACACACACATGCATAAATATATACATATATTTACATATACATCTATATTACAGATATGCATTATATACACATAAAAACATGTTTATCCATACACTCAAATATACATCTATATGCACATATATATTAATAAATGCATCATACATATATACACATAGTTACATATATTTACACCGATATATAATAACATATATATATATATATATATATATATATATATATACGCACATACACATTTAAATGTGTATACATACATCTAAACATGTCCATATGCATATAATTATGGACGTATATATTTATATATGAACATATGGTAGTATATACTCGCGTATATATATTTACATACGTATACGTAATATACATATATATACATTTATATATGACTTGATGTATGCCCCCCACCATATATATGCATAAACAAATACACACACACATATATATATATATATATATAGTCATCCACAGACAGACTCTTTCGTTGTATCATATATATATATATGTATGTATGTGTGTTTGTTTTTGTTTATATATATGTGTGTGTGTGTGTGTATTTGTTTATGCATACATATATATACACATATGAAAACAAATTCATTTGCTCTATCAAAGATACTTTTTGGTGAGGAGATGGTTATTGCCATTTATCTCAACAACTTCTTGGCGTGTTAAAAGAATCTCGTCATCCTATTCGCGTTAATGATTGTACGTATTATACATCGGTAAGTACCCTATTCTTAGACACACCGTATAACTTCTGCCCACCCTTCTATTTGTGAAGGGGTGCGTCTGAATGACAACTTTCCTCTTATTCTATTTATCATTCCCTTGCATTTTTACCCAGTTTTTAGACATATTTTCCCCAAAAGAGTTTTAAAAGAAAGCAACCCCTCCCTAAAAATAAACAAAACAAACAACAACTAAATTACAAATTTTGTGCTGAAGGCTCGAAACTTAGAAAAAAAAAATTAAAAATATATCTCACTCTCATTTTTATCAGCTATAAATCGCTGTCGTTGTCACAGTCTTTTCAAACTATCAACAAAAACAGCAGCATCAGAAGAGCAGGAAAGAAGGAAAAGGTTGGGGAGGAAAAACGTAACAGGAAAAAGAAGAGGGAGTGACAAAGAGAAAAAAGATGGAGAGGGTGGAGTGGGAGGAGAGAGAGAGAGATGGAGAGCAATGGAGAGTAAGGGCAGGAAGTCAAGATGTGCGAATGGCAGTCAAATGGGGGAGATAGCGGAGGAGTGAGAAGTTCGGATGGTGTATGATCTAACTGGGTCAGGTAAAGATTTATTTGATATGACCCTCGAGGAGCTTTGACTGAGGCGGGAAGGGGTGGTTGAAGAATTCACTCTCTCTCTCTCTCTCTCTCTCTCTCTCTCTCTCTCCCTCCTTCCTTTCTATCTATGAATGACTTCAGTAGCAAGCAGTATATGTGCGAATGGATGGATAAAATGAGGCTGGGGGGAAGGGTTAGAAACAAGAAAAATGGAGATGCCGAAAGACTGAATGTAACGAAATGATATTAAAATTGCTAATGTAGTAGCATCGACGCAAAGAACATCAGCAGAAGAATTTTGGACGCGCTTCGACAAACACACAGACACAGGGCGAAAAAGCTAAAGTCGGCTACAAGGCCGCAAATATGACGCGCTTATTGTAAATCGAACTCAATATGCCAGATGTGCAGCAGTTGTTTAGAAACCTGTCTAGAAGCTTAACATCAGCTTAGCCCGGCAAAAGGCAACAAATATGAGACCTACAACAAAGGTTTCTTATTACTTCAGCCTTGTGCCAGACTATATGTACGTATGCCTTCAATGTAATTTATCTGTTCAATAGTGTCCAATAATTTCTCTTTTAATACGTCTTGGGAAAAATCTTCATCCAATAAGCCTTTTTATTATAAGTAAGATTCGTTAAAAATATCTAACAGAAACAAGGTTCTTATAAGCATTTTTCTTTTGCTGTCTTACATGATATTTAACGTTTGGTCAAATTTTATAAATGTGTCCTTTATCATAGATAGATAGATATGAGCAGACATGAAATACAAAGGAACAGATATTAGATAGATTCATAGATACGTAGAAAGAGACCGTGAAAGATCGATGCATAAAGAACCGACAATTATATAAGTAAGAGGCGCTTGTGGTGTGATGGTTATTGGCAAAGAAAATGGATACAGCGACCCGAGTTCAAAACCTGGACTTCGCTGTTTGTATTTCACGAAGTGTTCATACCTTAGGGAAAAGAATGGATTCAACTATTCTCTTTAAAACCAGTAGAGCAGATTGAGCTATTTAACTCTGGTACGGCAACCGATCTAGGAGAAGGAAAACTGAATTTAAACTTCACTTAAAAAACTGACCTTGTGTCACATCCAGCTCCTGCAGACAGGATGAGAGAGAGAGAGAGATAAGAGTAAATGTTTCACTGGAAACTATATCGACAGTTTAAACTAATTTTTAACTAAAAGTAAATTTACATCGGAAACGAAAATCTAAAAAATAAAAAAAATAAAAACTACGTTTAATTCTTCCAATCGAACTTTTAGACACTTTGTAAATAGAAGATAATCGAAAAAGTCTTGATATTTAAAGGAAATTTGGCTAGAGGTCTGGGGAAAAAAAAAGATGAAGCCTGCTAAAAATCAGCTTAGAGGAGTTCAACGAGTAGAAAATATAAAATTGCACCAATCAACTTTTGTGTGGGAGGTGAAGGCTCCACGTTCTTTTAGTGACAAAATCTGATTACCAACTCCTACAGACAACAGCACGCAAGGCAACTAGAAGGACCAGTGAACTTGTCGGTCCCATAAAATAGACGTTTCTATTTAGAAGAAGTTAACTTTACTCCTTTCTAAAGAGAAAATAACGGAGATAACTCTGAAATACTAGTTTGAATCATTTACTCAATGATTCTAATAAGCATCTCAGTTATTTTTTAAAAACAAATAAAATTCAATTTCGGGGAAGACGGAGACCCCAGAAAATTATTATCCAGTGACTAATTGGAACGGAAACTACTTCATTCTCTGATTGATATATTGATTTTCAAACCGAGTACAATTGGTTTAACTTCATGTTTTTCTTTCTCCTAGACCGGTTACAATTTCAATGCTTATGATCCCCGTCAACTCTTACCCACTTTCAGTGATTCAATATCCTCTTTTTGTTTCTCCTTCCTTTTCTCCAAAAAGTTGGACTAAAAATCTATCCCATACAATCACCGTCCAATATCGCTGCAATAACTTTCACGAAAATTGATTAAAATGTTCTTTTTCGAATTAATTAGTTTTTCATTGATTTTAACGCCATTTCATGTCCAGGGTACTCTATACTAGGAAGTTAGGGAATCGCGTTTATGTTTGTAGTGGTGTAGTTGTTTCTTTTGATTTTTGTAGTTTTTTTCTTTCTTTTTTAGGCACACGGTCCTATCGAATATGAATAATTTTAAAATAGATCTACTTAATCCATAGATAAGACCCTAACAGGTCCAGTTACTCCCGGTCAGAGTCGACCTGGGAGTAATGGCAATGAATTGGTATTCCACACTTCTCAGAACTCTAGAACTGGAGGATCAGCTTCAAATGGAGCTGAGTGTCATACCAAAGATACCCCGTTCTTTTTAATTATCGGGGGTTTTACCCTTGTAAGGGGATAAAGTTAACATATAAACTTAAAATAATTTTATGCCTGTAGGCACACCATTAAAGGGGAAGAACTATTTGATATATTTTCATACGAATCAGAAAAAAGTATCTAATGTAATTTTTGAGGCACGACTGACAAAATCATTACTTTTATTCAAAGCATATAGAAATACATAAATATTTATTTTCTATCAAACTGCCCTGGTTATCTATAGCCATTATCATACAGGTAAATCCTGACAGTTAATTACCTGTTTTCCCTGCTAGAGGACGGGTTCTACACCAGGTTTTTTTTATTCTTATAACGGGGATCCAATCGCGTACGTGTGACGAGCTAAATGAAATTGGTGTCTGGATAGAACTGAGCTATGTTTGGAATGCATCAGGCAATGAATCTGTAGCATTTTTAGACGTGGGGTTGGGTACCCCTGGGAGCAGATAACTGGTGGAGTTGGCAAGCATAAAATTACAGGTGTCAATTTACAAGGTTAAGTTTGATTCAAGGCCAGAAGTTGGCAGAATCGAGGTGGAACACAAGGTCAGAAATACGGAGCTCATATTGAACAAACAATGGTTCGTTTGCCAAGTTCGATAAGCGTGGTACTTTACTGTCATTTGATAAAGCTTAGCATAGTTTGGTGCAAAGCCAGAAGTATGGAGCTCTTGGTGAGAATCGAATTCATTAAGCAGCTAGCCTCGCTCACTAACCATTAGACCACTAACGGCGCCTCACTTCTTCATAATATTACTAAGATAAAATAGATAAGAATAAAAATAAACAATTTGCATAATTCTTTTGTTGGTCACTACCGAATACATTAATTCTTTTGAAAAGATCCATGTTGTCAGAAAAAGAAAACCCATGGGGGTTGAGCACTCTGGTGAAGGAATTTTCGGCCGCCACTCGCATAATGCAAAGCTCTTCGAAAGAATTGAGCACTCTGGTAGCCGATAGGGTATAAAAAATGTAAACAAACGGCTGCTGCTGTTACTACATAATACCTTAAAAATTCCCTTAGCCAAACGTGGTACGCTTGTTGGCCGAGCGGTCTGAGACTTAGTCTACCGTAAAGTTGGATGGGTTTCGATCCCGGCTTCGAGCGTCCTACGTGTCTAGCCACACTGAAGAGTTCTAATAGAACGAAACAGTCTGTCTGTGGATGACTATATATATATATTGATGGTTTAATGGATGTCAAACTTATTGGGATTCTTTAACGGCCAAATTAGTCTATTTCTTTTTTTCAAGCGATTTTTATGGTTTCAGATAACTAATGACTATCATTTGTCAAAAAAAAAATATTTAGTTTCAAGTAACTATTCATAATACCAATCGTTTATACACGAGTATGATTGGCCTAGCGGTTAGAGTGTTCGCCAATGGCTCGGGAGACCTGGGTTCAACCCCTGGTCGAGTCATACCAAATACTCAAAAAATAGTACTTGATGCCTCCTTGCTTAACACTCAGCATTGTAAGGTACGCGATCAAGGGTAAAGTGGAGCAATCCAGGAAAAGGAGTAGCGCCCTCCCCTACACCTTGGTGTAGTAGCTATCGAGAAGGGAGCCTTCAGGTCACCCTCGACAATGGTCGCCAACTTTACTTACTTATATACTTTCATATAAGTTCTTCCATTTAGTTATTTACGAAACTTAGTTTAGTTGTGGCACCAGAAGTATGTGGCACCCAGTGAAATTAACTCATTATCAATTATCCGCTAAGTCTAAGTATTTCTATTTGATAATGGTTTGCGCACAATGATATAGTATCACGTACGCCTCTTTAATCCGTATAATTTGTAAACAGTTTCATGGTTTCAAGTATTCCTAATCACTTTTAAACAGAGCCATAAGCGGAAGCCTAACAGGTACTACCACTCCGGGTCAAAGTTGACCGGGGAGTAATGGCAAAGAAGGAGTACAATACACTTTCTAGAGCTCAAGAACACAGGCCTTTTCACTGGATATAATCTAATCTTATACTCGGGATAACACTTTTGGGGTGGGAGGTAGACTTATGCTTCTGTAAGGGAAACAGTCGGAGTATGCAAAGACTTGTAGATATTATATACCATTATTTAACGGCATATAAGGTGCACTTTTCTTTACTAAAATATCTTTTCATTCCGAGTATATAACACCTAACTGGTACTAGCTCTCTTGTTAAGCGTGAATCTGTGGGTCACAGATAAAAATGGCCATTTCAAACTCCTCGGAACTATAGAATTGAAGATTCAGCATCCGATACAGTTTTAGGCACCTCTGGTGGTGTAATGGTTAGCCAGCTCGACTAGCAAACCTACACGAGTGAGCTCGAGTCTCATTGGGTGCCCCTTTCATATGTCCTTGTGCTACATCTAAGCAAAAAGCTTAGTAAGTTACTACAGTTTTGTGCCCTACCCAGAACGTCGTGTTTTAGAAAGAGTATTCTAAGCACCACTGATAGGAACCGGGCCATTGGCCTAATGCATAGAGAGTTCACGAATGGCCTGGGAGACCGCGGTTTAATCCCAAGTCGAGTCATACCATAGATTTAAAAAAGGGTACCTGATACTGCCTTCCTTAACACAGCATTATAAGGTAAGGATCAAGGGTAAAGTGGAGCAATCCAGGTAATGAAGTAGCACCCACCCCTACATCTCGGTGTTGTATCTATTGAAAAGGGAGCCTTCTGGCCACCCTCGATTTAGGTTAGCAACTTTACTTTTTATATGGTTTAAATTAACTACCTCATTCGACGGCATATAAAGCGCACTTTTTTTTGTAAAAATATCTTTTGAAATTTCCCTGCGTCTTGTATGCCATATGTAAGTTTAAAATTTGCTATAGTCGGCTGAAATTAACAACCAGGCAATTCCTATTAGCTTAGACTTTAGAGTAACTTTCATATACCTATTTTTATAATTTCAAAGGCTATTATGCTGATTAGAAGTGTTATCATTGATAATATTCATGATATCAATTTCACCACGTTTAATATTAGTACTTTGTTTTTTCTTGATTCACCCCGCAGAAATTAGGATGCGTCTTATATGCCATCAAATACAGTATATATATATATGGTGTAATGGTTATCGTCGTAGGAAATGGACACGATGATACGAGTTCAATACCTGGACGAGACTGATTGCATTTCACATAGCACTAATACCCTTGGGAAAGGCATGAATCCAATTATTCTCCCTCCAGCTATGGGTAAATAGTAGGGCAGCCTAGGTTCTTCAGCCTTGGTGAGGCAACTAGTCTAGGAGAAGGAAAACTCTGAATTGAAACCTGTTAAACTCCGCTTAAAAAATTGACCTTGTGTCATATCCTGCCCGAGCGGAGGGCTTGGTAAGTATGATAATATATATATATATATATATATATATATATATATATATTGTTGTGTAGAAAGAGCTCCAGCCTAATGAAAAAACCGTAGTGAAGGCAAATCTTCCAGAAGTTTATTTAAAAAGCAAAACTAGAGACTGACTTGTAGGTATCCTTTGACGTGAAAAGAATAAGAGACAATATTCTTAAATAAAGCCTGTAGTTTGCATAGTTACCAGTTGTCTTGCTATGCTTGTCACTATGTCGACTGAGAGAGTGACATAACTGTCGTATTAGCGTGTGTCACTAGAATCCAATGACGTACAGCTGTCTTACTTCCTTATCTTATGCATCTTGTATATTTTTCACCAGTTGAACCAGTTATTAATGAAGACGTTTTAGTTATAATTTTGATGATAAAGACAGGTATCATTTGAAAATCATAGGAGTCATCCTATATATATATATATATATATCAGATCTATTATTGATATTGAGCACTATCAAATAATACCACAAAATTCGGTCTACTATTAACTCACCAAGGGAGCTACTGGTGACGATAAACCATTAGAATATATAAACAGAAGAATCATTTGGTAAGAATAAACACACTATTATAAGTACCCTCATCCGGTCGAAATTGATTGTGCTCACAGAAACTGACTCAAGTTCAGTTTGAAAGTTAATGGCATATCAACCTTGGTGAATTATTTAATGCCAAAGCCATCCTTTTAAAAGAACAGCAACGATACTATATATCCCATAAACAGGGGAGATAAGGTGGTAAATACATTTTTCAAAGGTATTAGTCTGTTAGTAAACTGAATAGCATGATTGGAGTTTAAACTTGCATAATTCGGGGCCGCAGTTCAGCAATTTAGCTCTTAGGTTACAGGAATTCTCCTCTTCTCAATCTAGTAGTAATAGATTGTTAGACTAGCTCACTAAGTGAGGCATCGATTAAAAAAAAATCCAGAAAATTAATAACAACTATAGACAGTTTGCTCAATGATTCATTTTTCTTTAATTACTGCAGCACAAGTGGTATAGTTGCTAATGATTAAATAAATGAACTTATTTTATCATAGAATAATTCGGTAGCAGTTGAACGAGATAGAAGTAGAGTAATTGCCTCGACAGTCAGAAACAGTTAGATTGGTAGGGGAGATAATTCACAAAAATCGATGACATCAAAAAACGAAACCAGAACTTTAACACTGAATCTGATTTTTTTTTCTGTTTATTTTATTCAAATTTTTGAGCACCCTAAAATACATATTTTTAAAATTAACATTATTATTAAAATTTTCGTAGTTTGCATAAGATTAATGAGCAATTCTTAGCATCAATAATTAGATTCTTAAAAACTAAATTTTCTTATAGTGTACGTATGCCACTGAATAAATGAATAAAATCAAACAACCACTCCCAGCCAGAAATCCCGACTTCGTATTAACAAAAAGAAAAAACCTGTCGTCTGGTAGATTTTACCATTCCACCAGACCACAGAATGACAACAAAAGAAAACGAACAAATGAAAAAAAATACGTAGACCTTGCCAGAGGACTAGAGGAAGTAAAGTTGGCGACCATAGTCGAGGGTGACCCGAAGGCTCCCTTTTAAATAGCTACTACACTGAGGTGTACTTATTTCCCTGGATTGCTCCACTTTACTCTTGATCCATACCTTGTCATGCTGAGTGCTAAGCAAGGAGGCATCAAGTATCAATTTTGAGTCTTTGGTATGACTCGACCAGGGATTGAACTTCGATCTCCCGAGTCATTGGCGAACACTCAAACCACTAGGCCAATGAGACCATGAAAATAACGGTGATAATTGTAGTTTATGCCCTTGGAATGGTCCCATAAAGGACTGGGGAAAAGATTGGGGTTACTGGAGATCAGAAGAAGAATTGAGACCATCTAGACCACAGCAATGTTAAAATTAGCTAGAACTTTGAGAAGGGTCATGGAGACTTTCTTGAAAAAAAAAAAAACACAAGGAAAGACTGGTGTGAAAATTTTGTAAAAGAAAAAATAATTTATTGGGCTTGGTTTGTCCGTTAAACGGCATTTGAACCCTTTGAGGGTTATTTAATCCAGAAACTTTTATTAATTCGGGTTCATCTATAGTAGAAATACAATTAGCAAATTTTTAAGTGTTTAAAATCCAATTATCTAGTTGCAAGTACTCTTATCAAATACTAAAAATTTGCAGAATTATATGTTTTCGATTATTCCGAACCCAAACTTATAATTTGCACAAAATAATATACTTTCAAGTATTTCAAGCAATTATATGGTTTTGAGTAAGTAAAGGTTTGGTTTGGTTGTATTTTATAGTATATCAACCCTGGTAGGTTATTTAATGCCAAATCCTCTATGTGAGTGTGTGTGTAAATGAATAGCTTGTAGCTAACATTATTTCAAAAGCAACCAGAGCTCATTTGTTTGCGCACAATGAAATGATTTCAAGTATTTCTATCAAACACTAATAATTCTATTCATTCGCTAATACACAGTTAAATGGTTTCAAATATAGTCAATGATAGAAGAGTTTTATTTGACCCATAGATGGGACCCTAACAGGTACCAACACTCCGGGGCAGAGTGGACCTGGGAGTAATGGCAATGAAGCAGTACTCCACATTCCCTAAAGCTCTAAGAATGGAACATAATCAAATCCAGTTTAGTGTCATACATAGGACATTCGTTGGCGTGGAGGGGTCTAACCCTTCTGCAGAGGTGCAGTCAATATATTCTACAACCCCAGGAGACATGGCGAAAGTAATAATGATAAAACTTTGTAAATGAATATCGTTTTTCTTAAAACAAATAATTTGCATTTAGTTATGAGGTTTCAAGTATTCTTATCTAATACTAATAATATTCCAACAGTTCTATTCAACCTATAGCTTGGACCCTAACGGGTACTATCACTCCAGGTCAAAGTGGATGAAGGCGTACTCCATAATCCCCAGATTTCAAGATCAAGAGCCTCACAATCAGATGAAGTTTAATGTCATGCGTGGGGCGAGTCCTCTTACTCTTCTGCAAGGAACAGAGTTAACATATTCTCAACCTTTGCCCACAGGAGCTAAATAATTTAAGAATAGAATATGTAAGTATTTCTATAAATTCAGTGGGTTGTTCTCGTGGTGTAATGGTTAAAGCGATGGACTGTGGAATCGTAGTACGCGAGTTTAAATTCTAGTCGCGCTATTACGTTCACTTTCGGGCAAATACCCTTGGGAAAGGTATGAACCCCCTTATCCTCCCAGCTAGATAAATAGTACTACTACTGTTCTTCTAGGAGAATAGCTTTGGCATTAAATAACCTACAAGGGTTGATATGCCATTAAAAAACGAAGAAGAAACATATAAATTCAGTCATTATAGTTTTATATTCGTCAGCTTACTTATCAACTGTGCATACTCTCTTGCACGCATTGGTGAAAAAATTATGGTGAACATAAATAAATAAAAAAAATAAAAAAACAACTCAAATCAGAATTTCATTTTATTTGCAATTTTTTATATCATAGTTATTAATTTGTTTTAACGATTATGATATCCAAATATTTGCCCTTATCAGCCCTAATATTCTTCAGTGTTCGCCTAGTCACAGCTTCAAGTATTACTGCGATTTCCTAACAAATAAATTTTTTGCGGCCTACGTTTGATACTTGAGCCTACAGATGTCTCCCGGGAGAGTAATCACAAGGACTTAGATCTGGTGAGCGTGTTCGCCACGGTATTTCACCATTTTTTAAATGTTTAACATCACAAACGCATGATGTTCCCCATTCTATAACATAATGAGAAGACATCCCCTCCTTACCCGCTCACCCCTATTATCGCCTGCGCGGTGATAATTTTTAATCCGAGTAATTATTCTACCGGACCATATATTATTCTGAGTAACGTGCGTTGTGAAATAGAGGAAATGTACCAAACGTGTCGAGTTCGAATCCTGGTCGATGCTATTTGCGCTTTAACTCACGCTAAAAGGCAGAAATCTACTTCGTCTTCTTCTCCTCATCTATGTATGTATTTACCGACCACTCCCCACTGGCAGGATGTGACACAAGGTCAATTTTAAGCAGAGTTTAACAGGTTTGATTTCAGAGCTTTCCTTCTCTTAGATCGATTGTCTAACCAAGGCTAGAGAACTCAGGCTGCCCTACAATTTACCCACGGCTCGTGTCACCCTGTCCATTTCCAATAACGATAACTATCACACCACAGGCATCTCCTTTCTTTTTATCAATGTAGAAAAAGGAACAACTTTCTATACAGGCCCAGGAGAAGGCTCTTCGGAGAATCAGTGGCGCATTCATGCTCCATTTATCCGTTGTCAGTTCATCCTCAAAAGCGTGACTGGTCATACTCAAGTATTCACTAGTATAAACAAATCACTTGTATAGTTCATTTGTTAAAACTCAGTTGAGTTAATGGCAGTCATCCTATCAATGATCCAAAATTACACTGAATGGTCAACGATATAGACCAGCGAAACATTGTCAGGAAGTTTGATCCTCTTGGGTTACCCAAAACTTCAAGCCTTGAGCCAAGGTAAGTAAATGACACACATTATATATATATATATATATATATATATATATATATATATATATATATATACACACACAATCAAAGCAATCAAAAGACCCAAAATTTTATTCATGTTGGAACTAAAAGAATAAAAAGAAAAAAAGAGGGGGGAAAAGCTAGCTGACCGGTTCAAATTTGTCACCTTTTTTTTATGTTTTTAGTTCCGTCATGAATAAAAATTTTTATTACTTTGATAAAATGTTGTGCACCACACACACACACACACACACACACACACATATATATATATATATATATATATATATATATATATGTGTGTGTGTGTGTGTGTGTGTATGCGTGTGTGTGTGTGTCAGAATTTAACATATTTGGTTGTTTCTAATGATCTAACATTCAAAGGAGGCCGAGTATTTTTTTCAGTTCGTTTATCTAATTGTAGCCATGTATTTGAAAACTGCTCAACCGGTAGGTTAGGGATTAATTTACCTTTATTTCACCCCCTCTAATAATTTTATTCGCCTCTGGATTACTTATTCACTTGTTTAAGAAGAATTAGTTGATACTATTTTGTTTTATTTTCAGAGTCATCAATAAAAATTTTACTTTGGTTAAGATTCTCTTAAAATACCATAAAAACTTGCAGAGAAAGTTGAAGAATCATCTTCGCAGCGTTTACCTAAAAAATTATATCTCCAATATGTTCGTCTGAAAATTTTGACACCAATCTGAACCAACTGAAAAATCGTCACCTAAAGTGTTCCCCGTAGGAATTCGATACCAATTTGACCCAAATCCCCCGAATAAGTTCATTTGGAGAATTTCGATATCAGTCCGACATTATAAAAAATCTTCAACCACACGTGTTTACAGTGAGAATTTTGATACAAATTTGACCCAACTGAAGAACCATTTTTCCAACCTTTTCATCATTCAAAGAATTTAGATATCAGTTTGACCTAAAAAGAAGAACAACAATCCAAATGTGTTCATCCAAAGAATTCTCTTCAAATCAAAAGAATTCCTACCTAAAAATGTTCAGCTGAAGAACTGTCACCCAATCTGACCCAAAATGAAAAATCTCCACCCCGAAATGCTCACCCGATGAATTGTCACTCAATCTGACCCAAAATAAAGAATTCCTTCCCCAAAATGCTAACCCAAAGAACTGTCACCCAGTATCACTCGAAATGAATTATCCCGACTCCAAAATGCTCACCCGAAGAATTGTCACACAATCTGACCCAAAATAAAGAATTCCTTCCCCAAAATGCTAACCCAAAGAACTGTCACCCAGTATCACTCGAAATGAATTATCCCGACTCCAAAATGCTCACCCGAAGAATTGTCACACAATCTGACCCAAAATAAAGAATTCCTTCCCCAAAATGCTAACCCAAAGAACTGTCACCCAGTATCACTTGAAATGAAGAATCATCACCCTAAATTGTTCATTAAAAGACTTATCATTCCAGTATGATCATATGAAGAATTTTTTTTTCTTTTCTCAGACGTTTCCATTTTAAACCTTACATTAATTTCACTTCATTAAAGATAATCTTCAGGTGTTTGAGATGCAATAAATTGTTCTTCTGATTTGTTAGTACAACATTCTACATAAACATAATGCACACATGCGCGCACACACACACAAAATATCTGAAATTACTTTAAAGAACCAAAAATTTTTTTTTCTAATCTTGATTAACAATATATATTCATAACCAACTTAGGTCTTTTTCAAAAGACTTAATATTTTTTCGCGGAAAAATACTATTTGACAATATTCCCAAATTTAAAACACATGAGTTTTTTTATAGTTTTGATAGAAATTTTTTTTTAAAAATTGATTTATGGCTAAAAATAGCCGACTTCTCATAAGGCATTCTTTAGTATCTTTATGAGTAAACATACAATAGAAATGTATGGGCACTTTTTTTCATATTAATGACAGACATGCACAGCTAGATAATTACGAAATTTCAACAAAGGATACACAAAGACGAGGGGTGGGGAGACATCAAACGAAACACGGTCTTCTTCGGAAACCATCCAAGTCTACGTCACGAGCGTGAAGTGAATTCCATTAAATAAGTCACTTTTAATCAGTCTCAGGTGATCATACTATAAATGGCGAAAATAGATTTGTACTTTTGTCTGAGGTCACCTAAAATACGGTTCGTAAGTGCTCAAAAAAAATGGTCTAGTATTTTTTTAAAAAAAGAAAAGAAAAAAAAAAGAAGTCATATCGGTCGAGAGTGAAAGCTGGAGGATTATTTCGAAATGCACAAAAAATGTGAAAGCTGTTTCGGCTATGTCCTTAACAGCGCGATCCTCAGAAAGAAAAGCCATTTTGAGAGAAGTGACATCTGATCGAAGCCACTATTCTCACTTCCCCGCCAAAAATAATCATGTGACAGTCTTTAGTAGCGGTTGACATTTGTCGAAAGCCATTATGTGGCATATAAATTGTACTGAAAAAGAGGAAATGATTTTCTCTTTTGATACATTTGAAACGTCATTGTCAGTATAATTGGGATTTTATTATTATTGTCATTATTATTATTAACAACTATCAGAATTGCAGCTTATCCATGAATAACACTTTTTGTATCAAATTAGAATTTTAAAAAGATAATTAATATCTTCTTTATAAGCCAATATGCTTGACAATAAAGAGGGATCAATAATTCCATATCCTAAGAGCTGAAATTTTAATATATAATGTTTGATTTATATGATTAATATTTACCCCTGAATTAAGTGCATTTATAAAAAAAGGAGATTAGGCAGTAAAATGAATATTTGCTGAGTAAAATCGAAGACATTTTTCATCAAAAGTTTGCTGACTATATATATATATATATATATATATATATATTATTCTCGTGCATTGGTTTTTCATCAAAAGTTCGCTGACAATATATATATATATATATATATATATATATATATATATATATTATTCTCGTGCATTGGTTGATACTTGATTTCTGATATATTGATTTATTAATTCAAGGCATTATATGTTATCTTTAGGTCGATACTTGATTTATAATTTCTGATTGATAAATTTACAGATTTGATTTTTGAGCCTTTGTCCTTCCTATAATAAAATGGTTATTCACGTGTGAGTCAACGACAGTTTTTATCCTAAAAATTAGGTTGTCAAAATTCGACTAGTACACAAGTACAAACAATATACATATTTGAATACAAATTACATTATATATATATATATATATATATATATATATATGTGTGTGTGTGTGTGTGTGTGTGTGTGTGTGTGTGTGTGCAGTCAATGTGCTTAACTAACAGCTATACATCATTATTTAGCCAAAAATACACTTCCCCCCTCCCCGCCAAAATAAATTACAGAGTCCTTTGAAAAGAACCCGTTTCAAAATTTACAACAGACTGATACAAGGTTTTTCTTTGAGTTCAAAATGAATATTCAAGACATAATTTGGTTTTGTGTCTTGGTTTTATGGCATATCAAACTATGTGTGTTATCTAAAACTAAAGCCATCCTTGTAAAAAGATAGTAGTGGTACTATCTAACCCATAGTCGGTTCATGCCTTTCTCAAGTGTATTAATCCGAAAGTGAACGTAACCATATTTACCAACCCCTCCTCTAGGGCAGGATATGACACACGGTCAATTTTTAAGTGGAGTTTAACAGGTTTGAATTCAAAGTTTTCCTTCTCCAAGACTAGTTGCCTCGCCGAGTGAACGTAACAGAGTGCCTGGAACACGAACAAGTTTACTGAGCTGTCGCAGTCCAGTACTTTAGACACTACGCTTTGGAGACTCCCTCATTAAAGATATTTTTTTGTCGATGACCCTAAATGAGAAGCCCGAATTCAAACTAGGGATACACTTATAGTTGATGAGGTCTGACTTGATGAAGTATGCTATCCCTTATCTCAACATGGTGCATAGCTGTTTGCTTTTACCTCACACTGGGTCGGGTATTTGGGATGCCACAAGCAAGAACTACTCAATTCACCAAGGTCTGCAATGCAAAGACATCAAAGTGACCTAAAACTACTCCCTTTTCAATGCAATGGGGAGATGTTACCCCAGTGCTGGAATCTCCAGAGACCAGGAACGTCATCATGAATTTTGTGCCTTGTTTGCCCGAAGAATAAACAAGGATGATCGTTCCCTTGAAAGAAACTTTGAAAAACCAGCTCATACAATAATGATAATAAAAGAAGGAAGAAAAAGAAAATCAAAATCAAGTTATATTAAAATCTTTTTTAAAGCAAAGAAAATAATCGACCAATATGGATTATATTTCCATCAGTTAGATTTCTAAACTGAATTATATGGACTTTAAAGAGAGGAAGACTGCCAGAAGAGGTAATTAATATGGAAGAGGAGAAAGAAAAAAAGACGGACTGTATCAGAGATAGAATGATTTACGGTAGCTCTTAAAATTTGCAAGTGCTACGTCGTCAGAAACCTCTATGTAACTGCATGTATTTACCGAAGCCCATTCGTACGAGAAGAATATGGCACAAGGTCAGTTTTTATGTGGAGTTTAACAGGTTTGAATTCAGAGTTTTTCTTTTCCAATATTGGTTGCCAAATCAAGGTTAAAGAGCCCAGCCTGCCCCACTATTTATCACTACATAAATTAACCTCTTCACAAATGTATGCCCAAACAAATGGTTCGGTTACAATAGCCATATCTTCTGTTGGAGATCTGAATTGTCAGGCGCGCTTCACATAGCCATCTTTTCATACAAAAGGTTATGAAAGACTGTGAAGAGAGAGACAGAGACCAAGAACATAAATAAATACTTGAAACCATTCGAATCCTGGTAATAGAGACAGAAAAAAGTTGGGGTTAAAAGATAAATAAATAAATAAATAAATAAAAGGAAATAAAGCAAGCCAGAGAAGAAGGTGGTAAAGATAGTTGGCTTCTTGGAAAAGCGAGATGGAGGAAGTAAGGAAGGAAGGAAAGAAAGAGGGAAGGAGGAGATTGGTGGTAACATATCTTATGTCGATTTGAAAGACGTTCTTGGGGGAAAGTTGTTCCCGCTCTAGGAAAAACTATCAGTTGATTATATTTCAATCAACATTCAGTGTCAAAATACTTTTAAAATACTTGTTATTCTAACATAATATTTCTTCTGTTATCTAAGAGAAAATAATAATAATAAAATAGTTTCTTGTTTTAAATGAAAAGAAATTTAAGAAGGAGACTATTCAATTGAAAAATTCAAAAATTAAAGAATGGTAAATATTTTGAATATAATGTCGAGGTTCTTTTAGCTAACATGTACTGTCTCTTGCATCTTTTTGCAGATGCCATAGCTAGAGTCTTCAAGTTTCTAGAGCTGATTCGTTTTGTTTTTTTTTTTTCGCGATTTGAATTCTAAGAGAATCAGTCATTGGTTCTACGAGAGGGAGATAGAGATTTCTATCTTTAAGAAGGATCAGTAGCGTTGATTTCTTTGCTCAAGAACTGAGAATCTTAATCCTAGATACATAGTTGTGACAACGAACGCGCCAAACACCAATGCTTTAATATATGCAATAATTTAAACAGTCTCATCAGTATGGCACTATTCATGCGAGTATACTCACATTAAATGCCTATACGTATAATTACATATTATATTTACCCTAATATCCGTGCCAAGGCGTCTTAAAATACATCTCAATCTTTTCATAATAATAATAAGCGTGTATGATAATAATTAGAAAAAGCTGTAAGTAAAATGTCGAACAGTTCAATTTATTATAACGAACTATAAGATCTGTAAAGACATTCTTGTTGAGCGTTCCGTTGCATTCTACGAACTACCTCTTCTTGTAATACTTGTTAAACTGTACGTAAAAAATAAGTACACAGATTTAACGATAAATATGGTATAGAAATGGTCATTTATTTTCTACTTCCAAGATAATATCTGCATATCACTTTTTTAATGTTGATTTGCGAGAAAGCTTTTTTTTCTTTTTTTTTTTTTTTTTACTTTCTCATATTGCGATATAGGTTCAAACATAATGATATTTCTTTTGATGAATGCAAATGGAGAGAGAGAGAGAGAGAGAGAGAGGGAAAATCATTTTTGAAAATCGCGCAGACAGTGGGGGAAGCTGGTTTATTACTTGTCCTCAGTATGGTTTGCGATAACTTTGTCACGTGACCCAACTCATCGATATCCGTTTTGGCTCTGGACAATGTAGCTGAAATGCATTTTTGCTGCTATTTTATTTTATTTTATTTTGTTTTTCGTTAATTTGTAGTGTCACTTTAAACATTACAAAGTCTTAGAAAAATAACAATCTGTTTAAAGATTCTCTCTCTGAGAGCGCAAATATATATGTATATATATATACGAAGATAAATGCATGTATTTGTCATAGTGGAGCTATAAATTAAATGGAACATTTTCAAATGTGTTGTGCGACCAATTGTAATTTATTCACGATTGGCTAACACTGCAACTATAAGTCAATAAATAAATAAGTAATATTTGACAATTCCATAAAAAAATGGCCGTTTAAGAGATATCTGGTAAAAATAAAAATATTTAAGGTTTCTTAACAATGACTATATGGAAATACCATTTATTCGTTCCCGTGATACGAAAGAAAAATTTCTTTCGCTTTTTGTATGGGAACATGTCTTCATTTAGGGGAGGGGTGTTGAAATGGAAGGTGAAAATATCTAAGATAAAGCAACTGAGGCGGGTAGGGAGTAAGGGGTCGTAGAAAAAAAAAAGAGTTCAATTTAAAGATTTTATCGAAGAAACAATGCTAGAGATCTTTTAAAAAGAAGGAAGCCATCGAGACTCGTAGGAATACAAATGTAAAATGAAACACAGACTAATAATAAAAAAGTATTAAATCTATTTTAAAAAAATGAAACAAAAAAGAAAAACGATTATCATTCTTATATCAAGGGTCCACCAATACACGCACGTAAGAAGTACTAGGGATTATAATTATTTACTTATTGCTACTGTGACAACTAGTGTCATTATTGAGACAAGTTATAGTAATATTTGGTCCTAACGTCAACATTAGATGACAGACATTGGTAAGCGAGTTAATCAATGTATTTGTGACTACAAAGTGTAGTGCGATGTGGTCCTTTTTGATTTATTTGAATGTGGTGTCTTCATATCTACTCACACTAAAAAAAAACATACACACAGGCACAGCGAATTGAAAAGCACGCAACAAGAAACAAAAACAAACAACAAAAAAAAAAAGAACCAACCAACAAACAAAAACACAAGAAACAATACAAGTGGGTGCCACAGAATTGAGTGAAATTGCTATCTCCTATTATTTAGTTTTGGGAGAGAAAGAAAGAGAGAAAGAAAAAGATATATATATATTCTTCTATAGACGATGGATGATATAGACAAAAACTTACCTTCGGTATTTCCTTGAGTGGGTTCCGTAGGAGGTTCCGTAGGGCTCCTGTTTGGAGCGGGCCCATCCATGTTTTCCATAGTGTTTAGATCAGACAGAGAGACTTGATAAGCCAAAGGAGCAGCTATTTTGATTCCGGGTGTAAAACAATCGCAAACAAAAGTGTTTAGACAGCCCTTGTAGGCTCCGCTGATTGAGCTAACGAGAGGAGGGTAGGTGAAAGATTATGTGTGTGTACGTGTGAGTGCGTTTAGTGGATGTGGGTGAAAGAAAGAGAGACAGAGGGAGAGAGGGAAGGAGAGAGAGAGAGAGAGAGATAGTGAAAGAAAGACAGACAGACCGATAGACAGCTACCACAAGTAGTAGTAAAGACAGCTAGTAATGGATGTTGCCGTTAGACTCACTACCCCAAATGTAGCGGCAGTGCGTGAGTGTTAGTTGTCACGGGAGCGAGAGAAAACGAGGAAGAAGAAGCAGCAGCAGCCGAAGTTGTTGAGGCTGTAGTAGTAGCCACGGTAGCAGTACGAGCAAAAACGTGTGATGGCGGAGGAAATAATGTTCGTATATAGACCCTGGTGACAAGGGGAAGCAGGCACAAGATTTTTGCTACTACTAAACGAAGAATGAGCGTTTTCACTCAGACCAATACTGCTAGCAACAAGAAGAATTTTTTAATTTAAATTCTTCAATCAAAGATTAAGATATTTCTTTTTAATTCTTAATTTTTTTTTTTAAATTTTAATATCCGGGATCAAATAACTGCGTCGTGATTGACAATGATGTTGGAAAAATATTTTTTTAGAAAGATTTTTTCTTTAATCTTTGGTAAAAAAATATATGTATATATATATATGTATATATATATATCTGATTTAAACTCCAGGAAAGTTATGGAAGAACGGATGCACCCCACCAGCGGAGAGGATGAAAAAAAATAAATATGAGTTGAGAAATTTAAAATTTTTTAACGTTATTTTTTATCCCCCTTTTTCCCCTTCAAGAGGATTTGTTTTCGTTTCTTGACCAATTCCAGACGTAATCTAAGCAGATTCTTATTCAAGGAATATATGTTGTTGTTGTTGTTTTTTAAAAACAAACAAACACTTAGCAGTCGCGCGCACACAAAGTAGACGTAGATATGTAGTTGACAATATGAACCTTGAAAAACTAAAACAACTGAAAAAGTGAAGCGAGTTGTTTTGTTTTGTTTTGTTTTTTTCTTCAGTAGTTGTTACTAGTGAGAATGAGGGTGTGTCTTGGAGGATTCCGACTTGACTGTAGTACCAGTAGTTGTTGTTGTTCGTTAACCCTTTCCTTTTCTTCTTTTTTTAAAACCCACCTTTTTTTCTTTCCTCTTTGAGCTTCGCCTGGTAATTTTTCCCCTTTTTTTCTTTTTATCTTTTTCCCCCTTTTTTTCCAAACGAAAAGGCTTTCCGAATTTATAAAATACTCCTGGAGGGGGATTTGTTTGTGTGTATGTGTGTTTGAACTGCTGGGCACCGCGGAAAGACACTGGGAACGATCTATGACTTCCAATTTTTCCTTTTCTGAAACGTAAACAACAACAACAACAACAACCTCACCTCCAAGCACCGACACACAGATCTCTTTATTTCTTTCTTTCGTTCTTTCTTTTCGATTTCTCTACACTCAGTCAGTATTCGATCCTCAGTCACTTTATCGATTATTCACAGACTCCTATAACATAACTTTCTTTCTCTTTTTTCCTATCTAACGACTAGGTAGCTCAAATTCAACCAAAAGTCAGTAGTAGCAGCAGCAGCAGCAGGCAGCCAAAGGAATTAAAATGTTCTAATCATGAGAGAGAGAGAGAGAGAGAGAGAGAGAGACGTTTGTATCCGAGTGATACGGTTTCTATATCTCTCCTTTTTCCTGGCTGCTCGACTTGTGTGTGTGTGTGTGTGTGTGTGTGTGTGTGTGTGTACGTTTATTTTGAACAAGTTATAAATAGAACTATGCAGATTGTCAATATAAAGTTTATAGAATTCCCGCATATAATTTTTAAAAAAAAGTTCTCCCTTCATAAAAAGATAGAATGAAAGACAGATGTGCAGATTGATGCTGGAAATAAATCAGTCGGTTGTAATCACTTTAGAAATGGGGATATACTCCAGGATGTCTTTTTTTTTTTTTTTTCAATTTCATAGATTCAAAACAAGATAAAAAGTTGGATTTTGGGGACATTTTCCACCTTCTTCAGCTCTCTGTGCTGTTCTCTTTTTATACTCAACATACTTGTGTATGAGACGACCTTCGAAATAGTGCAATCCTTGATTAATGGTCAATAAAATTATTAATTTATGGAATAAATTCTTGGAGGCAGAAGTTGCTGGTTGTCCTTTCTATGATGCCTAAATTTGAGCATTTCCAAATTATTATGTCGGTTGATGCCAATTTTCTATCGAAAAATTAGGTCAGCAAAATTCGATCTATACTCTTGCATATATATATATATGTGTGTGTGTGTGTGCATTTGATATAATCACGCACATATATATATATATATATATATATATATTGCATTAATATATTATATAATTCCGTATATATATATATATATATATACACACACGTTATATATGCATTTACACGTATATTATATATATATACTTTGTTTTCATTATGGAAAGATATATATATATATATATATGTATATATATATATATATATATATATAAATCGGATATGCAGACAAATATGTACAAATTACACACACACACACACACATATATATATATATATATATATATATATATATATATATACTTAGTTTCGAGAAAAAAACCAAAAACCAGCTATTTTAGGATTATAAATTTATTTCCATCCTGTTTTGTGTTTCTGATGTAAACCAAAAACACGAAGAAAAAATTAATTACATTGAGCTCTCTACCAGGAAAATTTAAATGTTCAGCTCTTGAATGATTTTCTTGTCCTGAAGGAATTACTCCCAACTCTGGTTTAACTGGACCGAATAATACCTATATATATATATAAGAATTTATCAGAATATTATGTATATGAGTACACATTACATATAGACATGATATATACATACACATATATACACAAACCTACATGTATTATATACAGAATATATACACTATTTATAGATGTATATGTACACACATGGAGGAATCAATGTGGTGTAGGGGTTAGCGTGTTAGACTGCAATGTGTTAGTAAGACTGTTCAATTGCCACCGTGCTATTATGTTCACTTTCGAAAAAGATAGCTCTCAGAAAGGCATGGACCGACTTATCCCCTTAGCTATGGGTTAAATAGTACCACGACCGTTTTTTTACAAGGATAGCTGTGGCATTAAATAACTCTCAAAGATTAAATAGCATAAAAAAAAAGAAACTAATTTATATATATATATATATATATATATATACATACACACACAAGAGAAAGATTTATATATATATATATATATATACATACACACACAAGAGAAAGATTTATATATATATATATATATATATATATATATATATATATATATATACACACATTATATGTATACATATACATATATAAATCATATATCTATATACACATACAGATATTATATATATATATATATATATATATATATATATATATATATATATATATACGTATACAAACAATATTCATATGCACACATACACGTATACATAGATTGTATATACATATATACACATACATACATATATATATATATATATATATATATACGTATACAAACAATATTCATATGCACACATACACGTATACATAGATTGTATATACATATATACACATACATACATATATATAATTGAGTATATATATATAATATCACACACACACACACAAACATTGAACATATACATATAAATATATATGTTCACACACACACATATGAATTAAATATATATATATATATTACATATGGGCATTTATATATATACACACACGCTATATATATATAGATATCCATATTTACATTACATACGTAGTGCATTCAATATTTTTCCATTCTTTTTTGTACAGGCATTTAAAATTGTCGTAGACTCGTGAAAATTCACTATGTTATGAGATGACTAACCAAGTTTTATTATTTCAGGTTCAAATGAACAGCTTCAGCAGGAATTGGAATACATCGGACTAAAGCCTGATTTTCCCAGCTGGTAAATTTCAAAAATACAATCTGGACGTGAGGACTCTTTAGAAGAACGATATGCAATAAAATTCTGTTTTAAACTTGGAAAAAATGCCACAGAAACGTATGGAATGCTTCAGACTCCTTTTGGAGCATCTTGCATGAATCGTGCATCAGTCTTTGAGTGGCATAAGAAATTCAAGGAAGGCAGGGAGTCTGTGAGGGATGATGAGAGGTGTGGGTGGAGTAAGGAAGTCAATACACCAGAGTTGATTGGCCAAAGGCTTAGGGTTAAGGTTACTATGCTGAAGTTTTAAGGGAGTTCGGGAAGAGATTCCTTGGGAAGAGGCCAGCACTCTTCAAATCGGGTCAGTGGCATTTCCACCAGGACAATGCACCAGTCCACAGCTCCATCCTTATTACAGACTATTTGACCAAGAAAGGCATCAAAACAGTTCCTCAGTCTCCCTATAGTCCATACCTTTCTCCCTGTGACTTTTGATTATTCCCTAAGCTCAGAGGCTGTCGTTATGAGACAACTGAGATGAAAGAGGCTGTGACGAAGGTCATTGAGACGCTCACACAAGAGGACTTCCATGGGGCATTCCAGAAGTTGTTGGAACAGCACAAGTGCATTGCAACCGGAGGAGATTACTTCGAAGGGGACTAGAGTTTCATGTGTGTACTATCAATGAAAGTGCCCATACGAAAGAAGTCTGGAAACATATTTAATGTTCCTTGTACACACACACACACGTGTGTGTGTGTGTGTGTGTGTGTGTGTGTGTGTGTGTGTGTGTATTTTAAAATAAGTTGGTCCACGAAGAGATTTGCATTTTTTAAAAGGATTGATTTATACTGTTCTTACATAAATGTATGTTCCCAGCTTGTTAGTTTCGTCAGAGAACATTTATGGCACAAGGCCTTTTGCCATAAATGTTCTCTGACGAAACGAACCAGCTGGAAACATACACTTATGTAAGAACAGGATAAATCAATCCTTAAATACAAATCTCTTCGTGGACCTACTCACTTTAAAATATTTCTCTCTGTGTTTGGACCAACAACATATATATATATATATATTCCAACCGTGACTGACTTTAACCACAACATTCAGGCGATTTTCGAATTTTCTGCTTGCCTTTCCGACGATCTCTATGCTTAAATTGGTAAATGATTTCATGGTCCTTGCCTTCAGTTCATGTTTGGTAAGCTACGTAGTTTTGTTGGTTTTTCGTTCAACCGCAACCCACACATAGTGTCACCATCGTTAGTGACTTCCTAAAACACCAAGATGTAAACTGGGTGTTTGCATTACTTCATTAATAGTGCATCTTGTGGGGACAGAGCAATCCAACGGTTATTCTGTGTGTTCATCATCTGATTCACGCAGGGATTTTTTCTCATTGGAGAAAAACCAATGCATGTTCGATTGCAGAGGATACTCGAGTTTGCTAACAAGCTTTATTGTGTGTTTTTTTTTTTCTTTTGTCCTTTATCCCATGTGTTAAAAATTAGACCTATCTAATCTTGTGTGAAAAATACCAGCCTGATAAGAAACTCAGGTACTCCCAGATTCCTGTCTATAGATCTGATTGATTTGCTCAGATTATTGTCAATCATGACCTGGATCTAACCAATTTGAGAGTTCTTTTGATCAGATCTACCAAAGTGACACTTCTGAGCTGCCGTATCTTCGTAATTATAATTAAACTCATCCAATCTTTTCGAGTTCTTAGTGAGGTCTCTAGATTGAAACCTAAACACCCTGAAGTGCTCGTATTGGAGCCTTCAAGTGAATTCAAAGACGTACAATATGCCATTTCCATATTTCCAAAGAAGAGAATTGCATGACCGTGCTGTTTTCCTCAGACAATGCTCAACTGAGACTTGTTAACTGCTCATTGAGCAAACCTGAAACAAAGCAAATGCACAAAATTTACACATCGCAATCTGTATGTGTGTGTATATATATATATATATATATATATATATTATATGCACATATACAAGTACGTATATATGAATATATAGGGCAGTTCTTGTGGTGCAGTGGTTAACACGCTGAACTGTGATATCGTAGGAAGCCAGTTCGAACTCCAGTTGCGCTATCACATTCATATCCGGACAAATAGCCTTGGAAAAAGTTTGAAATTTATTATACTTCTGGCAATCGGTTAAATAGTTTCACAACTGTTCCTCTTCTAAAGTGGTCTTGGCATTAAATAATCCACAACTTTTAATATGCCTTTGAACAAAGAAGCACACACACACACACACACACACACACACACACACATATATATCATCATATCGCGCTGGTTGCACGGATATCCCTGACCCTCTCTCGCCACTCCTCCCTATCGTTCATCGCCCTAGGTAGGTCTTCAGGACAACATCCTGTATCCTCACATAGCTGCTGAATGTACGTTCGAGCTGGTCGTCCTGCTTTTACGTGGCCATGTGTGGGGATCCATAAGAGTACATCTCTTATGAGTTCATCTCTGCTTCATGTCTGGTTCGTCTAACTTGAATAGTTTTCGTGATAGGGGGCAGGTGGCCGTACAGTTGGTGTCTTGTGGGGTGCTGCTGCAGGACTTGTTCAGGATTGCACGCAGCATTCTTGTGTAATTGCCATCCAGTTTCTTCTCCAGCCGTTTTGTTAGCGTCCATGTAGTGCATCCATATAGCAGTATCGATGTGACCGCTGCCTGGAAGAAACTGCGTTTCATTTTATCGGTTAGGTCTGATTTCCATATAATCGATAGCCTATTGATAGCTGTCCATGCTTTCGTTAACCTCGTTTCGATGTCTTTTTCGGTTGATTCGACGCTGCTTCCTAGGTACGTGAATTTGTCTACTAGTTTAAGTGGGGGTTCCTTCCGATATTACAATTTGCAAAAAAAAAAAAAAAAAATTAAACAAAATAATATCCGGGGAAAAAATTCCATAAGAAAGACAAGACTAAAAATATTCGTATAACTTGAAAATAATCACACAATAAATCATGCATATTCAAAAGAAAATACCCCGACAGAATTCTTTAAGCTAAAAGTAAAAGTTCTCTATACACAACACTAAGAAGCGCGAAATATAAATGCGAACAGAATAGAAAAAATCTATTAAGGTTTAACCTAAGCGGATCAACAAGACAGCTGTCTGATTATCAGTTTAGATGAAACCTAGGTAGATTTTTCTGAGTCTGAAGGCGCATATATATATATAAATATATATTGTCATGCACAGACAGACTGTTTCGTTCTATCAGAACTCTTCAGTGTGGCTAGACCCGCAGGACGCTCGAAGCCGGGATCGAAACCCGTCTAACTTTGCGATAGACTAAGGTTTCAGACCACACGGCTACAAGCGGACTACGTTGGCTAAGGGAATTTTAAGGTATTTTATTTTTAGCAACAGCTGCAGCAGCCTTTGCTTACATTTTTTAATACCCTATCGGCTACCAGAGTGCTCAATTCTTACGAAGAGCTTTGCATTACGCTAGGGGCGGCCGACAATTCCTTCGCCAGAGTGCTCAACCCCCATGGGGGAGCGTTATATATATATATATAAATTTACCTGAGACAATTCAGCATATTGGTGGAGATATAAGAAAACAAGGCACTGGATAAAAGTCAGTGGCGCAATCTGATTAATGTGGGCATAGAATTCTTTGAGAATAACCGTGTTCAGTATGCCGCTTACAAACGATCAGTTCGTAAGAGTGAACAAGGACCAGCATCAAGTCCTGAAAGTCACTCTGCCAACTGGAAAATATGTGGAAAACTCACTCTCTCACTTGCTGGTCTTAAAAGCAATATGCGAAAATATGTCCAACCTGCGACCTCGCACCATTACATTCATGTGAGCCAAAGCGAGTGACCATGCCAAATCTGTGGTGAAAGTGGTAGGCTTGAAAGTCATCTGCGGGTGGATATAAGCAAAAAAAACCGGGAGGGGTCAAGAGAAAGGAACCGCAAAACTCAGACGGTGGTCATACACGAAACCGAGACGACAGCCTATGAATAAACAGGATTTGGCATCAAATGACCGACAATAGTTGATATGTCATGAAATCAAATAAACTTTATATATATATACACACACACACACCATGATTCATATATATGTATATATATATATATATATATATATATATATATACATACATACATACACACATTCTGATTCATATATATATATATATATATATACACATACACACAAACAGACTCACACACACACACACATATATATATATACTCACATATATGTACACACAACAACACATACATATATATATATATATATATATATATACATTTATGCACATATATATACATATATATATACATATATATAT
>OY757931.1:28173632-28223632 GCA_963585895.1 Sepioteuthis lessoniana
CATTTGATCACATTCAATGCGCGTATCTCAACCAGCAAACTTTTCCGCCGATTATTGTATAATCATAAACTCGATCTTTCTATAACCAAGTATGTCTCATCATCATCATCATCATCATGTCGTACCGCTAGCACGGATATCCGTGACCCTCTCTCGCCACTTCTCCCTATCGATCATCACCTCTAGCAGGTCTTCTGGGCTACATACCGTATCCTTACACAGCTGCTGAATGTATGTTCGAGCTGGTCGTCCTGCTTTTGATCGGCCATATTTAGGAGTCCATAGGAGTACATCACTTATGAGCTTGTCCCTGCTCCTCCAGCAGTGTCCTGCATGTCTGGTTCGTCTAACTTGGATAGTTTTCGTGACGGGAGGCAGGTGGCCGTATAGTTGGTGCCTTGTGGGGTGTTGCCGCCAGGACTTGTTCAATATTGCTCGCAGCATTCTTGTGTAATTGCCGTCTAGCTTCTTCTCCAGTTTAGTTTGTGTCATTTTCTTTTTTTTAAATCTCCTCTCTCTCTCTTTTACACAGACACACACACATTATATATATATATATATATATATATATATATATATATATATATACACACTCTCCCCTCTCCTATCATTTCTACCTACACTCTCTTTCTATCGACCCACTTCATCTCTTTCCCTCTCTCTTATATATATTCATATGTATAAAGTAAAGTTGACGAACGTTGTCAAGGGTGACGCGAGGGCTCTTTTTCAATAGCTACTACACCAAGGTGTAGGGGGGGTGCTACTTTTCCCCCAAACAATGCTGAGTGTTAAGCGAGGATGCATAAAGTACCATTTTTTGGGTCTTTGATATGAGTCGACCTGGGATTGAGCCCGGACCGGATATATATATATATCGGCTGGTTGCTGAGAAAACTGCTTTACCATAGAAGCTGTATTTAATCTAACCTGAGTATGGCATTAAACTGCATCTGATGGTAAGGCTCCAGTCTTGGTGCTTAAGGAATGTGGAGTAACCCTTCATTGCCATTACTCCCAGATCCACTCTGATCTGGAGTGATTATACCTGTTTGGGCACTACCTGTGATTCAAGTAAAAGTATTCGATCATATTACCCCTTTTTTTCACACTACCGTTAGCTGATGGTTATTTACTTGAGTTTAAGTGAGAGTAAATCTCCTCACGTTTCCAGGACTCTTATCAGTATTCTGTCTAATCTCAACAAAGCGGTAGTATGGATGGTCCCGGCTTGTCCTCTCATTTCTAACTCTTCCAGCGTCTTACTAAGCCTTTGGGAATCGTTCCAAGTGCTCCAATTTCAGTTGGTATCACAGACATCATGTTTTATATTTTTTCTGTTCTCTGGCAAGTTTTGAGAAGTTGTCTCTCTTTAAGGTTGATTATTATTAAGTTGAATCATTAGTTTTAGATATCAATATTTGAAACGATTTAACTGTGCACAAACAAATAATTGAATTACTAGTGTTAGATTACAATAATATTCGACCGGACATTGGCATGATGGTTAGAGTGTTCGCCAATGGCCCAGGAGACCTGGGTTCAATCCCAGGTCGAGTCATACCAAAGACTCAAAAACTGGTACATGATGCCTGCTTGCTTAGCACTCAGCATTATAAGGTAGAGACCAAGGGTAAAGTGGAGCAATCCAGGGAAAGGAGTAGCGCCCTCCCCTACACCTTGGTGTAGTAGCTATTGAAAAGGGAGCCTTCTGGTAGCCCTGGACTATGGTCGCCAACTTTCCTTACAATAATATAAACTGTTTGATTATTTACAAACAATTGTGTGTGTGTGTAAATAGGATTTGGCATTAAATAATCCACAAGAGTTGATATGCCATAAACACACAACCAGCCTGTCATAAAATTTCGAACCGAAAAAAATCAGAATTATAAACGATAAAGATGAACAGACAAACGACCGATGAATCTTAACCTTCTCGTGACTAACATAGCTGTTAATACAGTCATATACTTTCAAAATGTATTATGCCCAGAGAGAGAGAGAGAGAGGTGGGGCCTGGGCGAATCAAGATTCAAATAGTTCAATTGTTTTTCCTCTTTATCCTTAAAACGACAAAACGGTTCAAGTACGTTTCTTGCAGATTTGGGCATTAAAATCTATCCCTAAAATCATAAACAGTAAGAGATTGTCGCGGAGTAATGGTTAATGAGCAAATCTAATAAAACATTATAACTGTGTAGTAAGTTCAATCCTCAAAAATGCTCAATACATGTCCTAGTGCCAGACAAAGTTAAACTTAGTAAATAACTTTTGACATCGACTCGCCGTAGAGCAATGGTTAATAAGCTAGTCCCGCTGATCAATTCATATATTTCGTGGGTTCGATTGTCATTGGACCCGGGACATTTTTGTCGTACCAAAATAAGCTTAAAAAATGAATTAAAAGACTAAATTGTATTCGTAATTTATAATGTTTGGATATGGACAGCAAAATAGGTCAAAGTATTATATATATATATATATATATATATATATATATATATATAGTTTAGTCCTCGTTTTCCGCCATTCTGTAGCACTGTTTTATTCATATCTAGAATGGTGCGATTTCTGCAAACGTGGATAAGCGAACATTCTCTTTCCGCCTTTCTTAAACAGATCCACAAAACGGTGCAGATGCACATTATATATGCATTCACTACTTTGGATAAGATGAATTGGAATTGCAGCATTTGAATGGATGGTGGTAGTAGCAGAAGCAGCAGCAGCAGCAGCAGCAGAAAAAGCCTTTGGCGCATATTGAGAAATGCAAAGAGAGATGAGGATGTGGTTAGAAATATGGAAAAATACATCCTGATGGTAGCTTTTACTTTAAAAAAAAGGGAGAGAGAGAGGAAGGAAGAAAGAGAACAATAAAATAAAAGAAAGCAAAAGGGATAAAAATCGAAAGAAAGAAAGAAAGTTGCAAGCAAGAGAGAAAACTAAAGAAAGAAAGAAAGAAAGTAGAATAAAATGCGAGGTAGAGAAGGAAAGAAAAAGAAAGCGAGATAATATAAGAAAAAGGAAAAGAAAGAGATAGAGTTAGTGAAAGAAAGTAAAAGAATGAGTGAGAGAAAGAAAGAAAAAGTGAAAGAGAGAGTGAAAAAAGATAGAAAGAAACAGAAAGCGAATCCGAGGAAGAAAGAAAGGTAAAGAAAATAGAAAGGATGAGAGAGAATCAAGGAAAAGAAAGAAAAGTAAAAAAGAGAGGAAGAAAAGAAAACAGGGAAAAGGAGAGAACAAAAGAAAAGAAACGAAAAAAAAAACCCTATTTCAAAAGCTAAAAATTACTTGATGCTTAAAAAATAGTCTTGGCAAAAATGGTAAATAAAAAATGGCATATCAAAGAGTAAACGGGAATTTTAAAAGCTGGGCCTTACAAGTAGTTAAGCAAAAGTCAGGAATCTTTGCTTCTACCCCTGCCAAAAAAAAAACAAAACCCAAAAAACACTCTTCCCTTTCTCTGGAAGAAGGGTGAAAAAATATACAAAAGCAGCTGAACAGAGTTAAGGGTTGTTGGAATTTTCTTCCATTCTTGCCAAAAACCTGGAAAAATCAAGTATTTCTACCGGACAAATCCAGTGAGAATATTACCAGAAAAAAATAAACAAGAATAAAAAATTAAAAAAAAATACCCTCGTATATTGTCGTGTATAGGTCGAATGTTAGACCTAGATTTTACAGCTATGTCAGCTAGGGTAGTAGAATACACCAACTGCATCTCTGCTGAGGGGTTAGCCCTCTCTCTAACGAATGTCCTGGATGGGATTGTACTTCAGTATCCTTAACAAGGTTTTTATGGGAGGAACTGCTACTCTCATGCCACTCGGATATGAATTCAGAGTTATTTCTTCTCTTAAATGGGTTGCCTTACTAAGGTTAAAGACACCAGTCTGTCTAACTATTTACGAATAGGTGTGGAAAGAAGAGATGGCATACCATTCCCCAAGGCATTAACGTGAACGTGAAGCAGCCTCGACTACGATTTGAACCTTGCTCTTTAAGTCTATTTCCAAAGACGATAACATAACAGTAGTGCCAGTTGAAATATAAAAAAAAATGTATTCAGCTTGTGAGAATCCAAAGCAAGTCATGGAGAGATAATAAATTACAAATCGAAAACTTTGTACATAATAACCGAATTGTTCAATGACTTCATATGTAATTTCCGGCGTTATATTATAGTTTCGATTTGTCGGAGGTCTTTTTTTTTCAATGATATTCTATGAATTAAAAATGAACCCTCAGCCAAAAGAAGAAAAAAAAACAAAACAAAAAAAAACCCCAAAGAGACATAAATTTGTATTTTAAGTTGGCTTAAAACGAATTCTTCTCGAGACCAGAAAAAAAAACAAGCAAGGAAATGTTGGCCCTGTCAGAATACACAGACTGCTTCTCTGCACAGGGGTAAGACCTCTCCCATAAAGAGTGTCCTGATATGATACTAAACCATCTGATGGTGATGCTGCGGTAATACAGGAGCTTTGGGGAATGCGAAATATCTATTCATTGCCATCGCTCCTAAGTCCACTCAGTCCTGGAATGGTAGCACCTGATAGAGTCCTATCTATGAGCCAAATAGAACTAAACTGTGTACTTACACTGAACTAAATTGCTTGAAATAGGACTGTTTTGACATTTTAACAGCGTACTAATGCTAAACTGAGTTGTTTCAAATGGAACTGCTTTTACATTTACCTGTGCTTCAATAAATGACTGATGTTTAATAGAATTGTTAGTGATACATAGCAATACATGGAACCATTTAATTTTGTTGATTAAACTGAATAGCTTGAAATAGAAAAGTTTTTAACATTCAAACAGTGTATTTGTGCAAAACTGAATTCTTTGAAATATAACTATATATATATATATATATATGGATTCGGCATAAAATAACTTATAATGTCTGATATACTAATAAACCAAACCAAAGCAAGGAAATGTATTGAAGGACTGATTTTTACGGCATATCAAGAAGTCTAGTGTTATTTTATGCCTTGAGGTTAGTGAATTGCGTACATAGTCAGATTGTGTTTATATTTTTTCTGTAGTTAAGGATTTTTTTTTGTGTTTTGTTTTTTGCTCATAGTAGTTGTTTTATCATGGTAAGAAAGTGAAACACAATGAAATGAGTTAATTTTTTTATTAACTGAAGTGGTACAGTCCAACGAATATTATAAGTCTTGCGCTGTGGGTGCTACATCCGAGGTTGGTCTTACTACTGACCGAGATCTATCAGTACCCACGTGCTTAAGAAACAGAATGTCTTTTATACCTCCAAGATACTCAAAGTCACGTGGTACGAGCCACTATACAACTGTAATATAGCATCAAGTATTCCTTACTGATACAAGTAATTTGAAAACTGATAATTTTAACAATTAATGAGATACAGATAGGTACTATCACTCCATGTCAGAAGGGCACCTCTGGTGGTGTAACGGTTAGCAAGCTAGACTAGCAAACCTACACGAGTGAGTTCGAGTCTCATTTGGCCTTGTGCCACATCAAAGCAAAAGGCTTTGTAAATTTCTATCACTCCATGTCAGAGTAGACTTGAGAGTAATAGCAATGAAGGGAACGCCACAATCTCCATAGCTCCAGAATTGGATCTTCACCATCAGATGCAGTTTAGTGTCAATACACATGATACTCCTTTCTGAGAGATCTTACCCCCCCCCCTTCTGCAGGGGATGCACCCAATGTATTCTAATCCCCATTGACGGAATTAAAAAAAAATATGGCGATACAGTTCATTGATTATTGTATAGACGAATATCTTTATCTTTTTGATTACTCACGGGTGAACATCCAGATCTCTTTCAGGTTGCTTGAAATTCTGAGATGGCTTGTATTCACTGACAGGAAGCATCGGTGGCGTGATGGTTAGCGTCAAATTTCGATGGAGATTTTTTCTATTTTCGAATTATGTTTGGTTTCTTACCGGTCGTAGAACGTATAAAACGACCTGAGATCTATTTCAAACAATTCAGTTTAACAAAAACACACTGTTCAGTTCTATTTAACCCATAGATAGGACCCTATCAAGTGCTACCACTACAGGACTTAGCGGACGTGGGAGCGATGGGAATACAGGGGTACTCTGCATTCCCCAAAGCTCCAGCATTACTAGAACCTCACGATCAGATTGTTTTGTGTCATATGCTGGACACTCTTAAGGGGAGTCTTACCCCTGGGCAGAGATGCAGTCGGTGTATTCTGCAGCCCCAGCCGACTGGGACAAATAATTTTATGTATACCTTTATTGCCATTACTTCCAGGTCCACTTTGGCTCGAAGTGGTGGAAGTACCTATTAGGATTCCATCTATGGATCAAATACATCTGAAAATTATAATTAGATAGAAATAGTTACCTGTAAGCATAAAACTGTTTGAATCATTAGTATTATGTAGGGTTTACTGAAACCATACAACTGGATGCAAATTATTTGTATTAGGTTGGAATACTTGATAGTTTTGTGTGTAAATTTCTTTATAGAGAAATAAAAGTGTAACTAAAAAGGATTCAATAGAGTATTGAAAATATAATTTTGATAACAATCAAATATTTGTTAATGAGTAAAATTACAGCACTGAATAACCCATTAAATGTTGATATACCTTTAAACAAGGAAAACAAACAAAACCTATAGTAATGATTACTTATCTTTCATTTTCAAATGAATGAAATTCCAGGATTAAAAAACCCTTAAAGAGTTGATGCACCGTTAAATAAATCGACTAAACAAAACCGAACAAATGAAATCCTGGCATTAGGTATTCCATAAAGATTTGATGTGCTGTTAAATAAATCAATTAAACCGAACCGAACAAATGAATGAATTTCCGACATTAGATAACCCATAAAGAGTTGATGTGCCATTAATTAAATCAACAAAACCAAATCGATCAAATGAATGAATTTCCGACATTATATAACCCATAAACATTTGATGTGCCGTTAATTAAATCAACTAAACCGAACCGAATAAATGAATGAATTTCCGACATTATATAACCCATAAAGAGTTGATGTGTCCTTAATTAAATCAACTAAACCGAACCGAACGAATGAATAAATTTCCGACATTATATACCTCATAAAGAGTTGATGTGCCGTTAATTAAATCAACTAAACCGAACCGAACAAATGAATTAATTTCCGACATTAGATTATTTATAAATAGTTGATGTGCCATTAAATGAATCAACTAAACGAAACCGAACAAATAGATGCATTTCCGGCATTAAATACCCCATAAAGGTTTGATGTGCCGTTTGATAAATGAACCAAACTAAACATTGTGTACACACACGCACATGCGCAAAGACAAACACACATACATGCAGACAAACAGACACTTACTTACATAGAAACGCTCATACATACACAGACACAAATACATACATACAGAAAGATGCACATACTTATACACAGACATAGAGACGTTTGCGTTGAACCGCTAAGAACATGCACTTGTTTGCTCCACTCGACACGACGCTATCTTCCGTTCGAAGCTTGACATTAGTGCCCATCATAGAGCACTCTATTGAACAAATAGGAACGACAGAACAAAAGTCTGTTTGTGAGCGGAAAGAACGCTTTTTAAACAAAGGAGGAGAAGAAAGATAGAAAGAAAGAAAGAAAGAAAGCGTTAAAACGAATTAGATCAAGAAAATAAAGACAAAAATGCGTAGGTTTAAAGAAATGAGGTCTAAATTTTTAGGAAACAATATCCATTGTGTCTGACAATAAGCAGATTGTAGCAAGTTGTTTTTCTGTTTCAGCATTTATTAAAATGAACTTTAAGGAGCAAAATAATTCCGCAATAGTTAAATAAGAATTTTTTTCTGACGTTTAAAGCATCTGTAACGGTAACGATCTATGACATATCAAACCCTTGTGTGTTATTCAATGCCAAATCTTTATATATATATATATATATATATATATATATATATATATATATATCATCATCATCATATCGTGCTGGCAGCACGGATATCCCTGACCCTCTCTCGCCACTCCTCCCTATCGTTCATCGCCCTATGTAGGTCTTCAGGACAACAACCTGTATCCTCACATAGCTGCTGAATGTACGTTCGAGCTGGTCGTCCTGCTTTTGCGCGGCCATGTGTGGGGATCCATAAGAGTACATCTCTTATGAGTTCATCTCTGCTTCTCCAGCAGTGTCCTGCATGTCTGGTTCGCCTAACTTGAATAGTTTTCGTGATAGGGGGCAGGTGGCCGTACAGTTGGTGTCTTGTGGGGTGTTGCTGCCAGGACTTGTTCAGGATTGCACGCAGCATTCTTGTGTAATTGCCATCTAGTTTCTTCTCCAGCCGTTTTGTTAGCGTCCATGTAGTGCATCCATATAGCAGTATCGATGTGACCGCTGCCTGGAAGAAACTGCGTTTCATTTTATTGGTTAGGTCTGATTTCCATATAATCGATAGCCTATTGATAGCTGTCCATGCTTTCGTTAACCTCGTTTCGATGTCCTTTTCGGTTGATTCTTCAATCCAGTAAATCCAGCAAAGTAGGGAACAATTCCGTCAGGACAAATAAATTATTCAAATTTCAAATTTTTAAAAATTCCTGGTAAAGAGCTCAATGTAAATAAATTCATTGAGGAAATAATATTATTTCCATCCTGTTAAGAGCATTGATATGAATCATAGACTTTGAAATAATAATTGACCGGACTTCATCAGATCCAATAGGAAAATCTCCTATTGGATCTGATGAAATTCAGTTAAAAATTATTTTAGCGTCTTTGATTCATATAAATGCTCTTAACAGGACGGAAATAAATTTGTCATCTTAATGTGACCTAATATTAATCTATTCTTGAAATTATATATATATATATATTAGTTACAAAAATTATTTCGTGAATCAGGAACTAAACTACAACAGTTTCGCCTAAACGGCTCATCAGGCTATCTAATTCTGAGTCAGAATTAGATACCCGAAACTGTAGTAGGTTAGTTCCTGACACACGAAATGATTTTTGTAACTATTTTGCTCTAGTAATAAGCACTCTTTGTAATTGTAGCTTAACAGCATTTTGCGGTGTTTTTTTTTTTCTTTTGACCAACCGATTCCGTATCTCTTGATTTTTTTCAATTGGTGTGACAAGGTTGGCCTTTTCTTTTTTTTCCCCCAGGCAGTGATTCGTGATATATTTTTTCGAATTCTGGCAGTTTTTTTTTGTCTGTCACCGTAGTGTATATATATAATTAGTAATGGAATAGTTTGTAGGTAACTATATTTCTAAACGAGTTAAAACACAATTGTTTGATCGTAATACTTGAAACCATTTCACTTGGTGCAAACAATTTAGTATTAACCATTTGTTTGTAAAGGGTTAAATATTTACAGGCATTGCTATATAATACAAATAAGTCTATTTAATATCAATTGTTTGTTGTGGTTTAATGGCACATCGACCTTCTTGGGTTATTTAATACCAAACCCATCCTTCAAGAAGAACTTGTCATTTAACATGGGAGGATAAAGAGGTTCATACTTTTCCCAAGGGTATCTGTCCAAAAGTGAACGTAATAGCGTGACTGGAGTTCGAACTCGTTTACTGCGATTCCGCAGTCCACTGCTTTAGCCATTTCACCACGAGGACTCCCCCCAAATCGACCATTTGTTTGCACCCACTTAAATAGTTTCAAGTACAGCTATCTAACACTAATAATTTTATTTGATATTAATAATTTGTTTGCACAGTTAAATGTTTACTGGTATTTCTATCAAACACTATTAATTCTTTTTAATATTAACTATTTGTTTCCACCCCGTAAAGCTGTTTTAAGTATTGCTATCTAACTCTTAATTCTATTTAATATTAATCAGTTATTTGTACACAGTTAAATGGTTTCAAGTATTGCAATAAAACAATAATAATTCAATTTAGTATTAATTATTTCTTTGCACAGAGTCAAATGATTTCAAGTAATTCTATTTATTAAGTATTCCTACGTTAGACGAACAATTTTTGCTCAGCTAAATTGTTTCAAATTAATAATAAAAGTAAAGTTGGCGAACTTAGTCGGGGGTGACCCGAAGGCTCCCTTTTCAATAGCTACTACACCAAGGTGTAGGGGGGGCACTACTCCTTTCCTTGTATTGCTCCACTTTACCTTTGATCCATACCTTATAATGCTGAGAGTTAAGCAAGAAGGCATCTAGTAGCATTTTTTGAGTTTTTGGTATAACACGACCTGGGATTGAACCCAGGTCTCCCGGGCCATTGGCGAACACTCTAACCATCTCGCCAATAATCCTTAGTAAATGATTAATTCTACTTAATACATAGGTTGGACTTTAACAGGTACTACCACTCCAGGTCAGAATAGACCTAACAATAATGGTAATGAAATGATACTCCACATTCCCCAAACTCCAGAATTGGAGTCTCACCATCTGATGCCGTTTAGCCTTATACCCAGGAAATGCGGCAGTAACGTTTGAGAGTGACTTAGATAACTGTTCACCGGTTCATTTTAACAATCGACTAAAGCGTTAAATGCTATTGAATAGGAATTTTTTTATCCAGCCTCAACGGGGTGAGTACCGCTATGGTAATGGACTGCCTCCACGAAATAAGAGTGTTCGAACTCCAGTCGGGCTTTTACGTTCATTTTTGAACTAATACCCTTGCGAAAGGCATGAACTCCCTTATCCCTTCACCTTTGGTTTAAATAGCACCACTACTGGTCTTCTGAAAGAATGGCTGCAGCACTGAATAATCCACAAAGGTTGATATGGATATAGTAGTGAGACTCCTGTTCTGGAGCTCTTGGAAGTATGGCGTCAACCCTCCATTGACATTACTCCCAGATCCACTCAGACCCGATGTAACAGTACGTTAGCTCCCATCTCTGAATCCAACAGATCCATTGAAAAATTACTATCATTCGATAAGAATATTTGAAACCATATAATTGAACAAATTATTTGAATTAGCTAGAAATACTTGAAGCCATATGACTAAGTTTCTTAATGAAATATCAAGCTTCGTGGGTTATTTAATACAAAAGCCATCCTTATAAAAGAATTGTAGTAAAAATATTTAAACTATAGCTGGGGTGAGGATAATAGGGTTCCTATCTTTTCCAAGGATATTATTCCGAAAGTGAACATAATAGCGCGACTGGAGTTCGAACTCGCATACTATGATCTTGTAGTCGAGAACTCTTGCCATTATGCCACGGTGACTTCCACGAAACCAACTAACTGCACAAATTATTTGTATTTGATAGGAATACCTGTATAAATTAATTGTGTATAATTTGTTTGTCTTAAAAATATTAACTTGAAACCATATTTTCATATGATTATTATTAATTAACTAATAAAAATCATAATTGCCTGAAAAAGAAAAGACTTTTTCGTTACTAAGTAAAGCTGGCGACCGTAGTCGAGGACAACCAGTAGGCTCCCTTTTTAACAGCTACAACACCGAGGTGTAGGAGAGGGCGCTACTCCTTTCCCTGGATTGCACCACTTTACCCTCGATAAGTACCTTATACTGCTGAGTATCTCCCTCGCATAGAAATGACCCTATGTCAAATCTAGGCTGGTAGGAGATCAGATAAATCCACACAAAAAGAGAACTTGAAACAAAATAACTTACGTAGTAACAACTTCAAAAAATTAACTTCAATTGAAAATGAACTAATATCAGTTAAAAAGAGTGAACTATAATCTAAAAAGTAAATAATTGTTTTTGTAATATAATGGCCGAGGGATTTCGTTGGGTTTAATTAGGCTGAGAACCTTTCAGCTCAGCACATGGGTTAGTTAGGTGCAAACTTGAGCACATGTGTTGACACGCGCGCGGGGAGGATGTGTCATTCACAGATGTCAATATAAAAATCCCAGGTAGGGGGATGTGAATGACGTCATGCACAGGAAGCGAGCGTGGAAGATTTTGGGGATTTTGAAAAAGTCAGTTGAGAACTAGACTCCGAACGGGAAGGGTCGACTTTCGCTTATTCGCCGAGGCCTTGGGCAGGTGTCGCACGTGATGGGGGGGGGGAGACAGATGGAAAAGCCAGTATAGAAAGATTGTACCTCTCTCTCCTTATGTCGAAAAACGTTTTAACTCAAATGTAATAAAGGGTTTTGTACCTGAACTAAGAAGTCGTTTCGTGTTTTTCGTGTTTCGGGATTCCTATGTTCTATGTATATATGTTATGAACATTCTATGTACGTTTCATGCATATCCGTATCTGGCTATGGTACATTCTTTTTACAAGATATGAGTCTATTTGTTTGAAGAAATAGAGTTTTAGTTCACAAACAAATTTCTGAACAACATAATCACAAAGACAGTTAATGAGAAAATAAAATTAGTTCACACGTTGTTTTGCATTTAGACATCAAAAGACAAAGTTTTGGAAAAAGAAAAGAAACTTTTATTGAAATGCTTACGAGTAGGGAAGATATTTAGTCAAGTCCAGACTCACTCAAAAACAATATTAGCTTGGCTTTTTTTTTTGTTTGTTTTATGGCATAACATTTGTCCGTTATTTAATGCCAAAAACCATCCTTTTAGTAAAACAACAATGATACTATTTAACCCATAATTATGAGGATAATAGGGTTCATGCCTTTCTCAAGGGTATTAGTCCGAAAGTAAACGTGTTCTTGTGTGAGTGGGGACTTGACTAAATATCATCCCTACTCGTAAGCATTCCAATAAAAGTTTCTTTATTTAATGCCAAAACCATTTTTTAGTAGAACAACAATGATACTATTTAACCCATAATTATGAGGATAATAGGGCTCATGCCTTTCTCAACGGTATTAGTCAGAAAGTAAACCTAATAGCGCGACTGGAGTTCAAATTATCTTACTTCAAGGCTGCAGTTCAGCACTTTAGCCATAACGCCACAGAGACTACCCCAGAACAATATTAGTACTATTAGAATATACGTGATTTACTAACCCTACAAGAATATTTAACTTCTATATATATTATATACATGTCAGTAGTATTACAAGTTAACGATATCTAAACGTGTCCTACGGTAGAATTTTACACATTGTTTTATGAATAAGCAGTATGTGGAAGGGTTACAAAAATTTAAAAAGGCTTACTTGATGGGTGTAGGTAATGAAGCCATGTGGCTTTAACTCTTCTCTGGTGGGTGTCAGAGACAACAACTCCAGTGTTCAAAAAACAAAAACAAAAGGATTTCTGCAATTGTCACGTAACGACCCACGAGGCTCCGACTGGATATGATTATTTATTAATTATTTTATTCTTCTTTGGTGATTTGTTATGCTACTAGTGGGTTCCTGACCACAAGCTGGTGGTTGATCAACAATAGCTGGATCACCCTTGTGAAGGCGTATGATGTTGAAACACTCGAAGCACCTAAGGAGCTTGGGAAGAACATCACTGTCGATGTGGTAAAGTGCACCCGAGTGTGTATTCCTTGAAATTTATCTACACTTTTATATATGGTTGTTACGTGGTGCAGGTTTCCAGACTTTTTTGTACAGCATTTAAAATTGTCGTAGACTCTTGAAAATTCACTATGTTATTGCTATCCATCTTATGTGATGACTGACCAATTTTTATGATTTCAGATTCAAATGAACAGCTACAGCAGAAATTGGAATACACCCTACTAAAGCTTGATTGTCACAGCTGGTGAATTTCAAAAATGCAATCTGGACGTGAGGAAGAACGATATGAAATAAAATTCTGTTTTAAACTTGGAAAAAATGCCACAGAAACGTATGGAATGCTTCAGACTGCTTTTGTAGCATCTTGCATGAATCGAGCATCAGTTTTTGAGTGGCATAAGAGATACAAGGAAGGCAGGGAGTCTGTGAGGGATGATGAGAGGTGTGGGAGGAGTAAGGAAGCCAATACACTAGAGTTGGTTGGTCAAAGGGTTAGGGTTAGGGTAACTATGTTGAGGTTTTAAGGGAGTTCAGGAAGAGATTCCTTGGGAAAAGGCCAGCACTCTTGAAATCGGGTCAGTGGCATTTCCACCAGGACAATGCACCAGTCCACAACTCCATCCTTGTCTGTGACAAGGATGACCAAGATGGGCATCAAGACAGTTTCTCAGCCTCCCAGACTTTGCTCCCTGTGACTTTTGGTTATTCCCTAAGCTGACAGGCTGTCGTCATGAGACAATTGAGGAGATGAAAGAGGCTGTGACGAAGGTCACTGACACGCTGACACAAGAGGACTTCCATGGGGCCTTCCAGAAGTTGTTGGAACGGTACAAGTGCATTGCAGCTGGAGGAGATTACTTCAAAGGGGACTAGAGTTTCATGTGTGTACTATTAATAAAGTGCCCATACGAAAAAAGTCTGGAAACTTATTTAATGATCCTCGTAGTTTTCATATTCAACAGGGCAGGAGGGATCGCAACATTTCAACCAACGAACTGTATCAATTATGTTGATAAATGTCATTGTTCAATATTTTTATCATGTTTGCTTGTTGTGGATTAGCATATCAGTCTTCTTGGGTTATTTAACACCATATCCATCCTTCTAGAAATGGAACTATTTAACCCATAGCTGGGAGGATCAAGGGGGTTCATACCTTTCCCATGGGAATTTATCCGAAAGTGAACGTAATAGCGTGACTGGAGTTCGAACTCACGCACTACGATCCCGCAATCTAGCATTTTAACCTTTACATCACGAGGACACCCACTTTTTATCTTGAATATCCGTTCGTAATGTTTAATCCTCAAAATCAGGACTGTGTCAGTGCCCTTGATTAGTCAGGGAGCAAAATGGAACGCATTATTGGTATCTATCCAATATTGGAATGTGACACAAGGTCGGTTTAAGGGAGGACTTCGCAGGAATGAGCCTTCCGTGGAGCCGTGCCAAAAATAACTCATTTTTTTTTGCGGCGCCTCAGATGCCGGAAAGAAAATCCTGCCCTCACCTCTTTTAAAAAGGAGAGCGTGTGTTGTCTAGGGAGCTAAACGCCCTCACCCTGAAGTAAAATGATTTACTTTTTTGCAAACCAGTGCGTTTCTGTTCAAAGGAACAAGGATGTGTTGTGTTCGCCATTTTTTAAATAAGTTCTTTGTTGTTTAGTACAATTTCGTACAACAGATTTTATTTTGAAATTACTTTTTTGAACATTGTAACTTTTTTTCAGTTAAACGTCTGAAATTTGAAATTTAACTTATCTATTTTAGATTTGACATACAACTTTTTTAAGTTGAAGCAAAAGAAAAGGATTTGAATAGTCAACATTAAACCCTCCTCATGGTGGGGCATAGAATACGCTAACTGTATCTCCTGCACCCCGCCAAATAAGTTTCTTTGGTATGACACTAAACTGAATCTAATGGAGAAGCTCCACTATTGGAAACACTTTGGAGTACACTTTCATTGCCATTACTCTCAGGTTTACTCTGACATATCTATTTGATCCATGAGACTCTAACAGGTACTAATTTCCTGGTTAAAGTGGACCTGGGAGTAATGGGAATGAATGGACTCTCCTCACTCCCCAGGTTTCCAGAACTGGTTTGTTTGTTTCGGATTTATGGCAAATCAGCCTTTGTAGGTTATTTAATGCTAAATCCATTTTTATACAAATAAACAGTTCTTTTTCAAACCATTCATTTTAGCATAAGTACACAGTATAATTGTCAAAAACATTTCTTTTTCAAGCAATTCAGTTTAGTCCAACAGTTCTATTTCAAACAATTCAGTTTAGCGAAAGTACAGCTAATGTCAAAAACAGTTCTATTTCAAACAATTCAGTTTAGCATACAAAAACAATTCCATTTTAAACAATTCAGTTTAAGTGCGTAGTTTAAATACCAAAACAGTCCTATTTCAAGCAATCCAGATTAGCATGAATACACAGTTTAGTTCTATTTAACCCATAGATAGGACTCTATCAAGTGCTAACATACCGGGACAGAGAGGACCTGGGAGCGATGGCAATCAAGGGGTACTCTGCATTTTTCATATCCTGGACACTCGTTGGGTGGGCTGGGGTCTTACCCCACTGCAGAGAAGCAGTTGGTATATACTACAGCCCCAGTTGACTGGGCATTCGGAACTGGACCCTCACTATCAGATCCAATTTAATGTCATACCCAGGACATGCATTTTTTTAATGTGTGTGCGTGTGTGGAGGGTTTTTGTCTTTCTGTAGAGGATACAGTCAGCATATTCTACGCTAAGATTTTGAATACTCGACATTGAATTTACAGAGAAACATTTTTTTTCCATATTTGTGTAGTTGGTTGTTTATATTCTTATATTGGTAAACTTGTTTCCATGTATATCCCAGGTTTCTGACCTTGTTTGAATAAAGAAGAAAAAAATCAAATGAAACAATGAATCAAATTTTTTTTTTTTTTTATCTACAATTCGCTTTATTCAAATAAAACAAAATGCAGTATAACTGCCACATTTGTCTTCGCAGTCTGTTTACTTATCGAAATTCTTTGATAAAAATCCCAAACAAACCTGTTTGACGGGAGAAGAATAATGTTATGTTCTTTAAATTTAGATACTTTTATTTCCTCGCTCTGAAGTAGGAAATGTTTGTCAATCTTTTAGACTAGTCGATATATTTTACGAACAATCCATACTAAACTTTATCAGGAAACACCGACAAAATCGTTGATTAATACACAGGCCGGACTTTTACCAGCTAAGGCTCTAAGCTATATTAAATTTGAGGCTCTTCTTTAAAAAAAATTCGTGTGAAAATGATTTTAAAAAATGATATAAAGAATTGAACAGAAATAAACAAAAAAAAAAAAAAAAGACAATGAAAAAACTAACAGTTCAATAATCAAACAGTTTTATTTTTATCAATTCAATTTAGCGTAAGTCTACAAACTTAAATAGTTTCAAGTATTGTTATGAATCACTAACAATTCAATTAAACATCATTTCTTTACACGCAGTCTTATGATCAAACAGTTCTATATCAAACAATTCAGTTTTGCATAAGTCATTTGCTTGCACCCCGTATGAATGGAAAACAGTTCTATTTGACTAATAAAAGGACCCTTTCTGGTGCTACCAATCCGGGAAAGAGTGGACCTGAGAGAAATAGAATTAGAGGGTACTCCTTATTCCCCAAATCCATAAGGCTGGATTCTCACCATCAGATTGTTTAATGACCGATCTAAAGTACTCGTTTACGGGTAGTGGGGGGGCTTAACCCTCTGCAGAGATGCAGTCGGTATATTCTACATTCCCAGCAGATTGGGCTATAACTAATAATAATAATAATCCTAAGTAAACAATTGTAGTTTCAACCTTCTTTATACGAATAATTTGTACAATTATATCTCAAGTATTCCTATCGAATATGAATACCTTTTAAACGTTCTATTTGGCCAATTGACTAGAATAGACCAGGGAGTAATGGCAAACGAGTACTCCATACTCCCCTGGAGCCTCGTCATCGGATGCAGCTTAATGTCATGTCGAGAATACTAATTTCAACTGCTGGGGAAAATGATCAGGAAAAAAAAATGCGTAGTGAGAATTTGTTTATAAATATCTTGAAAAAACAACAACCCAGCAACAAAAAACAAAACAAGTTAAAATATTAAGATGAAAGCAGTTGTCAGAAGATGAAAGAAATATGAAAGAAAAAGATCATATTTTTAGTCTGGAAACAGAGAGACCTACATTTTAAAAGAAATCAGCGAACGATATAGATTACTTTTTTGATTGTTTATATAAAAATGTTTTTACAGAGCTTTTCTTCAGAAGTTATCTCATGTGCATATCTAATCAGCCAATCAATCAAGTTGAGCCGACAGTACGGGTTCCTTTGACTTTTCTGTCACTATCCGTCTCTACCGGCTGTAGCTCTACGTAAGTCATCTAGAAGGTACCCAGTGGCTTCACAGAGCTGATGAGTGTTTATGTAAGATTTTGCTTGTCGACCAGCACTAGTGTGTCCATGCGTAGGAGTCCATTGGAGAACGTCACTTATGTGTTCATCCTTACTTTATTTATAGTACCTAATGTGTCTTGTTTGCCTTACTAAGATGGTTTGCTTTAGTGGCCGTGCAACTACTTCCTCCCAGATCTAAAGGCAGTTTATATTATTAATGTTGTTGTTATATACATTCTACACGATTCTTGAATTTGTTGGGTTCCTTTCGCAACAGCCGTCACTGATGATATTGGTTAATGCTCAAATACAAAACCTCTTAAGAAAAATAACTGGACCAAAAAAGTCAGCTCAGTCAGCTGGGGCTGCAAAATACACCGATTGCATCTCTGCAGAGGGGTAAGACTTCTCAAACGGGTGTCCTGGATATGACATTAAACAATCTGATGGTGAGGCTCCAGTAATACTGGAGCTTTAGGGAATGCAGAGTACCCTTTCATTGTCATTACCCCCCAGGTCTACTCTGGCCCGGAGTGGTAGCACCTGATGGGGTCCTATAAAAAGATCAAGTAGAACTGTTTGATATTTAAACTGGGTGCAAACAAATAACTTATTCTAAATTGAATTGTAAGAAATAGAACTGTTTGATCATTTAAGTGTGTGCAAACAAATGACAGATGTTTAATTGAATAGTTAATAATACATAGCAATACTTGGAACTATTTAACTTTGCTGACATGTTTACAAATTATATATATTTAATATATATATTTGTATAAACAGGATTTGGCATTAAATAACCTACAATGGTTGATATGCCATAAAACCAAACTAAACAAAAAAAGTAAATATGAACATACAATAGACGCGATTTCCTAATCTTTGGCATAAAATAACCCTAGACGGATTAAGGTACCGTTAAAATCAATCAAACATTTTTTTAAAAAAGTGATTGACATTCCTGATTTAATGAGTTTTTTTTATTGATACTGTTTTACCATACATTTTGCTCCTTTCAAGATAATGCTATTAAATTTAGCCATTTTTCAATATATTTTTTTATCTTTCCGTAAAGCATCTATATTCAGCCTTGTGTATTGTACAGAACAAAAAGCAGAAATGAGAAAAAATGCTTATTAGAAAAACTTTAAAATTAAAATGCTTCACAAAAAAAACAGTGTCTTCTACAAATGTTTCCCGAAAGCGTTCCATAAATTTTTATGAAAAAATTATATCGAAATAACTTGAAGATCCTTTAAACATTAAGTTTCTGCGTTGGTTGGATTATGTCCAAAACAAACGAGGTTCTAGTATGTTGGATTCCCAGCCACTTTGGAATAAAGAGAAAAAAAAAAAAGCTGTGTCGGTAGCCAAATTGGCTTTAGATATGCTCCCCACTGACAAAGTCAAAATTCCATACACTGACATGAAACCCAAAATCAACTAATTCATCGATACAAAATGACAACAATGCCAGAATAAATTCTATCTGATAAAACCCCACGCTTGGAGAATGGAAAGATATTTAGAAAGTCCAAAATAAAAATCACAATCTCTATTGCACATTGGTAACACAAGATTTACACATTCCTTTACACTCAAACAAGAGAAACAACCGCAATGAATAGAGTATCAATCACTTTACAATGTTTATTATTCTCTCATAGAAGCGGAGATATAGTTTTTATTAAACAACGTCTTTTCAACACAAACGATATGAAGGACCTACTTGAAAATGTCTACATGTTTACTGTTATAATATTTATGTAGTTGTATTTCTATCAAGAACACAATGTCATCCATGTTAAGTAATTATTAAAAATCTACTTCATAGGGTTTTTACATATCGTTAAAACGAAATATTTAATAAAAAAATAGCAAAAAAAGTTATATAGCAATAACATACAGAATTTTTAAGAGTCTACGACAACTTTAAATGCCCATACGAAAAAAGTCTGGAAACTTATCGTATGCCCCTCGTATAATATATGTACTATATACTCGATTATCAAACCTCTAGGCAGGAAATAAGTCTTCTGAAAACTTAAAAATCTTCTATGATTTCTTTCAGAATTTGATTTTGAAGATTATTTGCCTCTGGTGATGAACATAAAAAAATAAGTGAAGAATTTACTTTTCAATCTTGGTCATAATTTTGCTTCATGACAATGATCGGGCACATGATGTCAGTATAACACTTCAGAAACTTACTGACTTGAGATATGAAACTTTGCCACATCCACCATTTTATTCTGATCTCTCACCCACCGACTAACATTTTTTTTCGAGCATCTGGACACTTTTTACGCCCCAAAATATTTCATTCATAAAGAGAAAATCGTTAGAGTTTTTATCGTACATTCATAAATAACTTTGTTAATCGATGGTAAAAAACACATAGCTGCTCAGGGATTCTATTCTGACGTATCAAAACACTGTTGAGATTCATTCATTTAGAAATAAATATTTATGCTAAAATCGGATGGTATTTTCCAAACAAATGAATTAATGAGATTGGTTTCTTTGAACAACTATACGACAAATGATTCGGATAACTTTTCGACAACATGTGTATTACAAAAGCTTTGATAACAGAGCATGTCTATCAATAACCTCAAATATCACAAACGATTCTGGTAAAAAAGTATAACAAATGCTAATAAAAAATTGTTTATCACAAATATTTCTCACAATGTTTTTATATAAACTTGTACATGATGAATCTTTTCATGAAAAAGCAATTTATAAATGCTTCTCATAAAATCTCTTTGTTCATAGTGTTTTATGAAAAAATCCTGACTAATGTCTTTTATAAAATTTATGTCAATTATAAATGGTTTTTTTTTTAAAAGAAAATTTGCTTCTGATAAAGCTTCATATAAAAAAACTGTTACAAAAGCCTATTATAAAGCTTCTTAATTAAAAAACAGAACGCTTATATGATAAGTCTATTATAAATGCTTTTTAAAAGTTTGTGTCTATTATAAATTCTTTTTAGAAAGCTTCATGTAAAAACCTCTTATAAAGCCTCTTTTTTTTAAACTAAAAACATTTTTAAAACATTGTTTTAAACAGATTTGATATTAGCTATTATTAAAAAGCTTATGAAAACGTGTTTATCACAAATAATTCTGGAAGATTTTTGTTACTAATCATTTCACAAGAACAATTACAAATCTCTTAAAATCTTAAAAAAAACATTGACTGCATATGCTTTTTATAAAGCATATCTCAATGTGTATTAAAAACGCTTCTTCTAAACTTTCTTGTATAAACTTGTCTCCTATAAATGATTTTAATAAAGCTTTTTTTTTTTTTTTTTTACTAAAAAGGTGTCTTAAAAAGGGTTTTTTTTTTTAATAAAAGCCTCTCTATTCCCTAATTTTCTGACAAAGCCTTTTTTCTAAAATAAATAAATAAATAAATGATAGGTGTCTTTTGAAAAAGCTTTTTTTTTTTTAAATAAAAGCCTCACTATTACCAAAGCGTCTGATAAAGTCATTCTTTTTTTTTCAAATATAAATAAAGTGTATAAAAAAGCTTTATATTTTTTATAAAAGTCTCTCTATTACCAAACATTCTGATAAAGCGTTTTTTTTCTAAAAAAAAATAAATAAATAAATAAAAAGTGTCAATTAAATAGTCTTTTTTTTTTTTTTATAAAGGTTTCTCTATTACCAAACCTCCTGATAAAGCCTATTTAAAAAAAAAAGTGTCCATTAAAAAGGCCTCACTCGTAGAAGATTCTTCGAATAAAACTTGCCTTTAAAAATGCTTCCTATTAAAACCTCTACGTGAGGAAATCTTAAACGCTTCTTAAAAGAAAGGAATAAAAGAAACATTTCCACTACAAGTGTTTGTTATACCAATTTTCGTTGAATTTACCGTTCATATTTGAATTATTCAATAATGCTGTCATTCGATGGGAAGTTTTATTTCAAATCTAAACTCCTCTGAACATGTTTGAATACTCCATTTCTTTTCCCTGAAAATTCATAAATGTCAAAATAAACTTTTTTCTTTAGTCTGAAACACATGGCAACTGGTAAAATTTTGAATATGTATACGATAAGCGTCTCTGCAAATGTAGTCGAAAGTTCAGTTTGCGGGACGACATTTATATTTTTTATGTTGATTCGTGATACATATGAATTCCAAAAATAGAAAACAAGCCGTGAATCTGTGTATAGCTTACCTGGTTTCCTTCTTTTTCTGTTTCGGCAGAACAAATTTTTAAATTCGAATCTTAAATACTTTCAAACAAAACTTAGTAAATAAGAAATTTCCACAAGATTTTTATTCTTTGAATATCAAATCAAAATAATCACAGGGGTGGATAAAATTGCATAAAATCTTTGCAGGTCAGGAATTTTTTCCGGGAATACGATATGAATTACTTTTGATGTTCAGCTGGGAATAGAACCGATATCTTGTTGTCCGAATAAAATATCAAGGTATCCGCTTATAAAAATTTGTTTATCACATTTTCTTTCCATAATGTTTTTATAAAAATTTGTCCATTAAAAATCTTTTCAAGAAAAGCAAATTAAAAATTCTTCTCATAAATTCTTTGTTTTAAAGGCTTTAAAAATGAAAAGTAACAATACTTTTGATAAAGCTTATAAAATGTATATATCATCAATGTTATTTATAAAGTTTTATATAAAAGCCGCTGATAAAGCTTTTTTAACTAAAAATATAAAGCTTAAAATGTATCAATTATGATTGCTTTTTATAAGCCTCTGGTAAAACCTTTTTTAAAAGCTAAAATAGGCTTCATATAAAAAGCCTCTAATAAAGCTTTTTTTAAAATACGAATATAAAGCTTATAAAATGTATATATTATCAATACTTTTCATAAAGTTTCATATAAAAAATTCTTTAAAAAGCCTCTGATAAAATTATTTCAATATAAAGTTTTTAAAATGTATCAATCGTAAACGCTTTTTATAAATCGTCCTATAAAAGCCTTTGATAAAGATTTTTTAACTAGAAATATAAAGCTTATAAAAAGTGTCAATAATCAAAGCTTTTTATTAAGTTTTTTTTAGCATTTTTTTTTTACATTAAATCTATAGAATTGCTGAGCAGGATTTCTTTCTTTTTTGTCGGGCGAGGAAGAGACATAGTATTTAAAATTTTTGATGTTCAGCATGAGATAATCATTTTGTTGTCATTTTTTTATCGTGTAAAACATCAAGGTGTTTGCAGATTTTCATCAAAAGGCAAAAACAAATCGATTACTAGCATTTCATTGAAATTTATGGATATTCAAAAATATAAATAAAAACTTACCTTCTGATGCCCGATCGTCTCAAAAAGATTCAAAATAAGATTACTTACCTGAAAAAAGAAGAAAAACCGTTAATACAAGATATAAGTAACGATATATAAAAAAGAAAAAAAAAACTTAATTACAGGGCGGATCAAAGTGAATAGACATTACCAAAACAAAGTAAATTCAAAATATCCTCCAAAAAATATTTAGAAAATGGGTGCCCAGGGGATAACACTATAAACTGTATCCAATGCAGTTGTGGATCTATGGAGAGCGGGGAATTACGCCCCCACCTCTGGTTGTCATTCCTTGGTCAACTCAGATTTGGAGTGGTTGTACCTATGTGGGCCCCGTCAAATAAATCTGTTTGTAATGATATATAAAATGACTTTGAACTACGTTAATGAATGAGACCTTAAAAATTGATATTGATGGTGAGGATATTTATCCGTGCCTCCCACCAGGCAGGATTTGACACAAGGTGTCAATTTTTTATATTATAATTTTTTATTGTCATGATTTAGAGGAGGGGAGTACGAGCACGATTCGAAACTAGTGCCCTGCTGGGCAATGCTGGACATAGGATCACTAGGTGCAATGTTGTGACCATACCCCCTTTGCCCCCCGAATACATCAACTTCTTTAAACCATTTCAATCTTGGCCGGTGAATCATCCAGTGGTTCCGATAGAGGCATCGCACATTTCTCTATGGCCACAAGAAATACAACCAAGGGAGTGGGAGAAAAAGGAACAAAGAACAAACGAACAATAAGGTTTGGGTCAACTCAAGTGCAAGAAGGTTAAGTTGTGACACTGCATTCCCTGTAGACTAACGCTATCGTGTATTTCTAGCGAAATTTCTGCAAATCACGAGGAGTGCTGACTCATCTTGACTGGTCTTCCCTCACTGCTGCTGGACCCTATCTCATGCCGACTGATCTCTTCTGCTGTCCGGTGTCGACTCCAACTGCCACTCTGCGTTTCCCGTCGCGAACTGCTTCCTCTCAGTTCCTTTGTCCAACTCCCTCTAGAATTCCCTTACCCACTTCCAGTCACGTCGAAGATCGCAGGCTCAGGCCTTTGTTTAGTTTCGCGCCAAAATAGACAAATGGATCGTCTGCTTGGCGCACCCCCTTCATAGTGTCACAATGTGAACTATGCTAACCTTTGCTAAGTCTCCCGGCACGTATGCTAGGTGACCTTCCTAGTCATAGATTCACTAGTCTCAGAGGTCTGATGCAATTTGAATTTCAGAGGTACATATACTAAAATTGTGAATCTATGCTTGTCAATGATGCTCCACCCGGAACATGTGGCAGGCGGCCCAGCGGAGAGTGGGTACCCTCGGAACAAGCTCCTGTGGCAGTTAAGTATTGGTATTGCAAATGAGACTTGTGCAGAATTCGTCACACATTTTTGGATAAGCTGATAACGAGAATAGAACAATAATTTCTCCGAAAAAAATTCTAAGGTTTTCTATTCAGAGTTTTATCTGCGAGACAGGTTGCTTATTAAGGGTAGAAAGACCGGTCTACCCCCCCACACACATAATATGAAACTTATTATCAGTATTTTCCTTAATAGAGTTCCATATTCAAGACATATCTGTGTATTAAATCTTAAAATACAAGCATGTTTATTGCAACAGTTAGTTTCACGCTTTCACGATCTTCAGGCGATAATGAATTTTTTTTTTTTTCTATTTTGAACTCATTGCATCTTATTATTTTTGAAGGATGCTAGAAGATAACAAAAACAATAAATTCAGAATTTAAAAAAAATATTATCACCGGATGATCGTAAGAATGCCAAAATGTGAAGCTTAGAGTTACGATTAACATTTTCATATTCCAAGATTTAATATACAAATAGATCTATCTTGAATACTGAGCACTGTAAGAAGAAAATTGCCTGGATCGCTAACTTTGTCGGTAACGCAACATAGACGAAATATCCAGGTCTAAGGAAGTGGGATATATTTCACTTCTGAGAGAAAGGGTTCAGATTCTCAATCAGCCTCGTTCCTAGCTGTGTCCACCATACCAAAAATTGAATCTTTACGATACTTTTTCTTTTCAAATCTATAGATTGCTGCCTTTTGTCTTTTTAAAAGAATTTTGTTTGTTTTCGTACACTCTTCCTGTATATAATATTATAAAAAATGATCCTCGTTTATATTATATATATATATATATATATATATATATATATATACGTAGTTAGACAGCAGTCGTTCATTTAAGCATGTTTCATAAAATAATAAAGGCAAATTTTGTCTGTATAATTAATATTAGATCCTTTCAAGTTTTCTGATAAGTGTCTTAGTTTCAGGTTGGAATTGGTTGATGAATTTCCCAAAATTGTCCCGAGCACTTTCGGACCCTTCATACTGCTTTACACGAGCAAGCAACCCCTAATGATGGCCTATGAAGGGTCCGAAAGAACCCGGGACAATTTTGGGAAATTCATCTACCGATTCCAACCTGAAACTCTTAGTTTATCAGAAAACTTGAAAGGATCTTAAATAAATTATACAGACAAAATTTGTCTAAATTATTTAATGAAACATATACATATATATATATTATATATCCGATAGGGTGTAAAAATGTAAACAAATGGACGCTGCTGCTGTTGTTACTACATAAAGATATAATTCCCTTAGCCAACATGGTACGCTTGTCTAACGTAAAAGTTGGATGGGTTTCGATCCCGGCTTCAAGCGTCCTACGTGTCTAGCCACACTGAAGAGTTTTGATTGAACGAAACAATCTGTCAGTAGATGACAAAAAATATATATATATATATATAAAGGAAGGTCGTTTAAAAGGTGCTAAGCCTCACCGATATTTTAGATTTGTCGGACACCTTTCACATTTGTATGGGCCTCGCCTTCATAGAAATTAACACAGAAATCTGAATTGGTTTTCCTAGTTTTATAAGAGGCAGTCGTGTGTTACCGCAACAAAAATATCCAGCAATGGATTCTCTTACTGGGTGAAGCTTGGAGCTTTTTGAGCGATCCTTCTATACTGCTGTTCGGTATACTGTGTAAGCAACCGGTCTAGATGGAAAAAAATTCAATATTATAATTAAAATGCTTGTATTTTGAGATTTAATATCAGAAGTGTGTACGGAGATAGAGAGAAAAACCAGCGAGAGAAAAGAAAAGCGTAGTAAGGGTTCAATTTTTGGTATAGTGGACACGGGTGGATTGGTTGGTTGGTTTTATGGCATATCAACCATTGTTGGTTATTTAGTGCCAAATTCATTTTTATTCGTATAAACAGTTCCATTTCAAACAATTCCGTTTAACATACAGTTTTTTTGGTTACACATAGTTAAATATCAAAACAGTTCAATTTCAAATAATTCAATTTAGCATAAGTACACAGTTTAGTTCTATTTGACCCATAGATGGGACCCAATCAGATGCTATCACTCGGGGCCGGAGTGGACCTGAGATCAATGGCAATAAAAGTGTACTCCGCATTCCCCTAACCTCCAGTATTACCAGAGTTTCAGAATTAGATTGGTCAAGATGTCTTTACTTGTAGAAAATGAACCTGTTGAGTAAATAGATCCTTATTCTTTTTTTATTCATTATGAGTGGGATTCAATGAAAAGGAGATAGTCGTTCAGTGTTTTTTATATTAATTTCGATCAAGGAATTATCTAGAGACGAATTAATTTAACCACAATTGCTTTCATGTCTAGAACTGACTATTAATATGACAAGCGTTTGTCAAGTGGTTTCAGCGCCTGTACAGAAAGGAGGAGGAGGAGGAGATAAGATATAGTTCAACGACTTATAGCTTCAATAACTGGAAAAAAATTCATTATTAAAGAAAATAAAACTTTCCAAAATAAAATGTGTAAAAAGAAATATACCCCATTGTTTATTAAGAATTGTTTTATGAAATTGGCAGGTAAAAAAATCAAAAAACAAAAAAACTTGGACACGAAGTTCATAAAATGACATCAAATCTGTTGTTGATGATTTTTTTCGACCAACAGGATTCAAGCACTGCAACACTGATGGAAAATTGTATGGATAGTAAGGGAGTCTATGTTGAAAAATAAACCTTATTTCGTCTCGCATTTCATGAAAGTATCTTGGTCAGCCTATGAACTTTTCAGCCGGTCCCCTAATTCGTCGAAAAGAAACAACTCACAGATAAACTAATGATGAAAAAGCAGTCGTCTAGAAGCTTTGGATAAAGCAAAGTGATCATAAATAGGTGAGCAGAGCAATATAAAAGTCGTTCCGTTACCATTAGTAAGAAGTGCCCCTGGTGTAATGGTTATCGTCGTAGGAAATGGACACGGCGACACGAGTTCAAATCCTTGACCTGACTGATTGCATTTCACATAGCACTAATACCCTTCGGAAAGGTATGGATCCAATTATTCTCCCTCCAGCTATGGGTAAATAGTAGGACAGACTTGGTTCTTCAGCCTTGGTGAGGCAACTAGTCTAGGAGAAGGAAAACTCTGAATTCAAACCTGTCAAACTCCGCTTAAAAAATTGACCGAATGTCATATCCTGCCCGAGCGGAGGGGTTGGTAAATATGGTTACAATTAGTAAGATGTAAATAGATTTATTTTAGTTTTTATACTGCTCAACTCGTCAGCATTTTAGCACTTGGCTTTATCCAACATTTTTAAATGATTGTGAGTGTATATATATATACACACACACACACTCACATATATATATATATACACACACACACACACATATATATATATATATATATATATACACACACACAGACACATGTATATGTAGGAAATAGAATTTTAGCGATAGATAATTAATATTTTTAGAGCATGATGTTTCTTCTTAGAAATATAGAACTTTATTGTAACTGTTTTACAACGTGTTTCTCTTTCAAAGCACCTTCTTTGCAGTCTGAGAGAAAAAATGCGAAAATTTCTTTGTTTTCTGAAAATTCTTAGCTTTTACAATGGAGTTGCCGCTTTTTCCAGACTTTCTTTTACCACCCACCAGTCTCTCCTGCACCTGTGACTATCGCAAAGTGTTGTTTGTTACACGTTTCTAGGACGTTAACAGAATGTATAAGAAATAAAGGAATTTGTCTGGACTTTTGACGTGAACTTCACTCGAAAAATTAATGGAAACACGAAAAAAAATGTTTGTCTAGACAGATGGCTAAAAGAAAAAGAAATATGAAAGATACACGTATTAAACAGTTTTGTTTTTTTTCGATAATTCCACATATTTGATTAAGTAGGCAAAAGTAAGTAATATACAAACTCAGAGAGAAATGGATGCCTTTGAAATACAAGTAGCAAAGATGAATTTACTTGGTTCAATCAGAAGTTTTTGCAATATTTTGATAACGTGAGGTACAATTCTTCAGCGTCGAATACTTTTGCCAAAGTCATGAAGATGAAGAACCATTCTAGACTACGAGATGCTGAGCTCACCTGATACTCTCCGAGTGCTACTCGCCGGATTGGACTATTTAGCTTAGAGCAAGGCCTCGGAATCCACGCTTTTAGGTCTACCTGACTTTGATCGTGGAGGATCTTGCAACCCAATCGAAATCTATGGAAAATTCGGTTTACTATATTGTGATTAGACCGGTGTATTATTATAGGGGTTAGAGTGTTCGCCAATGGCCCAGGAGACCAGGGTTCAGTCCCAGGTTGAGTCATGCAAAAGACTCAAAAATGGTACTTGATGCCTCCTTGCTTCAGACTCAGCATTATAAGGTATAGATCAAGAGTAAATGGAGCAATCCAAGGAAAGGAGTAGCGCCCTTTCCGACACATCGGTGAAATAGCTATTGAAAAGGGAGCTTTCGGGTTGGCCAACTTACTTTATATTGTGATCAACTGCAGTTTCCCCTTTCGCATGACAAATGTTATTGTATCATCCGCAGTGATAGTTCAAAGTTGAAACTTATAGAGCTTTAGATTCCTAAATTAGACTACATTAAAGCTTATCTGAGACTTTCAAGTCACAGAACGAGTGAAGCAATGCACATCGTATCGGCGCACCAACTACCACGATACTACCAACCACAGTGGGTATATCAACAGTTCTATTTCTAGTTTTCAGTTTAGTATAAGTATAGTTTTTGTTTACACACTGTTAAATGTCAAAACAATTCTATTTCAAACAATTCAGTTTTGCACAAGTACGCAGTTTTCTTCTATCTGACCCATAGGTAGGACCCTATCAGGTGCGACCACTGCGGGCCAGAATGGACCTGACAGTGATGGCAATAAAGAGGTACTCCATATTCCCCCCATAGCTTCTGCATTACTATAGCCTCACCATCATATTGTTTAGTGTCATATCAGGACACTCGTTGGGGGAGTCTAACCCCTACGCAGAGACGCAATAGGTGTATTCTGCAGCCCCAGCCGACAGAGCCAACGGTCTGTGAATACGCGTTAAGTAATCTTATGCCGAGATCAATTTATCAGTTATGATTTTTAATCATATGCGATACAAAAATGTATCTTCATTCATTTTAAGTTGACAAATAGTTCATTTTCTCAAACTGATTGATTTGACCCACAGATTGAACAAAACGGGTTCTTCTACTCCAGGTCAGAGTGGAACTAGGAGTAATGGCAACGAAAGGAAGACACTTCAGTCTCACCACCGAATGTACTTTAGTGTCACACACAGGAGACATATTGAATATGGCTGATATACATGCAAATTTTTATAAATATTCTGACGGAAAATATAAATACAGAACATTAAAAAACGATGTAGATTTCGACTGGCAAACAATCTGTGCAATAGTAGATGTTCTAATAAATATTTTAATGTCTACAGCTTTGAAATGTTAATTTCATGAGATTTGCACAAACTAACGAGATGCCTACGTTTAATTCGAAAAGCAGAAAAAAATATTCTATTTAGCCCTGTCAGACGGTCAAAGTTTGATCTAAAGACCTCCCCACAACGAGTGTCTTGAGTATGACACTAAACTACATCTGATAATGAGGCTCCTGTCCTGAAGATTTAAGGAAGAGGAAGTACCTTTCATTGCCTTTACTCTGACCCGGAGTGGTAGTACTTGTTAAGGTTCTATCCATGGCTTAATCGACCTGTCGACTGGGGCTGTAGAATACGCCGACTGCAACTCTGCATAGGGATAAAACATTCCCTTAAAGAACATCCTGAGTATGACACTAAATTGCATCTGATGGTGAGTTTCCAGTCATGGAGGTTTGAGGAAAATGAAGTACACTTTCATTAGTTCCACCCTAACCTGCACCGGTAATACCTGTTAAGGTGTCATCTATGGAGAAAGTTGAACTATTCAATAATTATTTTTAGAAACTATACATCAGTTTGCAAATTATTTATATGATAAAGAAATACTTGATCAATAGAATTACGTGGTACATTCAATAGGTTTCCAGACTTTTTTTTTATACAGGCATATAAAATTGTTGTATACTCTTGAAAATTCACTATGTTATTGCTATACATTGTATGAGATGATTGACCAATTTTTATGATTTCAAATTAAAATGAACAGCTACAGAAGCAATTGGGATACACCCTACTAAAGCCTGATTGTCACAGCTGGTGAATTTCAAAAATGCAGCCTGGACGTGAAGACACTTTAGAAGAACGATATGCAATAAAATTCTGTTTTAAACTTGGAAAAAGTGCCAAGAAACGTATGGAATGCTTCACACTGCTTTTGGAGCATCTTGCATGAATCGAGCATCAGTTTTTGAGTGGCATAACAGATTCAAGGAAGCCAGGGAGTCTGTGAGGGATGATGAGAAGTGTGGCAGGAGTAAGGAAGTCAGAATACCAGAGTTGATTAGCCAAAGGGTTAGGGTTACTATATTGAGGTTTTAAGGGAGTTCAAGAAGAGATTCCTTGGGAAGAGGTCAGCACTCTTCAAATCGGGTCAGTGGCATTTCCACCAGGACAATGCACCGTTCCACAACTCCATCCTTGTCTGTGACAAGGATGACCAAGATGGGCATCAAGACAGTTCCTCAGCCTCCCTATAGTCCAGACCTTGGTTCCTGTGACTTTTGGTTATTCCCTAAGCTCAGAGGCTGTCGTTATGAGACAAATGAGGAGATGAAAGAGGCTTTGACGAAGGTCATTGACACGCTCACACAAGAGGACTTCCATGGGGCCTTCGATAAGTTGTTGCAACGGTACAAGTGCATTGCAGCCGGAGGAGATTACTTCGAAGGGGACTAGATTTTCATGTGTGTACTATCAATAAAAGTGCCCACATGAAAAAAGTCTGGAACTTATTTAATGATCCTTGTACTTATGATGAAGAGCGATGCTTGAAGTCATTTTACTGTGTGTAAGCAAATGATCAATAATAAATAGATTGTTGTTGTTTGTTGGTTGGGTTTTATGGCATATCAACCCTTGTAGGTTATTTAACACCAAATCCAATTTTAAACAAATAATCGGTTCTATTTCAAACAATTCAGTTTAGCATGAGTACAATTTAATTGTCAAAAACTTTTCTATTTCAAGCTATTCAGTTTAGTCAAACAGAGATATTTCAGTTTAGTATAAGTACAGATTTTGTTTACACACAATTAAATGTCAAAACAGTTCCATGTAAAACAATTCAGTTCAGTGTAAGTACAGTTTCAATGTCAAAAAAATGTTCCATTTCAAACAATTCAGGTTAGCATAAGCACGCAGTTTAAATGTAAGTACACTTTAATTTAAAAAAAAACATCTCTATTTTAAGCAATTCAGTTTAGTCAAACAGTTCTAATTTAAACAATACAGATTAGTATGCAGTTTAGTTCTAGGGCTCTATCAGTCTGGGCCAGAGTGAGACCTGAGAGCAATTGCAATGAAGGGGTGCTCTGTATTCCCCAAAGCCCCAGCATCACTGGAACCTTACCATCAGATTACTTAGTGTCATATCAGGACACTCGTTGCGGGGAGTCTTTCCTCTCTGCAGAGGGGCAGTCGGAGTATTCTACAGCCCCAGCCGACTGGACAAAACAATAAATAGAATTAAAACTATTCGTCTGTGTGCAAACGAATTAAATTTAACAACTCGTTTAGAAATGGTTACATACTCGCTTACAAATCATTTAACAGGAACTGACATTATATAACCCTCGAAGGTTGATATGCCATAAAATACCCACCAACAAGTTTAAACAACTATTTTGATAATCGTATAAATATCATAATCGATTCATAGTCTATAAAATTCAGGGTGTTTCAGAAAAATTGATAATTCGTAATCTAAGAACTTGACCCATTCTCTCTCAAATAATCTCAAAATTTAACACCGTCAGATTAAAAATTAAAAATTCTCTATTTAATATTTAATTATTTTTTTCTTTTACAGCGAATGGTATTTCTACACCAAAAACAAAAAAAAAACAACAACAAAAAAAACAAACAAAAAACAAAAACAAAAGCAAAAGCAAAACAGAATTTTGCGTTGTTTTTTTTACATGCTGTTAAAATTTAAGACCATTTGAAGGAGAACTGGTCAAATTATTAGATCACAAAATAATATCATTTTTTTCAAACACCCTGTGTAATGTTGCCTTTTTGGATTGTTCAATTTTTTTTTAGTTGAAAAATTTTTAGTGGTTACTATGGAAGTAAACAGGAGGCATTGCTTTTCGAGGCGTCCTTCGTAATTATCTAATTCATCTGACCCCACAGATTTTAAATGGACGCTAAGCAATAAACAGAGATTTCGGCACTTAATTTCTGATAAATGAAAAAAGGCCTCGAAGGAAGCTCAAATTTTCAACACACTTTTCAATAACGAAGCGTAAAACTACAAGTTAGCAACAAGCTGTGAGCTTATCTCATCTTTTATCTTTTGGTTTCCCGGTCAGAGAGTTTGTCAGCTCAAAATAGCACCCAAAACAGCTGGACATGAGGAATCTTGACAGTCTGAGAGGGTGAAGGGATAACTAAGAAAGAATTCAATATAAATAAAATACCGAATATCTAATGGGGGAGGGGAATTCTGATATTGCAGAGCATTTCAGTTAGTATTTTATTTTTTCTAAATTAACATCAACTAATTACCCAAGCTATAAGCGGTGATAAAAAGGAAAAAAAAAATCTATATTTGCTTAAGTAAGCCAAAAGGGACTTTTAGTTTTTGGGGAGTAAAAAAAACAACTCAATACTGAAACCTCTTATTCCCTGAAATAACAATTAAAAGATATAAATAAATAAGTTATATAAACGTCTAAGAGAGATCAATTGGCATGATTTTATTAGGTCTATGCTTAAGTTCTCAGCGTTCGAGTTTTTAAAGCGGGAGTCTCTGTGGTATGAAAAAGCTAAAGGGACTGAGTGCGCTTTCATTGTATAATATTCCAGAGATATAAGAAATATTCAAGGAATCATAAAAGTAATATTTCTTTTTTTTTTTTTTTTTTTTTATAGAAAATTAACTTTTTATTAAAAGAATTTTGAAATGTACTTATTGATAGACAACAGTATACTTGTAATTTTTTCAAGATAAGAGCGAGATATTAGTGTTAGATAAAAATACTTGAACCCATTTAACTGAGTGCAAACAAATGAGCCCTGACTTGTATAAAAATTGTTACCTATAAACTATTCTTTTACAAACCATATATATCTAATATATATGTATGAATAGGATTTCGCCTTAAATAACCTATAAGGTTTAATATACTGTAAAACATGAAACCCTCTGGTCTCCTTCCAGCTAAAGCAGATTAGGTTATTTTACTTTGGTTCGGTAACCCGTCTAGGAGAAAGAAAACTGAACTCAGACTAGCTTTAGTCGGCTTGAAAATTGACCTGGTTGGTTTGAGTGTTTTATTGTTTAATGGCATCTCAACTTTCCTGGGTTATTTAATACTAAATCTAGAAGAGTAGTAGTACTATTTAGCCTGTTGCTGGGAGGATGGTAATTTACTAAGCTTCATGCTTAGATGTGGCATAAGGCAGTAAGAATGGAGCACCCAATGAGACGTGAAAGTTTGCTTGTCTACCTTGCCAACCATAACACAATCTGAGGCGCCCTAGCTGGAAGGATAAGGAATTTCATACCTTTCACTATGGTATTGGTCCGAAAGTGAACGTAATAGCACGACTGGAGTTCGAACTCGCTTACTACGATTTTGTAGTCCAGCGATTTTACCATTACACCACGAGAACACCCCAAATTGACCTTGTGTGACATCGTTTCATCCTCCTCCTCCTTCTCCTCCTACAACATCTACTACTGCTAACAATAATAATCAACATGGCGCGAAATTAAAAACGAACAAAGGACAGAGTAGTTAAAACGAATGACGTTAGTTTGAGAAAATTTTATTTCCTATTCATACTGCTAATTTAAGATTCCTCGAATAAAGGTTTTGAAAAAAAATTAAGTGTTAAAATAATAAGTATAAAAGATAATGTCTTGTTTTTTACTAGTTCTAGCATTATTTCGTTTTCATTATTACTCACAAAGGCCATCATCGACGTGGAAATATCCTCTTTATGAAATTATAAATAATATAAGTCAAATAAATATATTAATAAAGGGGGAATACTCTCTAATCAGCATCTAATATGTATCTCCACTGAGATTATAACGATCAAGAAGAGCGCGAACGAAGATGGCACAACTATTATCATTTTGAAAACTGGATTGGAAATTGTTTTTTAATTTTCACGATTTTGTATTAAACTCACGTCATCCTATGTCATTTTTGCAGTAATACGTTAATATACATACATGCATGAAAAAAAATCAAATCACTATAATATAGAATTTTAGAATCGAATTTAGAAGGCCGGAGAATCTATTGGCTGAAAATATTATAAAAACTTAGAAGCCTGAGTGGAATAACTATAATTACTTATCCAAGAATCTCAAGAAATTCTAAATTAATGAATAAATTTTTTTCGGATAAACAAAATGGAACCAAAACAGATAAGCTGATATAAACTTGTAGGTTTTTTTTTTATCGCTCTAGTTTGGCCGATTATTTATACGGCTTTCTTCAAGCGTAAAATTCATCAGGATTATTTAACTTATGAAAGGTTCAAAATGGTAGATTCAAGAATTCTTGCAGACGATGGTCACCTCTTATATAATTTTTCACTATAACCCTGCAAAATGTAAAGGGCAGCAGAACCTATTTTTATACCGTAGGAGGTCAGAAAAATTATTTTCTTTTTCATTGCTTTAAACATCAGGATATACCTCAAACCCTTGTCTTCTTTAGTTGGTTCTAAATGGTGAAGACATTCCGCGTCTGATAAGTGAGTATTTATTTCCTGCTCATTACAATATACGGTCAGTGCTTTGGTGTGTGGTAAATTGAAATACCCTCACCATAAATGGTATACAACTGTGGATTTTTTCCTGGAATTGTTCGAATCTTTTAGATTTTGCCGTAATTATCGTCGTAATAATAATAATGAATACCTAGATCTTACCAGAGAACTGCAAAAAATCACCAAAATACAAACTGTAGACCATAAGAATGTCTTGATACTAACCATAAACAGAATCCTTGCAACAACCCCAAAGAAACTAAAAGAGATACCAGTGACCCTTTTCCATTTTTATGCAACGGAAAACGTCAGTCTGGAAACCCTCCTCGAAGTAACCTCCACCGTCCCCCCCAAAAAAAACCAAAAAAAAACCAGAGGTGTTTAAAATTAAATTCGGTAGCATATCTTGGTGAAGGCTGAAGAAAGAGTCGGCTGAAATTTCAAGAAAAAGAGAAGAAATAATACGAGATTGAATAAACCGTTAATAGTTAATCTAGAAAATCCAGACAAACTATTCAAAGAAAATTTTTTTTTTTCAAATTATCAGATGTGTGTAAAAATATCCAGCGAAAAACCGGTTTTTATTTGTATATCCTGTCTATCTTTAACATGCTGTGAACTTTAGTACATACCTATGACAAAGAAATATCTTCGAATTCCAGATAATGATTATATCTGATAAATTATACAGAAAAAAATTATCAGGGGTGTGCAAAAATTTCCAGCGAAAAATCATTTTTTACCTATTTATTTATTCCTTTCTTTTACCTATTTCATTTTATTTTTAAATCACACACAACTTTTGTTCACACCAACTACAAAGAAATATTTTCGAATTGCAGACAAGATTTATCAATGATAAATTATAAAGAAAAAGAAAATATCAGATGTGTTTAAAAACCTCCAGCGGAAGAAAAAAGTTTTCCACTGTTCAGTTGATGAAAAAAGAAAGATAATGATACATCTGAGTAACTGTGATACCAATTCTAATTGGAGCACTTGGAACGGTCCCCAGAAGGTAGGAAAGAGGACTGAAAAAGTTGGAAATTGGAGGACGGATCAAGACCATCCAAACCACGGCATTACTAAGATCGACTAGAATACTGAGACGAATTAAGGAGACTTGCTGTCACTCAAACTCAAGTGAACAACCATCAGCTAATGTTGATGTAAAAAAACTCATAAGTTAAATAATTACAGCACTGATAAAATCGGCAAGAATACTGAGAAGGGTCCTGGAAACATGAGAATGCTTACTGTTGCTCAGACAACTGTGAAAGGCCATCAGCTAATGCTGGTATGAGAAACCTGTTAGGAATAATGATAATAGTAATAAATAACATGAAAATGATAGTAATACATATCATAGTTAAGGACACTGGAACAATCCCCAAGTACCTGGAAAAGAGACTTGATATAAGAAGAATCGAGGCTATTTAGATCACAGCACGATAAAATCAATCGGGATACTAAGAAGAGTCTTGGAAACCAGAGGAGTCTTGCTGTCGCTCAATATCCAATGAAAAACAATCAATTAAAACTGGTGTGAAAAACCAGCACGGAGCAAAGTAAATAAATAAATAAGGTGGGTAACTTTTCGACATGGCAAAACACAAAGACTCTTGTTAGGTTGGTTTGGTTTCTTTGTTTAATGATGTATCATCTTTCGTGGGTTATTTAATTCCAAAACCATCCTTGTAAGAAAAAAAAAAAAAAAAAAAAAAAATCAAACAAACAAAATACCCCCCCAGACAACAGTAGTGGTATTATTTAACCCATAGTTTGGGAGATAAAGGGGTTTATACCATTCACAAGGGTATTAGTCGTGAAATGAGCGTAATAGTGTGACTTTATTTCGAACATGCTTACTATGTTTTCTCGGTCTAGTACGTCAGCTACTACACCGTTCAAACTCCTCCATTCATGTCAGAATTCCAGACGATATTAATCAATGATGACCCACTGAGAAAAATCACAGGGCAAAAAAAAAAAAAAAAAAAAAAAAAAAATTATCATGTATGCGCATAAGTTTCTAGCTTTGTATTTATCTTCAGTTAAAAACAAAATTAAATTAAAATTTTTGAACATTCTGAACTATATTTATCGACTGTAGACTATAGAAAAATAAAAATTGATTTTCAACTATCTATTCCTCTCCAGCTTTTTAACAAAAATGGCACCGACTTAATTATAGCAACGAGTTAAATTTACTTTTGAAGACGTACTCACGTTTCCCGAAAATCCCATCCAGATCTGAATAAATAGAGCATCCCACTGTTGACTCTCTCAATGACTGTCTCTGAGAAAGATACATCGGTTTCAATCGACAACGCTGCGTCCTACAAAACACATGTGACCCCAGGCAACGGTAAGAGCTGTTGCTAGACGAGCATGCTACAGTCAACTGAAGTGGCCATTTGGTTAACTACTTGAAGCGTCTGCTAATTCACTCAGCCACAGACGAACGGGCACTCAAGAAGCTGAAGTAAAGTATTGTTCATTAAAGAAAGCTTTAAATGAATGGAATGGAATGTAAAGATTATAATCCCTCGTCTTTGAGACTAAACTAAATACACCTACCTAAGTAGTAAAAATGCTACTGTGCAAAATGTAGGACAAAGCTATCAGAATTTTATTTCGACTTTTGAACATTGCAATCGAAGTAATTAGTGGAGTTATTAACACAAGAAAAAAAAAAGGTCCTCCTTTTCTGGGAAGCAAAAGAGAAAAATCTCATTTATTTGTTCATTAACTTCTAAGCAAGTAATCTTATAACATAAAATACTTATAATTTACCTATAAATTGTAGAATGTATCATTTTACAAGCTACAATTGAATAGACAATTAGTTCTTAGCCCAGTTGGCTGGAGATGTAGAATACACCGACTATATATATATATATATATATATGTATATGTATGTGGATGTGGATTTGGCATTAAATAACCTATAATGGTTGATAAGCCATAAAACAAAACAAAAACTTCGTTGATATTTCTCCCGAATCCACTATGACTAATAATACAAGATTCCATGTATGGTCAACAGTCCAATCTCCTGGGGCAGTAGAATACACCAACTGCATCTCTACAATGTCAACGAGTGTCCTGGGTATGACATTAAACCACCTAATGGTGAGGCTCTAGTCATGGAGCCTTGGAGAATATGGAGTACCCCTTCGTTGCCATTGCTCCCAGGTCTACTCTGGCCCGGAGTGGTAGTACCTGATAGTCCTATCTATGGGTCAAATTGAACTGTTTGGCATTTAAATTTTAAACATTTAAATTAAACAAACGACTTAGGGTAAATTGAATTGTTGGAAATAGAACTGTTTGGTCATTTGTGTGTAAACAAATGACGGATGTTTAATTGAATTGTAAGGGATACATAGCAATACTTGGGATCATTTAACTGTGTGCAAACAAATGAGTAATGTTGAATAGAATAATTAGTGTTAAATACAACCAACCAACGACCAATGTAATGGCGAATTGTCAATGGATTTAACAGCCTTTATCTAAATTAGTATGGGGTCTATATATCTCCTTCATTCGAGAACTAATTATGTGTTCGGGTTTAGTTGGGCTTTATGGCATATCAACCATTGTAGGTTATTTAATGCCAGATCCTCTTTATACATATAGACTAAATACATGATTTTTAAACACATTTTGTTGATAACATTTTTAAATGGTTTCAAGCATTTCTATTGAATACGAATAATTCTATTAACTATGAATCATGTTTGCTCATATTTAGATAGAAACACATATGTAGAAAAACTGACAACAACGATCCAAGTGGAAGGAATGATTTATTGAGGGGTCGACACTATAGCGTTTCGGTTCTACTGAACCATCATCAGGACCATGAGGAGTGATATTAACAATTTTAAGTTAACGATGGATGATTAGAAATGTGAAATACAAAAATCTAGGGGAAAATATGTATGATAAGAAAAAGGTGTCTGTTTAACTGGCGAATCAGAGTTAGATGCTTTAAATCAAATTCAGACACGCATATGTATGGTTTATAAGTGAATAGTTTGTTGGTAATTTCATTTTTAATAAGAGTTCGAAATAATTTATTTGCACACTAGTATTGCTATTATTTCTACACAGCAATAATTGAACCCATTTAACACTTATAATTCAATTCAATATTAATCATGTTTGCAGTCAGTGAAATGGTTACAAATATTGCTATTTAACACTAATTATTCTCTTCAGCAATCCTAATTTGTTTGCTCACAGTTAAATGATTCAAGTATTGCTATGTATCATTAATATTCTAATTAGACAGTCATTTGATTACACATAATTGAATGATCAAACTGTTCAATTTCTAAAATGTAGCATGAGTAATTTTCTTGCACCTTGTTTAAGTGTCAAACAGTTCTATTTGACTGATAGATAGAACTCTATCATATTTACCAACCCCTCAGCTCGGGCAGGATATGACACAAGGTCAATTTTTAAGCGGAGTTTAACAGGTTTGAATTCAGAGTTTTCCTTCTCCTAGACTAGTTGCTGAAGAAGCTTGTCTGCCCTACTATTTACCCATAGCTGGAGGGAGAATAATTGGATTCATACCTTTCCCAAGGGTGTTAGTGCTATGGGAAATGCAATCAGTCAGGTCCAGGATTTGAATTCATGTCGCCGTGTCCATATCCTGCGACGATAACCATTACACCACAGGCACCTCCATGATAGATAGAACTCTATCAAGTGCTATCACTTTGGGTCACTGAGGACCTGGAGCAATGGCTATAAAGGGATACACCATATCACCCAAAGCTCTAGAACTGAAGCCTCACTCAGAAGCAGTTTAGTTTGTGTTTTATGGCATATCAGCCATTGTAGGTTATCTAATGTGAAATCCATTTTATAACTAATAAACAGTTCTATTTCAAACAATTCAATTGTCACAAAACCTTTCTATTTCAAGCTATTCAGTTTAGTCAAACAATTCTAATTCAAACAATTCAGTTTAGAATAAGTATAGTTTTTGTTTACACACAGTCAATGTCAAAACAGTTCTATTTCAAACAATTCAATTTAGCATAAGTACACAGTTTAATTGTCACAAAACCTTTCTATTTCAAGCTCTTCAGTTTAGTCAAACAGTTCTAATTCAAACAATTCAGTTTAGAATAAGTATAGTTTTTGTTTACACACAGTTAAATGTCAAAACAGTTCTATTTCAAACAATTCAGTTTAGCGTAAATATAGTTTCAACGTAAAAAACAATTCCATTTTAAATAATTCAGTTTAGCATTAGTACGCAGTTTAAATGTCAAAATAGTTCTATTTAAAGCAATTCGGCTTAGCAAAAGCACACAGTTTAGTTCTGTTTAACCCATAGATAGGACTCTATCAAGTGCTACCACTCCGGGACAGTGTGGACCTGGGAGCAATAACAATAAAGGAGTACTCCGCATTCCCCAAAGTTCCAGCATTACTGCAGCCTTACCATCAGATTGTTTAGTGTTATATCCAGGACACTCGTTGGGGGAGTCTTACCCCATCTGCAGAGACGCAGTTGATGTATTCTACAGCCCTAGCCGACAAGGCCAAATAGTAACGAAGAGGTGATAAGACGCTCTTCCAAATTCCAGAACTGTAACCTCACTACCAGGGCACTGACCACATTTGTTTAATTTCAATACTAAAATGTGTTTTACTTAAACAATTTATAATATCCACGAGGAGGTGTAATATATCACATATTATTGGTTTGTTTTATTTGTCTTATGACAAATCAACTTCTGCGGGTTATTTAATGTTAAAGCCACCCTTGTGTCAGAACAACAGTGATACTGTTTGACTCATAGCTATGAAGATATGAAGGTTCATGCCTTTCTCAAGGATATTAGTCCAAAAGTGAAGGTAATACGCAACTGGAGTTCGAACGAACGAACTTCGAGACCGCAGTCCAGCACTTAAGCCATTACCCTACGAGGATCTCACTCGAGATTTATAGGTTGAACTACTATTCTAATCAGGGGTTTGTGCATCAGGGTGCCTTGTCGCTAGGGTGGATAGCAAAAGCAAGGAGCTGGAGTCCTTAAATACATCCCGACGTTCTAGTCAACGTCATCCTGGTGACTCCTACAGCAAATACTGATATTAAATTGTGCAAGAGTCATTCAATAAATAAGGTGTAATATTGCCTCCAGAATTGGCAATAGGAAGCAGTTTTCATCGTCGCAGCTTTTTCAAGGAAATCAATTATGATGGCTCCTTTTATGCGCCAGATGACTGTCAGCATGACCTTCTTTACTGACCGCTGCTTCTTGAAAGCTTTTCTTAACTCGAGAGTAAGAGTGTTTTCACTCAATGAATAATCTTTTCGACCCAGCTTTGTATTGGCAAACCTATATTTCGCCCATTTTTAAACATTTGTTTTTACTGCAGCATGCTTCTCTCTACACATCACACATTTTTCTGTAAATTTCACAGAGTATCCACTTCTCAGCCACCAAAAATTTCATGTTTAAGCCTGGAGTACTCTGATTTGCCGGCATTTTGAATAGCCTCAAAACAAATATTTTTGTGAGATTAAAATAATTTTTGACATAAATCGATTCCAAACAATACATAGTTTACAATGATGGAAAGAAATGTTGCTGGCATTTCTGTTGGAAAACATCGATGTCGTGAAGATGTGAGACCTGCAGCATGGCAACTGCTTGTGTCGTGATCGACTCATAGATCTAGAAGTTGTTACAAGATTGACCGATGCCACTAGGGGACAGAAGACAATAACGAAACGCAAAATGTTTGAGAGGAATCCACCCCAACCTCAAGAAGGCAAGCCCCCCCCCATCACCAAATCCTTAAATTCGCTTCTGTTAAACCGATTAGCTTATTTGTACCAAATGGAATGTTGCCGCTAGAATGTTGCACCTTATATTATCAGGAAAATTAGAAAGATTAATGAATTAATATTCATTAAATTACATAGCTGAAAATAATTTTATTGTTTGCTTTAATTCCTCCCTTTATTAAAACCATTATTTCAGATTAAATTGGTCTGAACACCCTTTATCCATTCAGCTATGGGGTTAAATAACCCACAAAGGTTGATATGCCATTCTAATTTTCCTGATAATGATGGAGGTGACCGTGGTGTACCGCTTATCGCCATAGGAAATGGACACGGCGATACGAGTTCAAATCCTGGACAAGACTGATTGCATTTCACATAGTACTAATACCCTTGGGAAAGGCGTGAATCCAATTATTTTCCCTTCAGCTATGGGTAAATAGTAGGGCAGACTAGCTTCTTCAGCTTTGGTAAGGAAAACTCTGAATTTAAAATTTGACCTTGTGTCATATCCTGCCCGAGCGGAGGGGTTGGTAAATATGGATATGCCATAAAGCAAAGAAACTGAAACATATCATAAGAGAAATTGTCTTGGGGATCTTTAAACCAATAATTTGTTAAGTTAAGGTATGTACACCTTATAGCAAGGTTTCTTTAAGTTGTCCATATAAATCTTCTGGGGGTGAGTAAGATTTGGCAGGGTGAATAAAATCAGCGGGGTCCACTGGGGATAAATTTACTAATTTGCATTTATAAAGCCGTTTGTAATTGAACAAAAAGCGCTAGATCATGTAGACGAATAGCCAGATAAATGAAAATATTGCTTGTCTTTTCGTGTAGCAGCAGTAACTGCTGATTCTCAATCTTTCGAAATTTTTCAGGAACGATTTGAGCAATGCAAATATATTCATAGTTGTCATTTCAAACTAATGAGAAATCTGTAATTAAATCATTTTTCAATTTCAATGTAGCTCATTAAAATAGTTCGTACCTTTATGTCCACCCTACATTAGATACGAGGTGCATACGATAGGTTTCTAGACTTTTTTCGTATGGGCACTTTTATTGATAGTACACACAGGAAACTCTAATCCCCTTCGAAGTAATCTCCTCCGGCTGCAACGCACTTGTTGTACCGTTCCAACAACTTATCGAAGGCGTCAAGGAAGTCCTCTTGTGTGAGCATCTCAATGACCTTCGTCACAGCCTCTTTCATCTTATTTGTCTCATAACGACAGCCTCTGAGCTTAGGGAATAACTAAAAGTCACAGAGAGCAAGGTCTGGACTGTAGGGAGGCTGAGTAAGTGTCTTAATGCCCATCTTGGTCAAATAGTGTGTGACAAGGATGGAGTTGTGGACTGGTGTATTGTTCTGGTGGAAATGCCACTGACCCGATTTGAAGAGTGCTGGTCTCTTCCCAAGGAATCTCTTCCTGAACTCCCTTAAAACCTCAACAGAGTAACCCTAACCCTAACCCTTTGGCCAATCAACTTTGGTGTATTGACTTCCTTACTCCTCCCACACCTCTCATCATCCCTCACAGACTCCCTGCTTTCCTTGAATCTCTTATGCCACTCAAACACTGATGCTCGATTCATGCAAGATGGTCGAAAAGCAGTCTGAAGCATTCCATACGTTTCTGTGGCATTTTTTCCAAGTTTAAAACAGAGTTTTATTGTATATCGTTCTTCTAAAGTGTCCTCACGTCCAGATTGCATTTTTGAAATTCGCCAGCTTTGACAATCAGGATTTAGTAGGGTGTATTCCAATTGCTGCTGTAGCAGTTCATTTGAACCTGAAATCATAAAAATTGGTCAGTCATCTCATAAAATGGATAGCAATAACATATTGGATTCTCAAGAGTCTACGACAATTTCAAATGCCCATACGAAAAAAGTCAGGAAACTTATCGTATGCACCTCGTATATATATAATTATTTAATTCATGAATCAGCGTTTAAACGATCAACTTTTTCTTGTTATACAAATTTCCCCCTAGGTTTTTGTACTTTGTATTTTTAAACATCCACTGTTGACTTAACATCGCTAATATCACCCCTCATGGTCCTGATGATGGTTCAGTAGAACCGAAACTAGAGTGTCGACTTCTCAATAAATCTCTTCTTCCACTTGGATTACATTGTCATCAATTTTTCTCTACATATTGTCGGATTACGATTCATTATTTACTATATATATATATATATATATATATATATATATATATATATATATATATAAAATGTTGATGGTGTGTATATACAACCTAGTTTTTCTACAGAATGAAGAGCAATCCCATTTTAAGAGTACCAATGAATTACTCGCGTAAAGAAAAGACTGATTGATTATAACGATTTTCACGCCATTTCAATTTGTGTAGGGTTATTTTATGCCTCAAGGTTAGAGAATCGCGTACATTGTGCGTTTATATTTACATTTTTTGTGTTGGTGTTGTTTTTTGCTAACACTGATAGTATATCAAGTATTTTGATCTAAAACAAATAATTTGCACCCAACTATATGATTTCAACCGGGCCATTGGCCGAATGAGTAGAGCGTTTGCCAATGGTCCAGTAGACTGGGGTTCAACCCCAGGTCGAGACATGTTAAAGACTCAAAAAATGGTACTTGGTGCCGCCTTCCTTAAAACTCAGCATTATAAGGTAAGGATCAAGGACAGTGGAGCAATCCAGGGAATGGAGTTGTGCCCTCTCCTATTCTCAGTGTCATAGCTATTGAAAAGGGAGCCTTTGGGTCACTCTTGACGAAAGTCGCAAACTTCACTTACATGGTTTCAAGTAAGTAATAATGATAATTTTTAGCAAACACTTCAAGATTCAATAATTATTCCTCATACAAATAATTTCCATGCAGGTAAATGGTTTCAAGTATTCCTATCTAAGATCAATAATTTTCAAACAGATCAATTTGACCAGAGTTCAGAGTATGCCTAAAAATCATGTCAATAAAAGGTTTCTCCTCGTTCCCTAGAGCTCTAGAACAGGAGCCTCACCATCAGATAAAGTTTAGTGCCATACCAGGGCACCTCTATTTATAATTTGCAACGCATATATGGTTTTAATTAAATGTTCCTATTTGATAATAATCATTTGTTTGCAAAATTATACAGTTTCAAGTATTCTTATCTAACAACAATAATTTGCAAATGCATATATGGTTTTAATTAAATATTCTTATTTGATAAGCTTCAAGTATTCTTATCTAACAACAAAAATTTGCAAACGCATATATGGTTTTAAGTAAATATTCCTATTTGATTATAATCATTTGTTTGCACAATTATTCAGTTTCAAGTATACTTATCAAACAACAATAATTTGCAAACACATATATGGTTTAAAGTAACTAAAAATAAAAGTCTATAGAAGAGAGACCCTTACAGCTTTTACTTCTCATTGTAAAAGTGGATCTGAGAATAATGACAATAAAGGTACTATTTACCAACCCCTCCGCTCGGGCAGGATATGACACAAGGTCAATTTTTAAGCGGAGTTTAACAGGTTTGAATTCAGAGTTTTCCTTCTCCTAGACTAGTTGCCTCAACAAGGCTGAAGAACCTAGTCCGTCCTACTATTTACCCATAGCTGGAGGGAGAATAAGGGGGTTCATACCTTTCCCAAGGGTATTTGCCTGAAAGTGAACATAATAGCACGACTGGAGTACGAACTCGCGTACTACGATTCCGCAGTTCATCGCTTTAACCATTACACCACGACAATAAAGGTTACCTACTCGCCCCAGATCTCTAGAACAGGACCCTCAGCATAAGATGTAGTTTAGTGTCATTCCCAAGATACCTTTTTTGTTTAGAGTCTTAGCCCTCTGCTGGGGATATTACAGCTAATTCTAAGCCTCACTGGTAAGGTGCCCTTTTTTCCTGATTTTTAATCTATTTCCATTATAAAATCATTAACAATGCATTTATAGTCTACTTAAAATAGTTGCAAAGATTATTATAAAGTTGAAGAGAGAAGGAATGATTTTTAGACGGTTAATAAATTATTTAAAAAGGTTTTTTTGTTTTTATTCTGGATAATTAAGCACGACTATTTAAAATGGAGTTAATTATTTAAACACAATTATACATTTTTTTCTATGGTTGAGTGTTTATTAAACTGAACTAATATTTCAATAAGGGTCTATGCACACAACCGGAACACTCCTTAAACTTTTCATTTCATACAATTGTTGTTCTTTGTACGATAAGGTTAGGGTCGAGTATAAGGGCCATGAAAGAATAGCAATCACAATAGTACCACTTAGAAGTGAAATTTGATGATTATATCACTGTATTGAGCAATTTATTTTATCTACAATTTATTTAGCAAATTCCATCATACCGGTTTTACTATGACGTCACCACAGGTTGATTGTAGAGGCAGGTTGGTATTTATCCAACCCCTCTGCAACGGGAAGTTTGGTTTGGTTGGGGTTTATGGCATATCAACCATTGTAGGATATTCATTGCCAAATCCTCTATATAATTATTATACGATTTGTAAACGCATAATTTATAGATAACATTTTTAAACAAACCAGACCTCATTTGTTTGCATACAGTTAAATGGTTAAACACACGATTTGTAAGTCAGTAGTATTTTGGTAATCTTATTTTTAAATGAGTCACAGCTTGTTTGTTTGCACACAGTCAAATAGTTTTATGCATTCTAACACGTATCGTTGTATTTAGTATTAATGATTTGTTTGCATTCAAATGGTTTCAAATATTAATATTTAAAATAGTTTTTTTTGCACATAGTTAAATGGCTTCAAGCATCGCAATGTAACACTAACAGTTCAATTTAGCCACACAGTTAAAGGGTTTCAAGTATTACTATTTAACGCTAATAATTCAATTGAGCATTACTAATTCGGTAACACACAGTTAAATGGTTCCAACTATCGCTATGTATCCCTAACCATTCGATTAAACGTAAGTCAATTCTTTTCACAGTTATATTTAACCCATAGTCATTTCTTTTCACAGTTATATTTAACCCATAGTCATTTCTTTTCACAGTTATATTTAACCCATAGTAAATTCTTTTCAGTTATATTTAACCCATAGTCAATTCTTTTCACAGTTATATTTAACCCATAGTCATTTCTTTTCACAGTTATATTTAACCCATAGTCAATTCTTTTCACAGTCATATTTAACCCATAGTCAATTCTTTTCACAGTTATATTTAACCCATAGTCAATTCTTTTCACAGTTATATTTAACCCATAGTCAATTCTTTTCAGTTATATCTAACCCATAGTCAATTCTTTTCACAGTTATATTTAACCCATAGTCATTTCTTTTCACAGTTATATTTAACCCATTATCATTTCTTTTCACAGTTATATTTAACCCATAGATAGGACCCTATCAGGCAATATCACTCAGTGTAAGAGTGGACCTGGGATCAATGCTAATGAAGGTGTACTCAATATTCCCCAAAGTTCTAGAGCTGGAGCCTGACCATCAGATTGTTTAATGTCATATCTAGAACACTCATTGAGGGAGGGTCTTATCCTTCTGCAGAGATGCAGTCGGTGTATTCTACAGGGCCAGCTAACTGAACTGGCCACATGAAGGATGTCACACAAGTTAAATCTTAAGCAGAATAGAATCAGTTTGAATTCAGAATGTTCCTTCTTTTCGAATGGATACTTAACCAAGACTAGAGAAAATTCAGCCTATCCTACTATTTACTGAGAGTCGGGAAGAGAGAGAAAAATTAGATTCATACCTTTCCCAAAGTGAAACGTATTCAGGCTTGTCCAGGATATGAAATAAGATCGCCGATTTCATTTCTTACTTTGAAAACTAAGTGCGAATTCTATGTGGCTGGGTAAAAATAAGAATCGTACGTTGATTTTCCGGTAGTCGAGAGAATTAATCTCCAACAGAAGGGTGATCATCTGTTAGAGAAACTGAATGAACGATAATGATTATCTAAGCACAGGAGCTTTGTTTTATTTTTCTTTATAACACTCCAGTAGCGTTCGTAAAAAAAGAGAAACGTTGACTTCAGTTCAAATTCAGGATGAGGCAGTTTGCATTTCACGTAATACTAATATTCTTGGGAAAGGTAGACATCCAATTATTCTCCCTTAAGGTTTGAATAAGTTGTAGGGCAGACAGGGTTCTTTAACCTTGGTATGGCAGTCAGTCAAGAAAAACACTTAATTCCGCCAAAAATTGACCTTGAGTCATATCCTTCCTGTGACGGAAGAGTCGAGTAAGTATATACTTTTAACTAAGGTATAATATTTTGTTTGGAATTTGAGACTACGCCATTTTTCTCTAATCTTAGAAGTGACCTGTCTTCCTAATTGGGGCCTGACCTCCGACCTCGCCAACTTGAGGACTCTTTTTTTCCTCTGTCTCGGCTACTTTCCCTCCGGTTAGCTACAACACAACTACATTTGCAATCATTTTATATATATATATATATATATATATATATATATATATATATATATCAATTGTGCCCAGTCATTCGGTTGACACCGTAAATCATAGCCGACTTTAAGTTCTGAAATCCCTTTTAATCATAACCGTCCCTGTTTACAGTGTCAACAATCAATAGGCTGACCTTAGCAGACGTTTTTGCCATAAACCCATCTAAGCTGCTTTTAGTTCATGTCATTGGCAGAATATCACTTTAGCGAATTCTAAACCCAGTTTATATGACTCCAAGATTATTTATATAACGTAAGCGTAAACAATCTCAGTTAGGAATTGAAATCGTCTCAACCATTCCATTTTTCGTGCCGGTAACCGTTAAGCAATGAAATGATAATAATGATAATAATCTCTACCCCAACTTAATCTCGCTCGACCGGAAACAAAGAAATGACTCCTCAATCGGATACGTATCTATGCTGGACAGACAGAGAAACTACTTTTGATATAATATAGATAGTTTTAACCATAAGGAAATTACTTTGAAACCTCTCTAAGACACTAAAAGCCATTGCCCGTAGCTGAGATGAATTAATCAGCTGATTGGATCGGACGAGAGCAGCATTAAACAAAGCCAACATGTTGGTGCATCGGGATGAAACGTAAGAAAAAGCCAACTCCTACGATACGTATGTGTGTTCACAGACTTGTAGGCATGCGTGTTCTTGGGAAATGGAGGTCACTCAGGAGCATTCAATGCAGCTGCAGTAAAAACAAGCCCAACCCTTCCACACCCACACACCATGAGAAAACTGAGGAAGATAAATGAATTCACCGCGAGAAAAATATGAAACGCGAAATTTAATATCTAAAAATAAATGAAACGAATAAATAAAACAAAAGAATTGACGGTAGACATATGAAGTGTTCAAGAAAATGTTCACTGTCCAGTAATTAGGCGTATTCTTCAGATTTTCTTTAATTAGATTAGTGTTACTAACATTCATCTTTAAATACAAATGGCTTACTCAAATCACCTTGGCATCGATAAAAACAAATAAGATATAAATAAAATAAATAGACGAAAATTTAAAAAAAAAAAGAACAAAAATCTTTGCTTCAAAATCTTTAAATACCTCCATAGGTTTGGTTTCTTTGTTTAATCGCATATCAACCTTTGTAGGTTATTTAATGCCAAAGCAATTCTTCTAGAAGAACATTAGTGGTGCTATTTAACCCATAGCTGGGAGGATAAGGGGGTTCATACCTTTCCCAAGAGAATTTGCCCGAAAGTGAAC
>OY757931.1:28233632-28251132 GCA_963585895.1 Sepioteuthis lessoniana
GGATGAATTTATAATTTTTTTTAAATGCTTCATTCTGTCAGTAACACTTTCATTAATTTCTGACCACAGACAATGCTTTCCTATTTGCGTTATAATCTAATTAAATAGTATACTCTTTTAAAATGTTTTTTTTATAAGAAAAATAAATTATAATCCATTTCTATAATAAAAATCTCTCTCTCTCTCTCTCTCTCTCAAGTAAGTAAAGTTGAGGGTGACCTGAAGACTCTTTTTTCAATAACTACAACACCGAGGTCTAAAGTAGGGTGCTACTCCCTTCCCCGAATTGCTCCATTTTACCCTTGATCCATACCTAATGATGCTGAGCATTAAGCGAGGAGGGATCAAGTACCATCTTTTGAGTGTCTGGTATGACCACAAGGGATTGAACTCCGGTCTCCTGGATCATTGACGAACACTAACCATTATGTCAATGGGCTGGAGTGAGCACTAAATCAGCCTTTTAGTCTAATGATCGAAAAGGTGATAAACTGGCTGTCAGCCAGTGCCGTTGTCTGTTTTTATTTTACCCTTAGATAAATATACTTTATCACCGATCTTGAGCACTCTTTATTAATAGAAATAGCAAACTACATAATATGTGTGTGTGTACGTGCGTGTCAACTTCATGCACATTCGATAAGTGCCCAAGAGTTCAGTTCAAAATGTGAACCACTGGACCACCTACGCAGGGTGTTACTTATAGTGGTAAAGGGTTTTATAGAGCCACCCAGTCTGATTTGGTCGTTTGGGTTTTATGCCATATCAACCTTTGTAGGCTATTTAACACCAAATCCATTTTTTAAAAAAATAGTTCTATTTCAAACAATAAGTACGAAGTTTAAATGTAAGTACAGTTTAATTGTGAAAAGCATTTCTATTTCAAGCTATTCAGTTTAATCAAGCAGAGCTAATTCAGTTTAGTATAAGTACATATTTTCTTTACCCAGTTTCACTGTCAAAACAGTTCTATATTAAACAATTCCGTTTAGTGTAAGTACAGTTTCAATGTCAAAAAACAGTTCCATTTCAAATAATTCAGTTTTACATTTAAACTGCATGCTTATGCAAGTACACTGTTTTTTAGTCATATAGTTCTAATTCAGATGATTCAATTTAGTATAGGTTTTGTTTGCACACAGTTACATGTCGAAACAGTTTTATATAAATCACTTTAGTGTAAGTACATTTTTAAAGTCAAAAACAGTTCCATTTCAAGCAATTCAGTTTAGCATAAGTAAGCAGTTTAAATGTAAATACGCCCAGTCCAGGGATGAATAGAACACAGATATTTAGAATAAAACTCTGTAGAGTCTATTTCTTCCCCGAGACTGGTGCTTTAGAAAGGATTGAGAGTCAAGTCTGTCCTGCTATTTACCATGGTAAAAATTCATGTATTTCCCAAAGGGCATTAGCACGAAGGGAAATGCAAATAACATTATGTTACACGTGCTTCTTCCACTCTTATAAACCGAGTATTTCAATATACATGGAACCCATGTGACTGCTAATAACTCTACTAATAATAATATGTTCTTTTTTTTGTTTCAGACTTGAAAATAGTATTCTATAACAACAATTAATCCTCGATCACAATGTCTTGGATTAGAGAGGAAAATATATTTTGCGTCAGTACTTATTTGGAAACAATATAATTCAAAACTGTCTCAAAATAGCTGCAACCCATTAATATGATAGGGATCTAGTACTGAGACAAGGAACTCAAAAAAAAAAAAGATTGCGTGTCCGGGAAGCTGATATGATAAAAATTAAAAAACAATCATTGATTTGATGTCTCCAATTCAAAGGATACATTTTTTACAGGACGTGTTCCAAATGACTGGCATTGCGCTTGTTTTAGTTATAAATCATCATAATAATGGATTGCATTGAAATACCCTGTATAATTAGCAAGAAGTACTGAGAATTCGCGGGTCTCTCTCTCTCTCTCTCTCCCTCTCTCTCTCTCTTATACCATCTGCTGTTAGCGTCAACTGTTCCTGGTAGACCCTCTAGATTCCGTTCAGTGTCCACACTGAGTTAGAGTAAATCCTTACCGGAGGTCCATCACATGCGCGTCCTTAAGAGAAGCTCACTTTTGAGGTCATCCTTACTTCTCCCAGTACTACCCTGCGTGTTGAGATACTATTTACCAACCCCTCCGCTCGGGCAGGATATGACACAAGGTCAATTTTTAAGCGGAGTTTAACAGGTTTGAATTCAGAGTTTTCCTTCTCCTAGACTAGTTGCCTAACCAAGGCTGAAGAACTTAGTCTGTCCTACTATTTTACCCATAGCTGGAGGGAGAATAATAGGATTTATACCTTTCCGAAGGGTATTAGTGCTATGTGAAATGCAATCAGTCTCGTCCAGGATTTGAACTCGTGTCGCCGAGTCCATTTCCTACGACGATAACGACTACACCACGGGCACCTCGATTTATTTGAGATGGGGGTTAGTGGTTGTTTTGTTGGGTTTTGCTTCCAGGATTTGTTCGAAACAGCATATAACGTTCGTGGGTAGTTATATAGACTTATGGTTAATAAGACATTCATTATTTCCTGACCACTGACAATCACTTTCTTCTTTATTTTTCATGTATTTCTATAATAAAATAATTCCTAGGCAAAAATGTTAACCAATTTATAACGCTTATTAACTTTTAAGTCCTCACAGAGACATGATTTTGAAATACGAGCTTAAAATACCACCAGTTCTCAGCTAGTATCAATAATGATACGCCTCAGAAACTCATACAAGGACTGACACATTTGTTTTGTAGGTAAGATCTTGCATCTATCATTATCCTAATAGTATTTTTTCCGTCATAATAGTATCTAGAACCTGTAAACAGAATTTTTCCTAAGCTAAAATATGTCGCTCCGTACAGCAAAACAGCTTTATTTTCAACCAGTTGTAGCATTTTTTTTCCGGAGAAATAAAAAAAATATTGACGAATAATATTATTCCTTGTCATTCCTCCACTAAAGAAAAAATCTCGTGAAGTTAAACGAAATAAGCAACGAAAAGGAAAACTGCTCAATAAATGGAAGAATATCGAAGTACACCAACATAGATCGGACATTAACGAGTCTGTAGCCTAACTATAAAAAGCTTTTATTCATTTTTCTACAGTCTCTTTTCTCGACCCAACACTTTATCATTGGTTGGTTAGTTGGTTGTTGGGGTTTCATGGGATATCAACCCTTGTAGGTTATTTAACGCCACATCCATTTTTATGAAAATGGTTCTATTTCGAACTATTCAGTTTAGCATAAGTACGCAGTTGGAACGTAAGTACAGTTTTATTGTGAAAAAGATTTCTATTTCAAGCTATTCAGTTTAGTCAAGCAGTTATAATTCAGCCAATTCAGTTTATTATAAGCACAGATTTTGTTTACACACAGTTAAATGTCAAAACAGTTCAATATTAAACAATTCAGTTTAGTGTAAGTACAGTTTCAAAGTCAAAAAACCGTTCCATTTGAAATAATTCAGTTTAGCTTAAGCACGTAGTTTAAATGTAAGTACGGTTTAATTGTCAAAAAACATTTCTATTTCAAGCTATTCAGTTTAGCATAAGTAGGCCCGGAGTGGTAGCACCTGATAGGGCCCTATCTATGGGTTAAATAGAACTGACAGCATACTTATGCTAATATGAATTGAGTAAACTGAATAGCTTTAAATAGAAACGTTTTTGACAATTAAACCGTACTTAAACTTATGCTTAACTGAATTATTTCAAAGAGAACTGTTTTTCGACATTAAAACTGTATTTACACTTAACTGAATTATTACATATAACTGCTTGAATAGTTTGAAATGGAAATGTTTTTGACAATTAAATTGTGTACTTATGCTAAACTGAACTGTTTTTAATAGAACAAATTATTTACATAAAAATGGATTTGGCGTTAAATAACATACAAAGGTTGATATGCCATAAAACCAAACAAACCAAACCAAACCATCAAAATATTCGAATTTTATGAATTTCTCTCAGTTAAAGTTGAGAACCACTTGACTGCGAGGGGTTCACAGGATTTGTTCATATAGACGAAGGTTGGTTGGTTTTCATGGCTTATCAACCATTGTAGGTCATTCAGTGCCAAATTCTGTTTATGCATATATATTAGATATTTGATTTGTAAACACATTTTGTAGAAAACATTTTTAAACGAGCAAGATCTCATTTTTTGCACAAAGTTAAATTATTTCACGTATTGCTACGCAAAAGTAACAATTCAACATCAGACCTTTGTTTGCACACATTTAAATGGATATACATGTAAGAAATACGATTTTTAAGTGAACAATTTGTTCATAATTTCATTAATGATAAGAATACTTTGTAAATTAAAGAATTTATCAAATAACAATGATATACAGATATGTTGGGTCCCAAGTCATCCTGGCATCAGTGGAAATGACCAAGCGGATAAAGCAGCCAAGTCTACCATAAACCTAATCACTGAAAGAAATTTAAAATACCACATACAGACTTTAAAATGAAAATAAATAAATACATACTACAGCAAAGACAACAGCACTGGAACAATAATGAAAATGATAAATTATTAGAAATTAAACCCACACTGGGGGAATGGAAGCAAAGCTTTAAAAAAAAAAACGAAAAGAGGAACATACATTGTCCAGAATCCGAATAGGTCATACAAGAATAACACTTATTTACTTGAAGGAAAACAGCAACCAATGTGTTATGCATGCCAGACCAAATTCGCAGTGAAGCACATTCTCATTGAATGTACTGACCTAGCCCATATAAGAAAAACCTTCAATAGAGCAAACAATATGAAGGAACTGTTCCAAAACACTGAAATAAATAATGTGGTATTTCTAAAAATAGTGACGTTATACAGAAAGATCTAAAGAAATTTACAATAAGACCAAATTACTTCCATAAACCCTTTCTTTACTGGATATACAACCGGCTCCATGGTCTAGTGGGTAGAGTATTCACTAATGGTCCGGGAGACCTGGGTTCAATCCCAGGTCGAGTCATACCAAAGACTTTAAAAATGGTACTTGATACCTTCTTGTTTAACACTCAGCAGTATAAGGTACGTATCAAGGGTAAAAAGAAGCAATCCAGGAAAAGGAGTAGCGCCATCCCCTACACCTCGGTGTAGTAGCTATTGAAAAGGGAGCCTTCTGGTTGCCCTCGACTACGGTCGCCAACTACTTACTAGATATATTCTAACAAACTTATACTTTCCCCAGCCTGTTTCACAGGGTTTGTTTTTATGAATATGATTCCCAATAAATAAATCCCTAATATTAAACAAATAACCAAAACTAAAGTTTACCATTAAATCCTAAGACCTCTCCTTTGAATTTTTTTTTCAGATTTATTTTCCTTAACTTGATTCGGCATTAAATGACCGACGAGGTTGATGTGCCGTAAAACAAAACAAACAATTTCATTTTTGAATAGAGTTAGAATTAATTCGTTTGCATACTGGCATTGCTATTATTTCAAAACAGTTAAATAGTTTCAATTATTGCTATCTAACACTAATAATTCAATTTAATATTTATCCTTTGTTTGTGCACAGTGAAGAGGTTACAAATATTACCATTTAACGCTAATCATTCAATAGAACACAACTCAATTGCACACAATGAAATGGTTCCAATTGTTGCTATCTTATAGCAATATTTCAATTTAGGTGCATAGTCAAAGAGTTTCAAGTATTGCTATTTAACACCAACAATTCTATTCAACATTACTCATTATTCCTATCTAAATCAAATAATTTGCACACAGTTGCATGGTTTCAAGAATCTCTATCTAATAGTAATAATTATATACTCTCAAGTAATTATTTCAATTTAATAATATTAATTTGTATGTATAATTATATGGTTTCAACTAATAATAATCCCTAATGAACGATTATAGCTTCTAGTAACTATACTTAATACAAATAATTTACAGTTCAATCGTATGAAGTATTCCTATCCAATACAAATAATTTTTAAACAGATCTATTTAACTCATACCTGGAAGCCTAAGAGGTACTACCACTCCGAGTCAGAGTGGGTATGGAAATTATGGCTATGAATAAAGTAACTCCACACTTCCCAAAGCTTCCATACTGGATCCTCACCACCAGTTATACTCAAAACACCCCCTTTGGGGGTAGATTTTGTCTCTCCGCATGGCATACAGTCAGTATATTCTAAGTCCTAACTACAGAGTGGGTGTTTCTCAGATTTATTACTTTATCATAACTAAACCCAGTTTCCCAGAAAGTTGGGGGTTGTATGGTGGGAGTATTACCCCTCCTCAGAAAATGCAGTAGACGCGGTTTAGGTTCTTCCGCCAGAGAGGGCTAATGAGTCTTAGGAGTAGTAAGTTCACTGAACAGAAACACAGCAAAGACTGATAAAAAATGTCTCCAACAGACAGGGTAACAATGTTTCCTTTTACAGTTAGCAAGCAGCCTACTGAAAAGATGTGCAAGTAAGGAATCTGGGCAGGAAATTGACTTCCAGTATTCCGTCAATTACAATGCTTATATCTGCATGCAAAAAAATAAAAAAATAAAAAAAAATAAAATAAAATAAAAATGCTAAAATAAGTTTGATTTAATAAGTCAAAGACAACTTAATTTCATGAGAGGTTGGAAAATAAGTAAATTCAATTGTCAGCATACGGGTTCTTTGCAGAAAAAGGCCATCTCCTCAATTCTCTAAAAGTACCCGTGGAAGTGCGTATCTCTCCTCGTGCCAAGTATATCCTAAGCTCTTTAGCAAAGGTGACAAATGAATTCGCTCTTTTTCCACTGACTTTGCCTTCTCGTATAACTTGTCAAACATGTAGACCCAAACACTTTGTCACAAAATTGACACCTGTTGTTACTTGTAGGCTGCCACTGAAGTACTTTTGTAAAATGAGTCTTAAATAGTCAACTGTCGTGAGATCTTATTTAACTTGCAAGCCCAGACATAGATAAACAGACTCTACCACAAATTTTTAAAACATATTCAGGCCGTTAAGAGTCAGGAACCGTTTCAGACTGGAATGTTCAATTATCCGTGCTAGAAATGCTTTACAGTTTTCGTATATCACTTTCTTCTAAGGTGATCAATTTACTCTCATCTCTTCCCAGTCTCCAATGTCTATACTGGGTTGTTTTTGATGACATCTTTTAAACGTTTCTTGGTTTGTTCGTTTGGGTTTAATGGCATATCAAATTTTGTAGGTTATTTAATACCAAATCCATTTTTATACAAATAAACAGTTTTATTTCAAACAATATAAAAAAAAATTCTATTTCAAGCTATTCAGTTTAGTCAAACAGTTCTATTTCAAACAATCCAGTTTAGTGTAGGGGACAGTTTTTGTTTGCACTCAGTTAAATCTCAAAGCAGTTGTTTGTCAAACAATTCAGTTTAACGTAAGTACAGTTTCAATGTCAAAAAAACAGTTCTATTTTAAACAACCCAGTTTAGTAAACACCAACAGTTTCATTTTAAACAATTCAGCTTCGCATAGATACGCAGTTTAAATGTCAAAACAGTTCTATTTTAAACAATTCAGTATAGAATAAATACGCAGTTTAAATGCTAAAACAGTCCAATTTCAAGCAATTCAGTTTAGCATAAGTACACCGTTTAGTTCTATTTGATTCATAGAATCCTATCAGGTGCTACCACTCTCGGCTAGAACGGACCTGGGAGCGATAGCAATGAAGAAGTAGTTCACATTCACGAGCATTACTGCAGATTTTGCACTGGGTTGTTTAGTGTCATATCCAAGACACTCGTTGAAGAGGTGGTTTTACTCCACGGCAGAGATGCAGTCGGTGTATTCTACAGCCACAGCCAAATGGGCCACGTTTTGTTAGAGTCCAAGTGGAAGCAATTATTCAGTAGTTCGGACACGATTACAGCTTATAAGAATTTTCGTTATTTATTAAGAGAGTTTGCAAACAATTCTAGTTTCAAATAAGGATTCTTAACTTAAAAAAGTAAACACTTCATCCTCAATAGATATGTCACTGTTTTCAGGACCCATGTATATATTTACTCAAACCCTATATCACGGGAAGGACATGACACAAGGCCAGACTTTTCTTCCAAGACTAGTCACTATACCAAAGTTAAAGAACCCAGTTTTCTCTACTATTTACAAAGAGGAGACACATGGAATCATGTTTTTCACAAGAGTTATTAAATGACAAAACCATTGTCGTCAAAGAACAGTAGGGGTACAATTTGACCCATAGCTGGGGTTGTAGGTAAGGGAGTTCATACCTTTCGCAAGGGTATACATCCGAAATTGAACGTAAAGGTGCAACTGGAGTTCAAACTTGCTGACTACAATGTTGCAGTTGATCACTTTAGACACTACGTTACAGAGAAATACCTCGCCACCTCTCATTTCTGGCAAACTACCATGTTTGTTGGTTTATTTTACAGCCTATCAACCCTTTTCGGGTTATTTAACGCCGAATTAAATCATTTTGATTAAAGTTTCAAACAATTCAGTTTAGTATGATTTTTTTTTGTTTATACACAGTTAAGTCTCAAAACAGTCCTATTTCAAGCAATTCAGTTTAGCATATCAAAACAGTTCTATTTCAAACAATTCCGTTAATCATAAGTACACAATTTAATTCTATTTGATCCATAAATAGGACCCTCTCAGGTGCGATCGATCCGGGTTAGGGTGGACGTGGGAGTCATGGTAATTAAGAGGTACTCCGCATTCCCAAAGCTCCAGCATGACTGGAGCCTCACCGTAAAATTGTTTAGAATCATATCCATGACACTCGTTGGGGAAGTCTTACCCCTCTGCAGAGAAGCATTCAGTGTATTCTGCAGCCTCAGCCGACAGGGTAATTCACAAGAGTATTAGCGTGAAGTGAAATGCAAACAATCTCGTCCAGGGTTTGAACTCCAGCTGCCATTTCTATTCCCAACGACCACAACCATCGCATCAAGCGTGTCTGCTCTTTTTAATGTATTGAAATATAAATAAATCATTTTACACATAATCACAAACATATCTATAAAACCCTTAGATGGCTAACAAGTACGACCGCTTCAAGTCAGAGTGGACCTGGAAGTAATGGCAACAGAAGATTGACTTCATATTTCTCAGATCTCCACAACCCTGTCTGTGGGGCTGTATAATACATTGACTGCATCTCTGCAGAGGAGTAAGATTCCTTCCCAACAAGTATACTGGGTATGATATTAAACAATCTGATGGCGAGGCTCCAGTAATTCTGGAACTTTGGGGATAACGGAGTACCCCTCAAATCATATCCAATACAAATAATTTTTCAAACAGATCTATTTTACCCACAAATGGGATCCTAAGGATCTGAATGAACCGGGGAGTAATTCTAACAAAAGAGTGACGCTACATTTGCAAGATATCCTGATCTGAATCCTCACCATCGCATCCAGTTTAGTGTCATACCCATAATAATTTATTGGGGGATGAGGTTGTCTAATACCTTTGGCCTCGGCAACAGAGGTATACTAGGGTCTGTGTACTGAGTATAAGACTATAGACATCATCATTGATGATAATTGACTAATTTTCGCGGAAAAATAGAATCAGATAATAAAGAAAGGTCACTGTTTGTTTTAAATGAAATCCACAAAATCTTCGAAACAAAATGAATCATATTAATAAAATAGCCGAAAAAGAAAGAGAATTATTAAAACTAAACATTATTGGAGAAAGGGAAAAGATTTTAACTGTATAGGAATTATCTTAAGGGATCCTGGGACATTCTTTTTTTTTCTTCTTCTTCTTCCTGACAGGTGCTAGTAGTTTATATTTCCTCCGAAGGGAACCGGGACAGATTAAAACAGTTCGGTAAAAGTGGGCTAGGTCTGGGGGAAAAAGAAAAACTAGAGATAAGAGATTTTTTCCCTGATGCAGTGACGACTGAGTGGATCAGGAAATACCAAATTTCTTGCTGATGGCATTCATGAAGAGATAATTTCTGCAGAGATAACAGAAGATTTCTTTTAGAAGTCACTAGACGACTAGTGAAGCCGTTGGGTTCCCGTTGTAACAGCGGCCTTGATGTTACTGCACAGTCAATGCATGTTTAAAGCCACACTCTCTTGTGTGGTTACTCAGTCAGACATTGAACGAACCGTGTACTACGCAACGGCAGCATACAGAATATTTTGGTGAGGAGATAAAACAAATGCGATGTGGTTTAATACGTTTGCAAATGTGTATAATTTCCGCTATTTCTGTAATTATATGTAAAAATAATGATGATTGTTTGTTTGTTGGGTTTTATGGCATATCAACCTTTGTAGTTTATTTAATGCCAAATCCACTTTTATGTAAATAATCTGTTCTATTTAAAACAATTCAGTTTAGCATAAGTACACAGTTTAATTGTCAAAAACATTTCCATTTCAAACTATTCAAGCAGTTATATGTAACAATTCATTTAAGTGTAAATACAGTTTTAATGTCGAAAAACAGTTCCATTTCAAATAATTCAGTTAAGTATAAGCACGCAGTTTAAATGTAAGTACGGTTTAATTGTCAAAAGCATTTCTATTTCAAGCTATTCAGTTTACTCAAACAACTCATTTTTGCATATGTATGCTGTTAGTTCTATTTAACCCATAGATAGGGCCCTATTAGGTTCTACCACTCCGGGCCAGAGTGGACCTGGGAGCGATGGCAATGAATAGGTGATTTACCGCGACCTCGGATAGGAATGCTGAGTCTTGTAACCGGTAAACCGGTCGCGGTAAATCACCTGAAGAAGGCCAGAGGTGACATTTGGCCGAAACATAGTGAAAGAAGAAACAACACAAAAACTACCAAGATGAGGACAAAAAGTCTGCAATAAATAAAAATTAATTCTCAGATTAAGAAGCCTCATCTCAAAATGATTCCAATTAAAAGACAAGTTCACTCCTTTTATTTCCCCTTTTCCTCAATTACTTATTTTTCTCAAGTTAGAAAGAATCAATAATTGCTGAAAAGACTTGATTCATGACAAGTTCATTTCCGAAAAGATATAAACATCCAATCAGGGTAGGAAACCGGGTATACGGTGATTGTACGATACCACCAATCTACCAAAAAAAAAAAAAAAAAAAAAAAAAAAAAATTCACCCCTTGTAATGTGACACAGGATTCAAGAGTAATCTAAGTACGTGGGAATAAAAAAAGTTTTCAATATTACAGGACAATTATATAATTTTCGTAGCAGAGATATTTTCCAATTAGTCAAGATGTGTAATTTCCCTGTCCCAGATTTCGTAGCTTAAAAACGTGAAGAAAATATTCCTTCATAGATTGATGTCCTAATTCCCTACTTAAAATCATCCCACTTAGATTTTTTATTTAACGGTGATTATTCAACTTCCAATATCAAGAGACCCAAATGCGGTAAGAGATGTTTCTTGCAATATCAAAATTTGGAACATCAGCCATCATTTACTTAACAGAACGAATACAATTAATATTCCTTTTTTGGTTTTTCGGTTTTATTCTCAGATACTGACGCTTACGCTTGGTGGAGTTATCTGTTTGTAAGCACCGATCGATTGTGAATCATGGGCTTATTTAAATGAAGAGGGAATCCTGATTGTGACTTTCCAATAAAAAAAAAAGTATTCTTTTCAACATGAATGACGACAAAGATAAAAATCCGAACAAATCATTGTATAATAACAACAACACCCTAGAGAGAAAATAACTTTACAAATGAAACGACACGCACAAATGCTAAAAAAGATGTCTATTGTAAATAGTGCTAGTTTCAGAGAGAGAGAGAGTTTGTGTTTAGGAACGAGAAGGTGAGGGGAACATCTAAATCAAAAGCATTGTTGAGACATGAGAGAGAGAGAGAGAGAGAGAGAGGAGGAGGAGAAACGAGAAGGTGAGAGAGAAATAACATCGAAAACATAAGCACTGTTGAGACATCGTGTTAGAGAGAGAGAGAGACTTTAGGAATGAGATGGTGAGAAGGAACATCTAGATTAAAAGTGTTGTTGAGACATCAGATTGAGGAGAGAGAGAGGGAACGAGAAGGTGAGAGAGAAATAACATCGAAAACATAAGCGCTGTTAAGACATCGTATTGGAGAGAGAAAGAGACGTTAAGAATGAGATGGTGAGAAGGAACATCTAGATTAAAAGTGTTTTTGAGACATCATATTGAGGAGAGAGAGGGGGGAAGAGAAGGTGAGAGAGAAATGACATCAAAAACATAAGTGCTGTTATGAGAGAGAGAGAGAGAAAGAGTGTGTGTGTGAGAAAGAGAGAGCAGGATGATATTAAGACTCTAAGAAAGAGCCAATATGTTAACACAAAAAAATAGAAACGAGGCCAACACAGAGACCAGGTTGAAATGGTCTTTAAAGACGGTAAAAGAGATCAAAAATAGGAGAGAGAAAGAGAGAGAAGGAAAGAAAGAAAGGAAACTAGAAATTGCGTTCAAACGGTGTAAGAGAGAAGGTGAAGGAAGCATCGAATCCAGAATAAGTGAGAGAGATATTAAGAAACTCTCAGAAAGAGCCACCTCGTGAAAAAATGAGACAGAGACATTACACTGAGATGAGAAAGAAGGAGAGGGACAACGCTGAGATGAGAAAAAGGCCGCTTTGAAACAATATAAGAGAGAGAGCCAATTCAAGCAATGTGAGAGAGAGAATGTTTATATGGGAGAGATCACGTGCTAAGAGAATAAGAAAGAGAGGGATAATGCCGTTGATAGAGAGAGCGGGAGAGACCGTGTGGAAATAAGAGAAACAAAGACCCTGTCGATGCTGAGAGAGTATCCTTACTCCCTAGCATCTGTTAGGAATTTTGGAATATATCCCTCGCGAATAATGAGATCAGTACCCTTTATATGCTAAAAAAAGTGCTTATTCCCTTTTTATTCTTTTTTGTCAAATTTTGTCCATACACGGTTTTTAGATCCCTCGGCAAAAGTCAGTAATTTCGCGCCAAACCAGCATCAAATGGATGAATCTTTGAATTCTCTAAACGTTTTATGAGAAATAAAGGAAACCTGGCAGAGGAAAGATAAACAACTTGAAATTTAAAACAGATCTTTTTGCTACCAGCCCTAAACTTGGGGAAAATGTCTAAAAATAGCCACGTACTCATGTACCTCTTGCTAAATGAAAACCAACTTATATGACGGAAAGGCATGTTCAAAACAGAATCAAAATATTGGTTACCATATATTTATTCAGTTTGAGATCTTTATCGCTTGCCACAAAGACAGATGGTCGAGAAATTCAGGAAAGGGGCAGACTACAAAAATTCTGAGAAGCGTAGGAGTAGAAAACATACACACTATATATATATATATATATATATATATAGATGGCTTGCCCAGTCGGCTGGGACTGTAGAATACGCCGACTGTTTCTCTACAGAAGGGTGAGACCCCCCCACGAAAAAGAGTGTCCGAGGTCTTACAATCTGTTGGTGAAGTTCCGGGAATGCGGAGTATCCGTTGATTGCCATCGCTCCCAGGTCCACTCTGGCTCAGAGTGGTAGCACCAGATAGGGTCCTATCTATGGGTCAAATAGAACTAAACTGTGTACTTATGCTATACTGAATTGCTTGAAAAGAACAGTTTTACATATAAATGAGTGACTCAATTTAATGGTATGTCAACCCATCAAGGGTTATTGTACACTTACGTAAGTATTTCTGTGAAGTTATTTTTAAGAGGGTTTTTTTTTTGCACACAGTTAAATGATATCAAGTATTCCAATCTAATACAAATAATTTGTACACAGTTGTATGATTTTTAGAAATTCTGTCTCATACAAAGAATTTGAACACAGTTGTATGGTTTCAAGTATTTCTATGTAATACAAACAATTTGTACACAGTTGTATGGCGTCAAGTATTCCAATCTAAAAAACAATTTGCACACAGTTGAATGGTTTCTAATATTCCTATCTAATACAAATAATTTACTCACAGCTGTATGGTTGATTGGTTTGGTTTTATTTGATTTTTTTTTTGTTTAATGGTATATCAACTTTCGTGTGTTGTCAAAGCAATCCTTGATGAAAAAACAGTAGTGGTACTATGTAACCTGTAGCTGGAGGGTCCATACCATTCCCAAGGGGATTGTCCGAAAGTGATCATAATAACGCGACTGGAGTTCGAACTCGCATACTGCAATGACTCTGTTCAGCTTTTTAGCCACTTCGCCATAAGAACGCTGATTTGTATAGTTGAGTAAATAAATACTCGAATTAACCATATCTTCTGAGTTCGATTTTCACTAAATATTCTATGTCATGGCGTTGGGCCAAAAGAAGTTAAATTTAGCAAATCATGAAAATCTATAAATACCAATTCTTAAAAATAAGTCTTCAAGATTTTCAACAACGAAAATTCTAAAAAAATAATCAGAGAGAAAGTGTGTGTGGATGTGTGTGCGACAGAAATACCTCCCACTGGTGCAAATGAATTTAACGAGGTGGCACAGTGAGATTTTACTATCGAGACGTTTTTTAAGACTGTGGTTGCGACACCGAGGGCTTTAAGTGATTATTTCAAGTTACGTTGAAATGATGCAGTTCCAGACAGAATTTTCAGCCCAGAGCAGTGTCAGTTTTCTATTCGGAACAGCAGCATCCTTATTTAACATGAAATGAGCACGAAAAGCTCTCTGGTATATCTGTAATGGCAACACAGTTTAAAAAAATGTTTCAACAGCAAACACACGATGTGCACCGGTCCAAGCCATGATGGAAACTGATTATTTCCTTTTTTTTTTCTTTGCAGATCCAAACTAGATGGAACTACCATTGGCATTTGCCTAAGTTCACTTGGATCACATTTGTGACAGTTTAAAATGTAGGACGTAGTTCTGTCGCACTATATAAAGATATTTTTCGTGGTACAAAATCTAATGATAGCGACAAATAGACCAAAGGATTTATAATGAGAAAAAAAGTAAAGAAAAAAATGAGAGGCTAGCGAGGTAACCAGTTTCAATCAGCGTTCAACAGAGCGAAATCGTGGATAATATCGAGTAAAAAAACGTTTAATTTTGTCTAGGAGACTATATCGAAATAATATTAAGTTCTTGCAGACATTCTCTCTGTTTACAGAGAGACGTTTTGCCAGAAAAAAATATGAATTCTCAAAGACTTTTAAATGGAATGAAGAGTGATACTGGCTCAGTATAGATTTATTTGATATTATCCTCGATTTAGCTCTGTTGAGCAAGGATCGAAACCGGTGTTTTTTAAGCTTTTATTCTAAAAAATAAATCCTTGTCTGTTTGTCGCTATCGTATAAATGTGTGTGTGTGTTAAACAGAAACATTGTAAGGCTATGAAAAGGGGAATTTTTCTTTTCGAAAAATAGTTTTAATTTGCCACGCCAGTATATTGTTGCATAATTCTCGATGGCATGTCACGCCCGAAGTACTGCTTGGAATTCAGCATTGTAAAAACTTCAATTATTTCTTGTTTTCAATTCTGGTAAAATAAATCACGTGGTAATTTTAAACGAAATTAATTCCATTATTATTACAAACAATATTTACTCGTAATACAAACATGTTTTAACACGGTCCTTCATGCTCGTACAGGACATTGTATTAAAATGTTATAATTATTTCTGCCTAACACTCATGTCACTTTTAAAAATCTGATATCACAAGCAAATGAAAGAAGCTCTGGTTCATAATCAACTTTTTAAAGAATGTGAGAATAACAGATCCACGCAAACACAAACTCCACCCAATCTAGTAACTTTTTGATATACAAACATTTTTTAAAAGTTTGTTGAAAATATGAAACTGAGGTGCACCATTAAGCTGGTGATAAAACTTCAGTTTATTTAGTTTGGCTTAGTTACCTCCCTTTCAAGTTATGGCGTTAATTTGGGATTACTGAACGTTTCATTGGCATAAGAAGTATGTATGTATTCAAATACTCCACTACGAACATGTGACACAAGGTCAATTTTTAAATAATACACGTTTGAATTCAGAGTTTTCATTTTCCTAGATTGGTTGCGGTACTAAATATTCCACATTTCCCAAAGCTTCAGTATTTCAGCATTACTGGAGCTACACCATCAAATTGTTTGATGTCATATCCAGGACACTCGTTGGAGGAGGGGTGTCTTACCTCCTCCCCTGCAGAAGATGCCGGTGGTGTATTCTACAACCCCAGCCGAATGGGCTTGGCTGAAATCCTTTGAATATAACAATAAATAGGAAGACAATAGTCCGAATACTTTAAATGTTATTTTTTTAAATCATCAAGCCTCATCTAAAATAAAATAGAATAAAATAAGATAAAATAAATAAATAAATAAAAGGTTGAGTACCCCGGATTTAAGCTAACAACCAGTTCTCAGGATCAACCAAATTTCTAGAACAGGACCATTCGAACCGGCTGAATCCTATGACTGGGAGAATTACAAGTAGAAAGTGTTTATGCTGTAAAATTCAGCGCTAACATTCTTTCAAAAAAACACTCAATAAAAGACGACAAATGACTTTCAGTATAGCCTTCTTGACCTTCTTGGCAAAGTTTCTGTGGTTAATGCTTCATCTATTTTTTTTAACAAAGTATAAATAAAATCACTTTAAAAATGATCATGACATCAGCACATACATCACTTCATTCCGCATGACACCATCTCTTCAGACAGGTTCCTTTGCTTGGATGTACCTAAGAAAATAATACCTCAACTAAAATGAAATAAACGAATTCCTTTTTCTTTTACATCATTTTAAAAATCAGCACATACGTCACCTCATTCCCCGTGGGACCATCTCTTCAGACAAGTCCGTTTCCTTGGATTTACCTAAGAAGATATAAGGGCATCTTAGATAACGATAGATAGATAGAAAATATCCGTCTCTGGTATAGAAAGATTTACATACATGTCTGAAGAAATTAAATATTCGTTACATTACTTGGTATTCGACGCGTCTACAGTCGTGTCATGACTTTCAGGCTATAAAACTCTCTAATCCTACTCATATGACCTAGTGGGTACTGATATTACGCTCTTTAGATTACATTAAAATAAAAATAAAAAAGAAACCGGCGTCTATTTTCTGTCATCAGTTTACGTCCCGTGTGCAAATAACCTGAAAACTGTTGGAAAAAAAAAAGATTATCTTTTCATATCTCTACTTAATTTTCAACAACGTATATTATATACAGGATGATTGAAAAATAGTTCTGTATTTTAAAGTTCTTATGATTTATGTCTTAATATTTCTTACTATTATGAATATTTTAAAATAAGGAATTACTTTTCAATCAATCAATATATATATATATATATATATATATATATATATATTGGCCTAGAGGGTAGGGAGTTCGCCAATGGTCCGGAAGACCGGAGTTCAATCCCAGGTTGCGCCATACTAAAGGCTTTAAAAATGATACTTGATACCTCCTTGCTTAACACTCGGTAATATAAGGTACGTATCGAGGGTAAAGTGGAGCAATCCAGGGAAAGGAG
>OY757931.1:28253632-28478632 GCA_963585895.1 Sepioteuthis lessoniana
GCTTTGAATAATGGTTAGAGAATGGTTGATTATTATTTGATTCCGCAGAAATAACCATGGAGAATTTTTACCTTTTCAAAATCCTTATATACGTTTATTTGTAAGGAAACAAGAAATGTTGAATAAGAAAAGTATAAGAAGCTCCTTATCCACCACATTCCCTCAGAATTGCTTGCACACACACACACACAGACATATATCTCGGTGACTTAATGACATATAAACCTTATAAAAATAACTGAAATATAGCGACTGCAGTAAAAAAAAATTAATAAAACAAAAACCTGTTTTCAGTCCAAAAATTATTTAATGTATAACTTACGTCAAGGAGATTGTCACGTGGGCAAAATGTATTCGCTGGAAAAAGTGGACGACACGCTGCATCGAACAAAAATGAATACTTCATTGTTTCTTTACGTTAAATTGCTTTGGTTTGGTTTGGTTTTATGGCATCTCAACCATTGAAGGTTATTTAATGCCAAATTCATTTTTATACATATAAACAGTTCTATTTCAAACAATTCAGTTTAGCATAAGTACGCATTTTAAATGTCAAAACAGTTCTATTTCAAGTAATTTAGTTTAGCATAAGTACACCGTTTAGTTCTATTGACCGATAGATAGGACCCCTGTCAGTTGAAACCACTCTGCATCAGAGTGGACCTGGGAGCAATGGTAATGAAGGGGTATTCCACATTCTTAAAAACTCCAGCATCACCATCAGACTGTTTAGAGTCATATCTAGAACACTCGTTACTCCTCTGTAGAGATGTAGTCGGTGCATTCGACAACTCCAGCAGACTGAGCCATTTACGTTAGAGTTGATTGGAAAATCGGTTTTCAGAGATCTACAGCAGCCTTTCAGATCATGAATATTTGCTAAAATAAATGCACAAATGAGTGAATCGAACTCTATTTGAGCTAAAAAGGTCTGAGCGAAAATATCAATGATAAGGGTCTAATGTTACATAATGGATGAGTAAGATTATTTTTGACACCCAGTGTAACATTTACATTAGGTTCTAAGCCGTTAAGTTTTAATGCGGGAAGTGCTTGAATGGAAAGATACTGGAAGTTCGAGTTTGATGGACAGCCATTGAACTCCAGGTCAATCTAAGGCCACATCTCCGATTGAATGGTTTCAGTAAAGAGAACAAAAACTCGAGCGCTCCATCTTGCTTTTTAACTCTCTGTTTTTGGCCCAACAGTTGATAATGATGAAAAGTCGTCAGTATATAATAGGTAAAATGTGTAAATGAAATGGTTGCAGCGTTGTCATTCCTCAACAACGAAAAGATCAAAGTAGGCAATGTGAAGGAGCCATCAGTGCGACCGAGGTAACAAGACGAAACGACCAAAGAGACAAAGTGAAGCGAGGAAGGAACTGGACTGAAGTGAGGAGATAGGAACTGACTGATCACTGAACAAAGCCCATATTCATATATGTTGACTGATAATAGTATAAACGCTATCTAAATATAACGTGGATCGTTGGGTAGGTATATATTTATATATACGCTCCCCCATGGGAGTTGAGCACTCTGGCGAAGGAATTTAAGGCTGCCGCTCTTATAATGCAAAAGCTCTTCGAATGAATTGAGCTCTCTCGTATCCGGTAAGGTACAAAATGTAAACAAACATACGCTGCTGCTGCTGCGCTACTTAATACCTTGTAATTCCCTAGCTGATGTGGTACGCTTGTTGGCCGAACGATCTGATACTAAGTCTAACGTAAAGTTGGGCGGATCTCGATCCAAGCTTCAAGCGTCCTACGTGTCTAGCCACACTGAAGAGTTGTGATTCAACGAAACAGTCTGTCTTTGGATGACTATATATATATATTTTCAATAAATCAATAGAGTAAAAGGCTAAGTTATTAGTTGTGGCACAAGGCCAGAGTATGGGATACCACGGAAGGTGTCCCGATAAAGTAAAGAGCTATGCAATACTATTTAAAACCAAAATTGACTTGTTACACGTCTATCTCATACTTGTTCTTGACAGTGTCTAAAGAATAGTCGAAAATGTTTGGATCAAGAGGAAAAGCTCTGACTCATTGTTAATCAGTATATACGTTCCCTTGTTTGTCACGTTCAATCGGACTCTTTTGACATATGTCCAGGGCACTTCCCTGTTGTCTTATGGCTACCAAAATCAATAACTGTCAAATCTAGAATAGGCTTACTTTTTTTATGAGTACCTTACATGATACAGTGATTATTAAACTAGGCCAATACATAATTTCCTGTAAGTACCAGTGACAGGTAAAATAGTAGGGTAGACAAGGCTCTTTACCCTTGTTATGGAAAGCAGTGTCGGAGAAAGAATACTTTTAATTCAAATCAGCTATACTCCGCATCAACATTAACATTTTGTCACATCTATGCTTATGGCAGAGTGGTTTGTTAATTACATTCTTGTGAGTTCGATTCTCTCTGGGTGCCTCCTGTACTTTGATATCTTAAGTAAATAACTTATACAGATGTTCTTCTGTGTTCACACATGTCAACGAGTATTTGGTTCGGGCTTGTATAGAAATTATCCAAAAATTTGATATGTTTTTGCGAATATGAATTGAAGGGAAAAAATTAGATGTAATTTTTATTTAAAAAAGAAAAAAAAAGAAAGTAAACGCTATTTATGTAAATATCATTCAAATATTTGTATTCACGTAATCTATACAAGTAAAATGCTTTTTAACTTTAGCTATATTTCAAACACATGAAAATAATTTTAATTTCAAATAGTAAAAAAAAAAAAAGAAAAAGAAACAAAAAAGAGACCCTTCCACAAAAAAAGAGAAAAAGAAACGAGAAAGACCTTTCTATCGAGAGAAAAAAAGAGAGAAAATATAAAAAAGAGAAAATACAAAAAAAGAGAAGAAAAAAAAAAAGGAAAAAAAAAAGAGAAGAACCCACCCGCTTCCAAAAAAAAAAAAAAAAAAAAAAAAAAACCGCCACTAAAAATATCTAATGCATCAAAGTTTCCTTGGAATTCAAACCGTATATAATTCGGACACAAATTTCCAACAATGGGATTAATATAACTAAAATTCAAAATGAAAACGGAGGTTGAAATTTATTCGTTTGGTAGTATTAAAAAATATCGTTATCAAAACAGTGGCTGAGCGCCGGTTGCTTACATGTGTCTAGATATTAAATTTGAAAATTATTTGAAAATCTGTTTTCTGATTACAATAAGATATATGAAAAAAAAATATGAGTAAAAATATAATGATGTGATTTGTTTCATCAGTGAGACTAGATTTGGTTTGGTTTGGTTTGATGGCATATCAACTAGTGTAAATTAACTAATGCTAAATCCTGTTTATGCATATATCTTAAATATATATATAATTTGTAAATACCTATTGTTGATAACATACTTAAACGAGCCTGAGCTTTTTCGGCACACAGTTAAATGGTTTTAAGTATTGCTGCGTAAAAGTCACAATTTAACATCAGTCATTTATTTGCACATAGTTTGTTCTATTTGACTCATAGATAAGACCCTATCAGGTGCTACCACTCCAGGTCAGAGTAGACCTGGAAGCAATGGAAATGAAGGAGTACTCCGCATTTCCCAAATCTCCAAGACTGGAGCCTCACCAGCACATTTTTTAATGTCATATCTAGGACACTCATTGTTGATGAAGTCTTACCCCGCTGCAGTGATGCAGTCGGTGTATGATACTAGAAAAATCTAACTTTAAATTATTATTGAAGAAGAAAAAACATCAAAATCTCTCAAAAAGACAATCTTTTGAAAAAGAGAATATAAAAATGATGATAGAATTGATGATCTAGTGTATTTGTTTAAATGTATATCGAATCTTTATGAGTTAATGACCCATGAAGTGTTGATGTGTCTAAAATTGATTCGTTTGTAAATGTTTGATTGTAATCAAAACTATTGAGGAACCTGCCCAATTTCAAGTGGGTAGAGTGTTCGACAATGGCCTGGAAGACCGTGGTTCAATCTCAGGTCGAATCATCACAAAGACTCAAAAATGGTATTTGATGCTTCCTTTCTTAACATTCAGAAATATAAGGTACGTATCAAGAGTAAAGTGGAGCAATCCAGAGAAAAGAGTAGCACCCACCCCTACACCTTGGTGTAGTAGCTATTGAAAAAAGGAGCCTTCGGGTCACCTTCGACTGCGGTCGTCGACAACAACTAATAATTTACGTTTTAGTTGTATAATGTTCCATTCAAAATAATAAAATCCTAGTATTTTTGGTCTATAAAAAGGTCATTTTGCATTAAAAGTAATCGTAGAGGGGCCCACACTACGGGGTGTCCTCGTGGTGTAATGGTTAAAGCGATGTTCGTACTCCAGTTGCGCTATTATGTTCACTTTCGGGCAAGTACCCTTGGGAAAGGTATGAACCCCCTTATTCTCCCTCCAGCTATGGGTAAATAGTAGGACGGACTAGGTTCTTCAGCCTTGGTGAGGCAACTAGTCTAGGAGAAGGAAAACTCTGAATTCAAAACCTGTTAAACTCCGCTTAAAAATTGACCTTGTGTCATATCCTGCCCGAGCGGAGGGGTTGGTAAATAGTACCACACTACGGATATATATGTACGTGTGTGTGTGGATTCTACAGTAGGGATGCCTCAGGTAGATGCTAACGAAACGTATTGAGGAGGCTGGACGGAAACTGAACCAGAATGTTGCGAGCTCGATTGAACAAATTCTGGAAGCAACATCTCGTAAAACAAGAACTGTACGGCCACCTACCTCCTATCTCTAAAGACATCCAAGTAAGACCAACATCGCATGCGAGACATTTCTGAAGAACGAAGAACTAAATCATCGGTGACGTTCTCCGATGGACCCCGTTACCAGGACGTGCTAGTATTGGACGACTAAGAAGGACATACCTACAACAGCTCTGTACGAACACTAGATGTTGTCTAGAGGACCTGCCAGGAGTAAGGAATGTCAGGGATGATTGGTGAGAGAGAATCAGGGAAATCCGTGATAGCTACGTGACTTGATACTATTTACCCAACCCCTCCGCTCGGGCAGGATATGACACAAGGTCAATTTTTAAGCGGAGTTTAACAGGTTTGAATTCAGAGTTTTCCTTCTCCTAGACTAGTTGCCTAACCTAGTCTGTCCTACTATTTACCCATAGCTGGAGAGAGAATTGGATTCATAGCTTTCCCAAGGGTATTAGTGCAGGATTTGAACTCGTGTCGCCGTGTCCATTTCCTACGACGATAACGACTACACCACGGGCACCTCCACGTGACTTGAGGATACAGATATTAAAATTAATAGGTCAGTAAATGAATTTGATGTTTTAATAGCGTATACTTATACACGACATGTGTTTCTGACTTCGTGGTCCTCTTCAGGAGACTAATAAAGGCTCGGGTCGTCTTTGCTTCTACCTTCTGCAATTTAGAGGATTTTACAGTCAAGATTGTTTTAATAGGGGTGTGATTCTTATTAATCTAAGATTTTTTTTTGTTTTTCATGTATGTATCAACAAGTATCCACTTTTTTTGGTGCGTATATATATATATATATATATATATATATATATATATATATATATATATATACACATTTGTTGCACCCATAAATGAATGCACATGTGTTGATGCGTAAATAAATGAAAAAAAAAAAATTAAATGTGCGGAAATCTGCTAACTGTAATATATCTCGCAGGAAGTTGCATGTTATTTTTATTAAATGCACTCTTTCTATCTCATGTTCTTTGAGAATGTCGGAAACCTTGGGTGTTATCTGTACTCTCTATCTCACACACATAAAATAAACACAGAGAGAAAAATCTATATGATAGAGAGCTGTTATTTGTCTTTCCTCTCTCTATGTGAGTAATTTAGATAAAGAGAGGCGGGGGTTCCATTTAATCTCTGAGTGATAGCCATTCAATTCTTGTCATAAGTCGGGTTTCGAAAAAAAAAAAAAAAAAAAAAGAAGTCGACAAAAATTAAAATTTTTTTTAATATAGGAACCAGGTCTAAAAAGAACGCTAACCAAGTTTTGAAAATCAGCTTTTTCCCTGACATCCACATGGGTAACACAGATTTCATTTTGCGATAACATATAAAAAGGGAAAATACATCGTTGCTTTCAGCAATTGAAAACTAATGCAGAAGCAGCCTTATACTTCCGGTGAACCATGTGACCGATAACCAGGAGTCAACTACGTAAACTCTCACGGTAAGCGCGAGAAATGACTTCATGAGAGTTTTGGATTTTCCCAATAGTCATTAAGACAATAACCAGCAGAGTGAACCAGGGAACAATGACAATGAAAGGTTACTCCACATTCCCGAAAGGTTCAAGGCTGGAGCCAAACCATCAGATGCTTTTGAGTCATATCCAGTACACAAGTCGGATAGTGGTTTTACCTCTCTGCAGAGATGCAGTCGGTGTTTTCTACAGCCCCAGTTGACTAGATTGGTAAGGGTTGGCCATGATTTGACAATTCCTTTATCCACTAAAAAAAAAAGCTCGTCTTCCTGATTTGAGAACGGCCTAAGGAGAGGTTGACACAGGAAGAAACTGAGTGGTATTTTTCCTCGACCACCTGCCTGACCTTTCTCTTTCCTGTGAACTCATGTTCTCTTCATTCCGTTTTTGTTTCTGGAAAATTTCGACAAGAACCAGTTATGCAATAATACTATTTTGAAATTTAACTTAAATTTTTGTTCCTTTTGTCTATGTAAATACAGATTGTTACAATGTTTTTTGAACATACCGAGTTTGTTTGGGTTTTATGACATATCAACCTTTATAAGTTATTTAATGCCAAATCCTTTTTTATACAAGTAAACCCTTCTATTTCAAGCAATTCAGTTTGGAATTCTATTTCAAACCATTCAGTTTAACATAAGTATACAGTTTAGTTCTATTTGACCCATAGATCGGACCGTATCAGGTGCTACCCATCTGGGCCAGAGTGAACTCGGGAGCAATGCCAATAAAGGGGTACTTTGCATTCGCCCAAAGCTCCAGCATTACTGGAACCTCACCATCAGATTGTTTAGAGTCATATCCAAGACACACGTTTGGGGAGGTCTTACCCCTCTGCAGAGAAGCAGTGGGTGTTTTACAGCCCCATTCGACTGGGCTACATACCAAGTTCATAGCATTATTAAGAGTGAAGTAATAACAAGAAAATCTATCTCACAAGCCACTGCTTGTATAATGATATATCTACAAAGAAGTCGTGTTATTAGAAGCTTTGTTTAATATTTAATATTCAACGGTTAGTGTGTTATCCATCGCTTGTATTCAGACATTGAATTACGTATCTAACGAATCAGTATAGTTACCCATCATCTGTCAATGTAACCCCTACACACACACACACACGCGCATACATACTCATTCGTGTGTTTGTGTGCATTTTTTTTACAAGGTCGTTTTCTACGACCTTGAAAAAAACCAAGATTATTGATCCGTTTTAACGTTTTCAAGCACTCCCATAAAATCCATATTAAGAAGCACAGCAAGTCTCTTATGATATTAAATGAGTGTGATACAAAAGAAACTTAAACTGTTTAAGTTCAGGACGTAACTCGTAAAGAAAAAAAAAACAAACTTTATTCCCTTAATCTTAATAAGTGTCCTACAATTGCCGCACAAAAAAAAAAGTTTAGTTTACTCTTATAATTATAAATTTGCAGTGTACCTGTAAAGATTTTCGAGATTATTTACATATAGATCGGAACTCCAGCCTAAAATCAACGTATCGCTCCGTTGCCCTCCTGACTAGATCAGTGTAATAACACTACTCCCTGCCTAGGGTCATAGTATCACTCCTTAACCTTCTGACTAGGATCGGTGTAGTACTGGTGTATGTATTTATCCAACAATTCCGCCACGTGCAGGATATGACACAAGGTCAATTTTTGGGTGGAGTAAAGCTGGTTTGAATTCAGATTTTTCCTTCTCTTAGACTCGTTACCGAATCAAAACAGTTAAATGTACCCAACAATTTATCCCTAACTAGGGGAAGATGGATTCATGCCTTGTTAAAGGGAAACGCAAACAGCCCCGTGAAAGTTTGAACTGAGGCAGCCGATTCCATTTCCGACAAGATAACTGTTACACTTACCACGCTCCAATGCGTACCTTTCCGGTTTTAAAGTACCTGTGCATTCTGCCTCGAGTGAAAGTGTCACTTTGCGAGTCCGCTGCCAAGGATCGGTGTAGTATCTGCCTAGTCTGAATAGAATCAAAGTTTTGCTCATCTTGGACCTGTCATATATCTTCCCGCTCTGCCAATCTTATTTCCTAGATAATTTTAACGTGCGATTCAGGAACCACAATTCTGGTGAGTAGCAATTTACTAAGTCTTTTGCTTAAACGCGGCACAAGGCCGTATGAATTGGACACCCAATTAGAAACAAAGCTAGTGTAATAGATATGTCATTTTGCCTGCTTATCTCTAGATTGAAGGTTCGAATCACGGCCGGGTTCTGTTATTAATTCTTTATGTCAGATCTGTTTTAAAGAACAGAAATTACGGACAGAGAAACAAATAAACACACAGAAATTATCAAAAGTTTTATTATTATGTTCCCGAATATTACCCGTCAAAAATCTTGGGATTATTTACGTATGAATTTGAATTTGTGCCTGGGATCAAAGCGTACTCTTTCCAGCCTGCAGGATGGGACCCAAATGAAGGGTCTCTTCCTCAAAATATCATAAAACTTAATGAATTAATAAATAAAAAGAAAATTCAATAGGTAGAATAATAATTATTTTTAACTTAAACAGTTTTAAATCGACAAATTTGGAAACTAAAGATTGATAATATAATTCTTTTTTGATAAAAGTGAATTAACAAATGATAAAAATGGACAAAACCAAATTTTTTAAGACGTTTCGGTCATTTACCGCTCGGTCTTCATCAGTTGCGATAGATGTTGTCAACAGTCAATTAGAATTCTGATACAATATATACGGGATGCAGATTTATTGTCGTCATGAACACGAGCATTCAGTTTAATTGAAATATACAAATATTCTTTTCAGTTGGCAGAAGTGTTGGATTTATGTTCTATCCACCTTTTCTGGCGACACACACGCATATTTTAGAGAACGCGAATACAGATAAAATTTGTTGGTTGGTTGGTATTATATAGATATATATGTGTATAATATGGAAATATATATTTCCGACAGTATGTTGTGTAGTAATAAAGACAAACTCAAAAATTATGGACCCTGCTATAGGTTACATAGTACCACCATTATCCTTTTATGAGAATGTCTTTGGCATTAAATAACCCAAGAAGATTTATATGCCATTAAACCTAAAAACTAACCAAACCTAACGCTATTAATTCTATTTAACATTAATCATTGGTTTGCACAAAGTTAAATTGTTTTATCTACCGTATTTGACGGTATATAAGACGCACCCTAATTTCAGCAGGGCAAACCAAGAAAAAACAGAGTACTAATATTAAACGCGATGAAATTAATATAATGAATATTATCAATGATAACTTTTAATCTATATAATAGCCTTTTGAATCATGACAATAAGTATATGAAAGTTTGTCTAATGTCTAAAGGAAAAGGAGTTGTCAGGTAGCTAATTTCGGTTGACTATCGAGAATTTTCACACGACATATAGCATATACGACGCAGAGGAATGTTAAAATATATTTTTGTAAAAAACCAAAACAAATAAAAACGCCCTTTATATGTCGTCAAATTGGGTAAATAGAAAGAAACATGATGAATTGAGATAAACGCCTCCATTCCCCAATTTTACGCGTAAAAATGTGTTTAATCCCGAAAACTATCCAAGTTAGACGAACCAGACATGCAGGACACTGTTGGAGAAGCAGGGACGAGCTCATAAGTGATGTACTCCTATGGACTTATAGCCGAGCAAAAGCAAGACAGCCAGCTCGAACATACATACAGCAGCTTTGTGAGGATACGGGATGTAGCCCTGAAGACCGACCAGAAGCGATGAACGATAGGGAGAAGTGGCGAGAGAGGTTGGTTGGTTAGTTTGTTTGTTGGGTTTTATGGCATATCAACCTTTGTAGGTTATTTAACGCCAAATCCATTTTTATGTAAATAATCTGTTCTATTTAAAACAATTCAGTTTAGCATAAGTATACAGTTTAATGGTCAAAACATTTCCATTTCTAACAATTCAAGCAGTTGTATGTAACAATTCGGTTAAGTGTAAATACAGTTTTAATGTCGAAAAACAGTTCTATTTCAAATAATTCAGTTAAGCATAAGCACGCAGTTTAAATGTAAGCACGGTTTAATTGTAAAAGTCATTTCTATTTCAAACTATTCAGTTTTACTCAAACAATTCATTTTAGCATAAGTATGCTGTTAATTCTATTTAACCCATATATAGGACCCTTATCAGGTGCTACCACTCCGGGCCAGAGTGGACCTGGGAGCAATGGCAATGAAGAGTACTCCACATTCCCCAAAGCTCCAGCATTGCTGGAACCTCACTATCAGATTGTTTAGTGTCATATCCAGGACACTCGTTAGGGGGGTCTTACCCCTCTGCAGAGGTGCAGTCAGTGTATTCTACAGCCCCAGCTGACTGGGCAATGGCGAGAGAGGGTCAGGGATATCCGTGCTGGCGGCACGACGTGATGATGATGTAGGTACGTGTGTGCCTGAAGTTTCTAAGAGATATTAACGTTTGTGAGAAACTAATATATTTGAAATTTCCTTTAGTCGTTGACTTTGTAGTATTATTAGACATCCCTGTGTGCAAACAAGTAAGCTTAGGGTATTATGTAATGAGTACTATTTTGTAGTGTCGTGTTCAATGTGCCACGAATTACGCTTAGTATTAGCTAGCAGTACTTAAATCCATTTAACTGGGTGCAAACAAATGAATAAAATTGTTAGTGTTAAATAGCAATACTTGAAACCATTTTACCGTTTGAAAACAAAAAACAGCCATACTTGAAGCCTGAGTGCTATATATCAAATAGAATTATTAGTGTTAGATAACAATAGCAATAAACATTTAATTGTGTACAAACAAATGATTAACATAAAATAGAATTATTACTGTTAGATAGCTATACTTGAAATCATTTAAATGTGAACAAACAAATGATCTTTTGTTTGTTTAAAAATATTAGCTACAAACTATGCAATTAAGGTATTGTATGATACGTACTATTTACAAAGGTAATTCTAATTATTAAATATTACTATGTAATATAAATAATTTGCACACAGTCGTATAGTTTCCAAAAACAAATAATTACAATCCTTAGTAAATGATTGAATAGTTCTATTTAACTATTGATGGGATCCTAATAGGTACTAGGATTCTACGGCAGAGAGGAGGTACCCGTGGTATAATGGTTATCGTCGTTGGAAATGGACACGGCGACACGAGACTGATTGCATTTCACGTAGCACTAATACCCTTGGGAAAGGTATGAATCCTATTATTCTCCCTCCAGCTATGGGTAAATAGTAGGACAGACCGGGTCCTTCAGCCTTGGTGAGGCAACTAGTCTAAGAGAAGGAAAACTCTGAATTGAAACCTGTTAAACTCCGCTTAAAAATCGACCTTGTGTCATATCCTGCCCGAGCGAAGGGGTTGGTAAATAGGATAAATAAGAGGATTCTGGGGCAGAGTGAACCTGGGAGTAATGGCAGTGAAGGGACACTCCACATTCGCAAAAGATCTAGTACTGGAGTCTCACTATCAAATGCACTTCAGTGTCACACGTTGGGAAGGGGTCTTTACCCCCCCGCATAGATGCAGTTGACGTATTCTACAGCCTCAGTCGACAAGACGCGAATGTAGATAAGTATTGACAAAGATATATATATATATATATATATATAGTAAAGTTGGCGACCGTAGTCAAGGGTGACCTGAAAGCTCCCTTTTCGATAGCTACTACACCAAGATGTAGGAGACGGCGCTACTCCTTTCCCTGGATTGCTCCACTTTACCCTTGATCCGTACCTTATAATGCTGAGTGTTAAGCAAGGAGGCATCAAGTACCATTTTTTGAGTCTTTGGTATGACTCGACCTGGGATTGGCGAACACTCTAACCGCTAGGCCAATGTCCGGTCCTCATATATATATCAGTTTGTATAAATAGTACATACGCCCTGTCTTTTCTAATAAAAGTTTATTGTACCAATTGGGATCTACCTCTATGATAAGGATGATAAAAGGTAAATTTTTACATAAAGAATATGAGCTTATATACTGATCTCCTCTGAATACAGAAAACAAAGCGAGACACATTTTATAGGACACTTCTAAGACACTCCTGTTTACATGCGACGACGAGGAGTTGTCTTTATTTTTACTGACATCTCGAAAATGCGACAAAATGATCACATAATCCCTGCATGATTGTTATAAACAAACAATGAAGATAAATACCTGGGTATGACGGTCTGGACGTAGACATCAGAGCGTTTCCCCCGAATATTTCTTCGTTGAGAGCAATATGATGATGCTACTCCGGTGACCTCAGCTGGTGTCCGAAAAATTTGTGTCGACTAAGACAAAGTATTGCAATCAAGAAACATACAAGATTCATGCGTAACGTTAGAATAGAAACCATTGTTGTTAGAGTTTTTTTTTTTTGTTTGTATTATTACCATGTTTTATATAATCAAAAATTTAAAATGAATTACAACTTGATAAAGCTGTTTATGTGATACAAAGATGTTATCAAATAATATATAAAAATACAATGTAACTATTTAAATACACACACACACACATACATACATATTTTTCCAAATAAATAGGTTTGCAATGAGATTTCTATCTTAGAAAAAAATTTTTTTTAGTTCTGACGTACGTTTCCAATTTGTTGCTTTCTTCAGAGAACATATATATATATATATATATATATATATATATATATATATATATATATATATATTTATTAATATACTTGGTTATATATATATATATATATATACGCATATGCATACATATATATGCAGATACGTACACGACATACATGTATAAATGTATACATATATATGCAAATACTTACACGATATATATATATATATATATATATACACACGAACAACATATATAAACATGCATATACAACAAATATATACAAGCATACATATATATGGATAATTATACATATACTCTTGTAAACATATATAAATTTAATATATTTATTCAAATAAACACAGACACGCACACATACACACTTAAATATATATGCATACACACAGACATGATGGAAATTGCACTTACAACACTGATTGTCGATTTTGACCAGGATACACACAGCAGATTCTTGGGGTAGTATATATTTCGATCAAATTTTTAAATGATTCTAGCATCCTGTGACATAGTAACATGCATGCCACTATTTTTTTACCTTACCCCTCCACCATAGGCTTGCCCAGTCGGCTGGCGCTGTAGAATACACCGACTGCTTCTCTGAAGAGGGGTAAGACTCCCCACTCCCGCAACGAGTGTCCTGGATATGACACGAAACAATCTGCTGGCGAGGTTCCACTAATACTGGATTTTTCGGGGATATGGAGTACCCCTTCATTGCTCTCGCTCCCAGGTCCACTATGGCCCGGAGTGGTAACACCTGATAGGGTCCTAACTAATGAATAGAACTAAACTGTGTACCTTCGATAAACTGAATTGTTTGAAATAAAACTGTTTTTTGACATTAAAACAGTGTACTAGAACTGTTTTGAAATTTAAACTGCGTGCTTATGCTAAACTGAATTGTTTGAACTTTTATGAAAATGACTTTATTCGCCGTTAAAAGACCCAAAAAGGGTTGGTAAGCCTTAAAACAAAATAACCAACCAACCCACCAAAAGCAAGATGAGACATGTTGATTTTTAAACGGAATACAACTGGTTCGAAATCAAAGTTTCTTCTCCTAGATAGGTTGTCTAACCAAAGCTAAAGAACGCAGACTGCCCTACGATCTACCCTCTTCTGAGAAGAGATCAGACCGATCTTTCTCTTTTCGAAAGGAATTATAGCGAATTGAAACGCAAACATCCTCATGAAAGATTTGGACTCAGGTCACCGGATCCATTTCCTACGGAAGAAGATCGACAGACGTGACACAAGGTAAATTTTAAGGAGTATTTCCATGCAAGTGTATGTATGCAATATCACAAACCTGCATTTACACCTAAGGTGGATGTAAGTAAGTAATTTGGCCGACCGTAGTTGAGAGCGACTCGAAGGCTACCTTTTTCAATATGTATTACACCAAAGTATAGGAGAGGGCGCTAGTCCCTTTCCGGGATTACTTCCACTTATCCTTGATATGTACCTCATAATGCTTAGTGTTAAACAAAGAGGCATCAAGTAGCATTTTTTGAGTCTTTGGTATGACTCGACCAGGGATTGAACCCCTGTCTCCTGAACCAATTGCAAACACTAACCATTATGTCAATGAGCCATTCAAAGAAGGATGTACAGTGTGTTAATGTGGGGTAAAAATACTGTTGATGCATCCCTTATTTTTGAACCTTTGCACCGATGATCAGTGTATGTTGATGATTTATGATAAGAAAATTAAAGGTGTTGCTTAGGTATCTTCAAACCTTAGACATATCTCACAACCAGTTTTAAGGGGGTGTCGTCGTGGTGTAATGGTTAAAGCGATGGACTGCGGAATCGTAGTACGCGAGTTCGTACTCCAGTCACGCTATTACGTTGACTTTCGGGCAAATACCCTTGGGAAAGGTATGAACCCCCTTATCCTCCCAGCTATGGGTTAAATAGTACCACTACTGTTCTTCTAGGAGAATGGCTTTGGCATTAAATAACCTAAAAAGAGTTGATGTGCCATTAAACAAAGAAACCAAACCAAACAACCAGTTTTCACAATAATGAGAAACTCCGTTGTAAGAGCATTATTCGACACCAGTTGAATCTCTGAGTCAAAGATGGGCAATAATTTTCGTTTGCATCAACCCGAAATGAAACCCCAGCTGTCTTGCCTCTGATCTAAACTCGACTTGATTGATTTTAACGGCACGTCAAACCGTCGTGTGCTATTTTATGTCTGGAAGTTAGGGAATTGCGGTTAATGTTCGTTTCTATTTACATTTTTGTGTAAGTGTTTCTTAAGAATTTTTTTAAAACACAGTTATAATATCAAGTATTTCTATCTATTGTAAACAATTTGAACACAGTTGTGCCGTACTAGATATTCCTATCTAATACAAATAATGTGCACACAGAAGTATGGTTTCAAGTATTCCTATGTAATACTAATAATTTGAACAGAGTTTTATGGCTTCAAATATTTTTACCTAATACTAATTATTATTTGCTGTCAAGTGATCATTTCGATTTAATAGAAGTCATTTGTTGGTACATAATTTTGTAGTTTTAAGTAACTAATAATGATACTAAATAAATAAACAATTGTAGTTTTCAGTAGCTATTCTTAATACAAATGACTTATATGCAGTTATACGATATCAAGTATTCCTATTAAATACTAATATTTTTTTACAGATCTATTTTACCTATATTTAGGACCTTAACAGGTACTATCACTTGACCTGAGAGGTACTCTACTCTCTCCTGATTACCGAACTAGAGATAGACCATCAGATGCAGTTAAATGTCATACCCAGAACACCCAATTTTTAGGGGTTTACTCCTCCACAAGGGATAGCGTATTCTATGCCTCGTCGACAGTCACCCGAGTTCATTTTCAATAGCTATGACAGTTACGTCAAGCGTGCGTTCGTTTGTCCCTATCTTCGGAGGCTTGAAATGCGCATCGAGCAGTAGTGTTTTAATACAACGGTATATCCCGCGTCTTATATACCAGGAAAGCGGGCTTATACTTTCAACGATAAAGTTGAAGAATACTAATAATTGGTTAAGTTTATCAATAACTTTGATCGCTTTCACCCCTTCATCTTGGGATCGGTGTAAAGCTCAATAATTAAAATGGATTTCATTTTGTTTTTCACGCCCACCCCTAGTAATGACGAACGGAAGTTGATTTGTAAGAATCAAAAGTAGTCATCCTTTATTTCTCACGCACGCAGAACTTCCGGTTTGAATGAATCAGATCGATATTAACTGTCGGTCAACAAGCCGTGTCATCCGGTGATGCAAAGCTTAACACGTAGACGTCCGCTCAAGCTAAAAATGTTTGCGACAAATTATTGACTGTTTTTTTCTTTTTTCTTTTTTTCGGTTCTTCCTTCCTGCCGTTTTTTTAACACAATATTTTTTAAATGTCAGAATGAATACGAATTTCACATTAAAAAAACAAAACAAATGCCTATTAATGTTGAATTTATACTTATTACGATTTAAGATGCCTTCTTTTGAAGGCGAACCTGCTGGTATCAAAGATGGAGCTTTACATATCACTCCAATACGGTTGAGCTTGAGCCACACGAAACGAGCCACCAACGCCTACTGTAACATATGTTCAGCAAGACGACGATCAAAATCGTACTAACGAGTTCGAACTGAACAGAGATAAATCACTTGAGCCAGTCTAAGTCAAACATAGGTTTGGTTTGGTTTTGTATCATGACATATCAACCATTGTAGGTTATTTGATGCCTAATCGTGTATATATATATATATATGATTTGTACATTCATTTTCTTGATAACATTCGTAAATGAGCCTGAGCTCTTTTTCCACAAAGTTAAATGGTTTCAACTATTGTTATATAACAGTCACGATATAACATCAGTCATTTGTTTGCACATAGAGTTTATTCTATTTGACCCATGCATAGGACCATATCAGGTGCTACCATTTCGGGTCAGAGTGGACCTGGGAGCAATGGCAATAAGGGGGTACTCCACTTTCCCCAAAGCTCCGAAGCTGGAGCCTCGCCATCAGATGGTTTAAGATCATATTTAGGATACTCGTTGGGGAAGGGGGTCTTATTACCCCTCTGCAGAGATGCAGTCGGTGTATTTTACGGCCGTAGTCGACTGGGCTCTCTGACAAACAGAATAAATATCTTCATACCCAATGCTTAATGATAATACGTAGATTTCTCGGCCAGAAAGTGTAGCTGATTTCAACTCAGAAAAGCAAGATCCTAGTTATAATACCGAGAAGCCTATATATATATATATATAAACAAATGGAATGATTGGATAGACAAGTGATTTCTCCAAACGTTGTGTGCATACGCCTCAATGGAAAAAAATTCAATGTTTTGAAGGTGCAGTTAATATTTCAGAGTGAAAGTAAAGTGTATTCGATAGTTTAGACGTGAGTTTAGTTACGGCTTAACTGATTCATTATAAAAATATTGTTAGATTAATTTACAATACACGTTTTTTTTGTTGCACCAATCAAAACCATTATCATAGAATACTCGTTTATACATACGCACATATTCTTGTTAAATACATTATATATACATTCATGTTAATGACATTATATACATATTTTCTCATTAAAGACATTAACCCTTTCTCTCGTTCCCTCTCTAAATATTTCTTGTGAAAGACACACCCACACACACTTATATGTACATACTTTCTGTTTAAAAGCATATGTGTGTGAGTATTTTTTTAAAATGATTATATATATATATTACACTCGTTATAGACATAATAAAAACATTTTTCCTTAAAGACATATATATTCCTGTTATAGACGTTATATATATATATATATAACACAGTCAGATTCTTCCCCAGTCTCTCATCGTTTACATTCTGAAGTAGACAAGCTTCCTGGCCTTTTAATCTTTGGCCTAGCACTAGTAGAAAAGTTTGCTAACAATTGGAGTCCAAAACCACTTTTATAGCAAGTCAAGAGGAGAGATAAACGTATAACAAGTAAGATTGTGGGAGACATTAAATTATTTCAGCTGTTGAAGTGGGGTATGGACTTAAAAACAACTGGAACAAATCGTATAAATGATTCGTTCTGAAAAAGGAAGTATTTTTTTTCTTTTCTGATTTAGAATAGAGGCAAATAAGAATTACTTCCGTCCCATAATAGTTGTTACATTTAGTCAAGGAAATATATATATATATACAGATTTTGCTGCTATTATGAGATAGATGTGGTATTTTCTTTGGTATTCGTACGTTTCGATCTGTTGTAGCTGTACCGTATATACCATGTATAAGTCAATTAGCAGATAGTTGGACACCTGATTTATGGTCTATATCAGACCCCAAGGATTCTAAACGTAAACTCTTCAATCAGCCGACACTAAGACATGGTATTTTAAAAATTGGGTTACCACAAGGTTGCATGACGTGTTAGCAGGTGGAGTGTTGAATTCAGAGCTGTCCTTCTCCTAGCCTGGTTGCCTTAGAAAGGTTAGAGAGCCCAGCCTGCCCTTTCTGCAGTTTTACTCATAAACAGAAGGGGGGAAGAAAAGATGGATTCATGCCTTTTCTCGTTCAAAGTTTGAACTCAGCAGACCGATTCTATTCACACCGATAACAGTTAAACCACCTGTACTATATAATTATCCAGAGATGACGAGTTTGGAATTATTTTAAACTAGATTATGAGAAGTTTTATATAATTCTACAGGAGTGCTCGATGCATGGCTATTAATATATATGTATCAAAATCATATATATATATATATATATATATATATATATATATATATATACACTCTTCAACAGAGCAAATATATTCGTAAAATAAATTGAAAGAAAATTCAAAAGACTGTCAATATACCATTATAAACTTATTTCGACAAGTCGTAGACTTGGAAGCTTTAACCCAGTTCCAAAATGATGTTTCACATGTTATGAATGGGTGAGTTTCGGCCTTTTTTATGTTTCTTTTCTTGTTGGTGTTGTTTTTGTACAAATAAACAATATTTTGTGGATCTGTTTATATTTTGTAAAAAAGCCATGTGAAGCGGCAAGCTGAGTCTGTGACTAGTTGAAATAAATTAATTATGACACATTGACAGTCCACTGAGTTTGTTTTTATTTTACACACACACACACATTATTTTTCTCGACTCTTCAAGAGTATTAACTTAAAGAAATTTCAGGTCAGAAGATATTTAAGACATTATTAATTCTTCACAAAGAGAATTAAGACTTAAGAGTTTTCATCAGTTTGGTTTATTATTTAAACGGCACATCAACTCTTTATGAGTTATTTAATGCCGAAATTTATTTCATTTGTAAATGCACGATTACAACCTTAATTATATTTTCAAACTTCTATTAACGTCATTTTAAAATCACTTTATTTTTTTATTAGAATAATTATTTGTTTGCCGACAATTATATGATATCAAGTATTCGTATCGAATACTAATAATTCAAGCAGAATTATATGGTTTAAAGTAACTATTTCTACTTAACAATAATAATTTTTTGCACACAGTTGTATGGTTAACTCATTCTATTACTAATAATTTACAAGTAATTATATCGTATCAAGTAACGCCTAATAATATTAAGTCTGTTTTTTTGCAAAAAAGTAATTATTCTTAATACTAATAACTGGCATATAGTTTAGTGGTTTCGAGTTTGTTTTTTTTTCAAACATTAACAATTCTATTAAATGATAATCATCTGTTTGTTTAGGTTTTAAGGTATATCAATACTTGTAGGTTATTTAAAGCTAAATCCTATTAATACCTATCAAATAGGATTTGAAAATCACTTTTTATAGATAACATTTTTAAATTTGCCTGAGCTCATTTTTTCCACAATTAAATGGTATCATGTGTTGCTATGAAACACAAAAAATTTAATTGAACATCAGTCATTTGTTTGCACACCGAAATGATATATGTATAACTAAGTAAATAGTTTGTAGGTAATTTTATTTTCGAATCAGAACTAATTTCTTTGTATACAAGTCTTGGTATCAACATAGTTAAATGGTTTCAACTATTGCAATCTAACACTAATATTTCTATTTAATATTAATTATTCGTTTGCATACAGTGAAGTAGTTTCAAGCATTGCTATTTGACACTATATATTCTATTCAACACTATTCCATTATCTGCACACATTACAGGGTGGAACGATAAAATTGTTGCCCGAGAAAAGATGACCTGATTCCATTTCCGTTTAATGAAAACCGGTTTTCTTTTTTTGTTGCAGATCATCTACTAGTTAGCCAGTTGTGAACAAATCCCAAGAACGATAGGAGCCTTCTATCATGTCTGAAAGTGACACAATGTTCAACGAGCGAGATCGGAGATGCACCGTTGTATAACTGATGCTCTATACCGATCCAAGTTATGACAACAGGACATTTGCCAGCACCCTCAAAATGCAAACCTGGATTGCCACGAATAACAGGGACGTGCCCAGGGTGATGAAAAAGTTTCCAACTACGGTTATGGTCTTTGGTGTGGTTTCAAGTAAGGGCCTCATCATGCCACCACACATCTTCGAAGTCGGTTTGAAAGTCAACATCAAAGTGTACCTGAATGTACTGAAGAGTGTAGTGATCCTCTGGTGCAATCAGGTGGCCGGTGGCAGACCCTGGGTGTGGCAGCAGGACTCGGCACCGGCCCACAAGTCCAAAGAGACCCAGGCTTGGCTTCAGAAGGAGTGCTACGACTTTGAACCCTTCTCCTGGCCCCCCTCCTCTCCTGACCTGAACCCGCTAGACTACTTCGTTTGGTCATACGTCGAGAACATCACCAACATGACCTCCCACATCACCAAAGCCAGCCTGATCGCCGCCATCCACCGAGTATTCCCCGACCACCCGCCGGCGCTTGTGTTCCGGATCCGTATCGAGACGGTGATTGAGGCTGAAGGCGGCTACATTGAATAGATGTCAGCTCTACTACATAATCAAGTTACCCGAATTGATTTTTCCAATAAAAAGTTTTAAAATAAAGCTGTAGTGTTGTTTTCTTAAGGACGACAATTTGATCGTTCCACCCTGTAAAATGGTTCCAAGTATTTCTATGTAATACCAATAATTCTATGAAGGGGTACTCCACACTTCCAAGAGCACCAGAACTAAAGCCTCACCATCAGATGCAGTTTAGGGTCATAACAAGTACAACCCTTCTTTTTGGGGGTGGATGGAGAATCTTACAACTCTGCAGGGAATACAGTTGGCATATTCTATTCCCCGCCGACAGGGCTAAATGAATTTTGAGAAGGCATGAATCCAAATAAAACCATCAGTTTCACAACTCTTCTATATAGCATTGTGAGTTTACCTTTTCAAACTTGATGATCGCTTCTAAGCAAGATTTTTACAAGGATTTTTTTTAAATATGCTTATTTTCATTTAGTAATTGTATTAAAACAATTTTCTTTTTAAAAAATAGAACAATTACCAGAAATTTAGTATTCAGAACAGCAACACATGACTAATTACCTTGTTATATTAATTGCAATCCTTGCGTTATTTTTCTGCTTTGAATTCTCAAAACCAAGCGACTAGAAGCAAATTGTCTGTCTGTTCAAATAATTATAAGCAGTAATATATATAAGTAGAGCCCATACATTAGCACACCCAAACATTTTTTTAAATTTTTTTCTAAACCAAAAGATACCAGAATGTTATTATTTCTCGTAGAATATTATGCAATCAAAACGGATATTATTAGGTAATATTACCCAACTCTAGAGCATTGAAATCCTATAATCAAAAGTAGGTGGCCGTCCAAAAATAAGAATCCCATACTCTTACACACACACACACACACATATATATATATATATAGGCAATTTTATTTTTGATTAGAGGTTTTCAATTTCGTATTGTTCATTGGTTTTTCGACGTACAAATCCAAGAATTATTTATAAATGCCGCTGCCCGTTTTATTTATCTTCTTTGCAAAAAAATTATATAGCTTTAAGGAATTGTTCTTGATATAAATAAGTTGCTCTAAGTTATCAGGTTTTATGTATTTCTATCCTAAATATAAAGTCATATAGACTTTTATCATTTAAAATATTTCAAGCTATTATATAGTTTGAAGTAACTAATTATTTCTTTGTGAATAATTTTTCTTTGAATAATTATTCTTAGTAAAAAATAATTTTCAAAATAGTTTCGAGCACCCCTTTCTAATATGAATAATTATCAAACCGGGCGCCTCGGATGATGTAATGGTTAGCAAGTTAGACAAGCAAACCTTTACGAGAGAGATCGAGTCTCATAGGGTACCACATTCATACGGCTTTGTGCCACATCTAAATTAAAAACTTAGTTAATTACAAATAATTTACCAACTGATTGCTGTTAGCTGAAGATGGGACCCTATTCCAAGTCAAAGTGGACTAAGGAGTAAAAAGCAATGAAAGGGTGACTCCAACCTCATCAAAGAATGAGAGAATGTCGTTTAGTGCGATGCCCAAGACACCGGCAGATAGAAAAGTGTCTTACCCCTCTATAACAGATGTAGTTGGCGCCTCCAACACCAGTGAACTTGATGCCCGGCTTTGTGACCGACAGCAAACGGTCTGTCACGAGAACTCTAGCAATAGTTAAGAGAAACGGTCACAAGGAGGTAAGGATTTTTTAAGGGTCAGGCTGTAAGTTATTAACGGACGGGGAAAGGGACCAGGAACAACTCCTATTTCGGAGCTCTCGAAACTGCCCTCTACATCCTATTGGGAGTGGGCTAGCGATTCCTTTATCGATACAGAATACTATTTCACGTTTTCCTAATTTAGGACTGGTATTGCGGAGTTTAAAACTCAGTTATAAAGTGAGTGCTATTTTTCTGTGACCATGTGTCTGACTTTCTTTCTTTTTTTTTTCCTGCTGAGAACCATTTGTCCTCTATTCATCTCACCTTTGTCTGCAGCAACTTTTGTCGATCCCTCTAATGCGATGGTATTCTAAATCCCGATAACAGGGTGACCAGTATTGTAGACTTCGGTAATAAATACGTAATAACATCCGTTTTGATTTCACAAGATAAATCAGAAAAGAATGATAAAATCTTGGAATCAAATAATTTAACCAATTCTCATTCAAATGATCAACTTTAATCAGTTCGTGTAAAAACAACGTGAAATTTAAGGTTGTTTTTTTTTTCAGGTTTAGAAATAACACGTTTAAATTTTAAACATAGAATTTTGGCAAATTTTTACAAATGCTGTTACAATTAAATCTTTGGTTTCATTGTTTAAAGGCATATAAACTTTCGTGGGTCATTTGACGCCAAAGCTATCCTTACAGAAGGACAGCCTCGATGTTATTCAACCCAATGCTGAGAAATAAGGGGCCTCATACATTTCCCAAGAGAATCATTTCTAAAGTGTGCGTAATTGCGAGATTGGAGTTCGAACTCGGTTACTTCCCAGCTGCAGTTCGGAACTTTAGCCACTACACTACGGAGATTTCCTCGTTGCAATTCGAGATAATTTGATAACTACTCAAGTTATTAGATTACGAAATTAAATTATTTTTTTAAAATACCCTGTATATTTCGAATGGCATAAAGATTTCTTCAAACACCCTATATAATGTTGTGCTAGAAATAAGAAAATACTGGTATTTTTGATTTAGAAGATAATTAACTTTTTATATGAAAGATTTTTAGGGCTGTACTTATTCATGGATGATACCGTTTTATAGGCAAATTTGCTTTAATAATTTTCTATGCAAATAAAGTGACATGCTTCACAAACAAGCTTTTTCTCTGCAAATGAAACTCACCTCTTATTTTTCTTTTATATCAATGAAATGATTCAATTTTTATCATATTTAAATTTAGCAACCAATATGAAACGCTGATCTGTTCGCCAGCGCATTTGCTAATCGATATTTGAAATAATACATTTAAATTCTAGAAAAATTTCCAATACGAAAAAAAAAAATTTCCAATACGAAAAAAAAAGTAAAATAAAGCTACTTTTCTACTTTCCAAAATGTTAAAGCTTGTCATACCAAGATTAAAAAAATAACAAATTTACCCCCTATAAATTACTGAATATAAAAATTCCTCTTCTGAATTGTCCGTATTATTACGAAGCGTCGTTTTATTCATATCTGGAGGAAAATGAAATAAACAGTTCACAGATCATATATATATATATATATATATATATATATATATATATATATATATATATATATATATCGGCTGTGGTGGGTAGATTGTCGCCATTTAAGTTTATTAACTTTACATATGCACTTTGCTTAAGGTTTTGTCTACTGTCTAACAAACAAGAGTCAGTTGGACACAGTCTATGAGGAAAACAGCATCATGACGCAATCTAATCCTCCAGAAATTTGAAAACGACTCGTTGTACTGCGTGGTATTCACGTCGGAACGTCCAATAGAAATATAACATGAGATTTGAGTATCAATCTAACGAGAGATTCATGATGCTATGCCTCCAGTTATCTTCTCATATAGCCCCAGACTCAACACAGATGCCTCCATCAAGTGCATGGAGAAGATAATTCTACCCTGGATCAAGAGGGTGGCTGCTGGAAGACTACGTCTGGAAACAGGATTCTGCGCCATGCCACACAACTAGGATAATCCACTCTTGGCTGTGAAAAATATTTCTGAGACTACATCGCCTCTAATATCTGACTGCCTTACTCTCCAGATTTCACTCACTTTGTGTGGGGCTCAATTAGGCGAGAGACCAACAAAACTACGTGTAGAACCAAAAATGAACTGAAGGCAAGGGTAATGGCACGATTTACCAATTTAAGTAAGAAGACCGTTAGAAATACTTTTAAGGGATTCCAAAGTCGTTTGGAGATCGTGGTTGAAACCAACGGCGGTTTCATTGAATAGATTAAATCTAAGGTATTGCAAGATATTTTTAAGTAATTTTGGTAAATACATCTAATGGAGCTAGAAGATGTCAAAGTTATTTTCATTTTACTTAATTTGGACGACAGTTTAATTTAAATCACTGCATCCCCTCTCTCTCACTCTTTATATATATATATATATATATATATATATATATATATATATATATATATATATATATATTATATATGTGTGTGTGTGTGTGTGTGTGATAAAACGAAAGAGTCTGTCTGATGGTTTGGTTTCTTTGGTTTCAATGGCATATCAACTCTTTTAGGTTATTTAAGGCCAAAGCCATTCTCCTAGAAGAACAATAGTGGTACTATTTAACCCATAGCTGGGAGGATAAGGGGATTTATACCTTTCTCAATGGTATTTGCCGAACGTGAACGTAATAGCGCGACTGGAGTACGAACTCGCATACTACGATTCCGCAGTCCATCGCTTTAACTATTACACCACGAGGACACCCACCAGTCTGTCTGAGGATTACTATATATGCACACACATACACGTGCATTTGCTATATTTATAAATAAAGGATGCTCAGTACTATTAATAGAGCATATGTATATAAGCTAGGATAGCGGAGACAGACTTAACTGTGCTTAGTGACTGTCAGTTTCTCGCCAATGTGTTCGTCTGATGAAGGCAAGAAACTGACTGTTACAGGCACAGTTGACTATGTCTATGCTAATTCATATACATCATAATTTATTTAGGAAGTAAGATGAAGTTAAAAGAGGATAAAAATTCATGACTCAGTGTTTCACGTTGTCGATCTTCAGGTGAGGTAGGATTTTAACCTGCACACCTGAGGATTATAATAATCTTATTTTTTAATCGAAATATATTGTAATACTGCCCTGCATTTTATGTACTGTAAAGATTCTACGGATCAAAACTCATATATAAGCCCCCACACACACACATATATATATATATATATATATATATATATATATAGACTTAGTCTAACGTAAAGTTGGACGGGTTTTGATCCCGGCTTCGAGCGTCCTGCGTGTCTAGCCACACTGAGGAGTTCTGATAGAACGAAACAGTCTGTCTGTGGATGACAATATATATAAGTCTACAATTTATTATTGTACCTGTCAGTATCGCATCGTGCGTAAGCAATCATCATTTGATTTTACTGATGAAAGTCACTTGAAACTAAAAGTAACAGTTTTGAATTCTCACTGGTTATATATTAAGAGGAAAAAAGATAATCTGATTTTTCTCTTCTTTTTCATACCGTCGGATTTCATTCCGTTCTATATTATTACTCATTGTGAGTTTTCATACCAGCGTTAAGTGATAGTCTCAGCTAGAGTCTGAAAACAACGAGTCTCCAGGACTCTTCTCAGTATTCTGGCCGATCCCATTAATGCTTTAGTTTGGATGGTCTTTACTACTCCTCCGCTTTCCAACTCATCCAGCACCCTTATCAAGACTTTGGGGAACGTTCCGAGTGTATTATTATCATTATTATTATTGTTGTTGTTTAAATTTGGTTTGGTATGGTTTGGTTTGGTTTTATATATATTTACCAACCCCTCCCCAGCTATGGGTTAAATAGCACCACTACTGTTCTTCTAGGAGAATGGCTTTGGCATTAAATAACCTAAAAAGAGTTGATATGCCATTAAACAAAGAAACCAAACCAACCCCTCCGCTCGGGCAGGATATGACACAAGATCAATTTTTAAGCGAAGTTTAACAGGTTTGAATTCAGAGTTTTCCGTCTCTTAGACTATTTGCCTCACCAAGGCTGAAGAACCTAGTCTGCCCTACTATTTACCCATAGCTGGAGGGAAAATAATAAGATTCATACCTTTCCCTAGGGTATTAGTGCTATGTAAAATGCAGTCTCGTCCAGAATTTGAACTCGTGTCACAGTGTCCATTTCCTACGGCGATAACCATAACATCACGGGCACCTCCTTTGGTTTGGTTGTATGGAATATCAACCATTCTAAGTTATCTAATGCCAAATCCTTTGTCATACATATAAACAGTTCTATTTCAAACAATTCAGTTTAGTATAAGTACTCTGCTTTGTTCTACGTGATCCATAGATAGGATGCTACCATTCCGGGCCTGAATGGACCTGGGAGCGAGGGCAATGAAAGGGTACTCCGCACTCCCCAAAGCTCTGCATTAGTGAAGTCTCACTATTTGTTTAATGTTATATCTAAGACACTCTTACTCCTCTGCAGAGAAGCAGTCGATGTATTCTGCAGCCCCAGTTGACAGAGCTAAGTACATTTAAATGTTCTCAAATAAAGAACAAAGCAATTGTGGAAATTTTACTGCATAATGATAATTTTTTCTATGTCGGTATTCTCACTGAATGCCATTTTTAATCGCTTAAATTCTTGAAACAACAGATAACAATAAAATGCTTGTTAAAAGCATCATGGGCTGCTGTAACAAGGGGAACATAACAGGTGGTCTCGTGAAGTTTTAATCAAAAATATATCATTTTATTTTGGTTAATATATCATATTTACCAACCCCTCCGTTCGGGCAGGATATGACACAAGGTCATTTTTTAAGCAGAGTTTAACAGGTTTAAATTCAGAGTTTTCCTTCTCCTAGACTAGTTGCCTCACCAAGGCTGAAGAACTCAGTCTGCCCTACTATTTACCCATAGCTGGAGGGAGAATTATTGGATTCATACGTTTCCCAAGGGCATTAGTGCTATGTGAAATGCAATCAGTCTCGTCCAGGATTTGAACTTGTGTCGCCGTGTCCATTTCCTACGACGATAACCATTACATCACGGGCAATATATATATGGATATAACTTTGATATATTTGCATTGAACTCTCGAATTTCGACACGTTCACCTCGTAAACAAATTCATATTTTATAATTATAGACTCAATATTCTTAGACAGTTCTCTAGGCAACTATGTAAAAACTAGCCTCACTAACCTTATATTTAGTCTGTAGCCTCAAATTGGTTTTCAGAAAATAACGATTCCTTCGTCAAATGTCATATTTTACAAGAATATGACTGCTCTTAACAAATATTGTCGTACCTCCAACTGGATGCAAAGTAAATTTGTTTATATCAGTTGATCTGCAAGAATATTTCTCTGATTACAATTCATCTAAAATATTTCTTGATAAATACAAATTTTCTACAATAGTTTATCTACAGATATGATTTGCCGACATGATTATTTAATGTTTAAACGTATTAAATAGTCTAAATCAAATGAGATAGGAATTTATGTTTACCATAATCCAACCCTATTTTTTAAATCATCTTTATATTCCTTTGTGGGTAAATGTCACCCGTAGTTAAATCATTGCAGACAAAGTATACATCCTGATGAATCAACATAGACAAATACCCACAGAAAAAAATATTGTAGACAATTTATACCTCTAGATAATTTATCATAGACAAGATGAATCTCCAAAGAAATTATCGTAGACATTCCATATACTCATATAATTTATCATAGACAATTACAACTGTAGAGAAATATTATTATTGATAATTTTGTAAGAAACTCTGCTGAAAAGCTAATAAAATAAATAAAATGAAAATAAAATAAAAGAATTATTGGTAATTAAATATTTCATGAATAATCTTGCTCAAAGTAAAAAATAAAAAAAAGTTAAGAGGAATCGAGTAAAAGAGAAAAAAAACTTTTCTCCTAAGCGTTAAGTGCAAGGTATTTTTCATTTGTCTCCACCGTAAGAAAAAAAAAAAAAAAAAAAGGAAATACTACTAGATAATTTTTTTTTTCGAAGCTTCCGTTCTTCAAAACTATGAACGTTAGCTTCTGGTGAAGACCAATAAAAAAAATCCTTCTGGTGAAGACCAATAAAAAAATCCTTCGAGGTGCATACGCAAGGAAAAAAAAGCATTGATTTTAGACAGTACAAAGCGAGATAATAAAAAAAAGAAAAAAAGAAATATATTTTTTAACTGTGCAATATATCGTAAGACGTTTCCAAGTTTATCAAGAGGCATCCACGTATGGTCAGGCAATACACGGGTTAACGGAAATGCATTCATACGGACACTAGGAGAGAGAGAGAGACAAACAGAGGGAAATTAAGAAAGAGAGAGCGGTCAACCGTAAACGCCCTTCGTGTCAGGAAAAAACAAATTTAAAAAAAAAATGGTTTAGCATGCTGACAAAGTGACTTTTTTTTTGGTGAAAAAAGAGGATAGAGCAAAGTGATTGATTTTTTGATTTAAAAAAAAAAAAAGTACAAATACAAATTTAAACTGTGTCTATAAACTGAAGAGACAATGAAAACTAATTCGTAAACATACATGCTGAAAATGTTTCTAAGATTGACCTACAACAGAAGATGACCTTTTTATTTAAAAATAATAATTAAAAAATGAATATATAGACAAGCATGATCATAATGTATCAATTGGATAATTTCATAGTTTACCGAACAGTTTAAAACGCCCCTCGTTTGCTCGAAACAAAAATCAATGCTTATTTGATTTAATTCAAAATCATTAACAAAAGCTACAACCTTGAAATGCATCAAGTATCTACGAAAGAAATAGATAGTTAAAAATATTGAAACTCATAAAACACAGTTTTTGAAGTTTATTATTAAAGCTTTCTGTGGCTCCAGATGTTTTATTAGTAGCCAGAGTAACAAAAACTAATGCTTTGGGGCAGGAATCTTATGTGCTTGGTGTATATTTGAATGTTGTATATGCGTGAGGAATAAGACAAATGAATATGGCTAGTATTGTCTGTGGTTGCGAAAGGATTCAGCAAATATTTAAACCTGGATATATGTTGGATAGAATATTCCTAACACTAGTAATGTATACATTATTATATAGTTTAAAGGAACCATTCATATTTGAGGCAAGTAGCGGCTAACGTGCTGGATAGTGACATTGTATTATGTGAGTTCGAACTTCCGTCGTGCTATAACGTTCACTTCCAAAAAATACCGAGGGTAAAAGTATTAACTTCCTTATTCTCTTATTTATAGGTTAAATATTATAGGTTAAATATTATTCTCTTATTTATAGGTTAAATATTATTGTCCTTTGATAAAGATGGGAGTCGGCATTAAATAATCCACAAAGTTTGATATACCATTAAACGAAGAAATAGAAACCTATTTGTTCTTAATATTCATTTGTTTATCCATATTTACCTAACCCCTCCGCTCGGGCAGGATATGACACAAGGTCAGTTTTTTAAGCGGAGTTTTACAGATTTGAATTCAAATTTTTCCTTCTCCTAGACTAGTTGCCTAACCAAGGCTGAAGATTTTAGTCTGCCCTTCTATTTTACCCATAGCTGGAGGGAGAATAATTAGATTCATACCTTTCCCAAAGGTTTTAGTGCTATGTGAAATGCAATCAGCCTCGTCCAAGATTTGAAGCGTGTCGCCGTGTCCATTTCCTACGACGATAACCATTACACCATGGGCACCTCATTTGTTTATACACAGTTATAGTTTCAAGTTTTCCTGTCCAATACTTAAAATTTTCAAGCTGATCTATTTGACTCGTAGATGATATTTTAACGGATACTACCACTCCGCAGAGTGTTTGGGTGAGTATATGTAATCGCCTAACTTATTAACCATTATATCACACAAAATATCATTAAAAAATTAGTGCAGCTAACATTTAAGTCAGCAGATATGGAGCTCCAGGTAGGGATCGAACGTATTCATTATCATCAATGTGTACTGACAACGCAAATTCCCTTGACTCTTTCGCGCCATCTGTCCCTATCGGTTATCGCTCCAGGCAGGTCTTCAGTGCGGCATCCAGTGCCCGCACATAACTGATATATCTAAGTCTTTGTTGGTCGGTCAAGACTGGTGTGTCCACGTGTTGGAGTTCACAGAAGAATGTCGTTTATGAATTCGTCCCAGCATGTTTTGCACGTTTTACTAGGGTAGTTTGTGAGATGGAAGGTAAGTGGCCCTATAGCTGTTATTTTGTTGGGAGCTGCACCCAAGATGTGTTCAGAACAGCATGCAGCATATTTCCGTAGATCCCATTTATTTTTTTCCTCCAAGTGTTTTGTTAAGGTCTATGTGGTGCAAACATGCAGAAGTACTAACACGGCGACAGGTTTAACGAATTCAGGTTTTATTATACGAGAGAAATTAGATTTCTGAATGATCGATAAACTGTCAATAACAGTCTTCACTTTTCTCGTGCGTATATTAACATCGTTTTCTCTAGATGAGATGTTGCTACCAAGGTATGTGAACTGCACTACAAAGTCAAAGTCATCATAATTGATAACCATTCGTAGCAAAAAGAAGGGGTCTTATAACATTGAATAAAATAAATGGATAAATAACTTTTTAACTATATTTTTATTTTACAAGACTAAAATATGTACAGTTTGTTAAAATTTTTACTGGAAGAGACCATCACTGATTGGACCTAAGGGTTTAGGTTTCTTTGCTTAATGGCATATCAACCGTTGTAGGTTATTTAATGCCAAAGCAATTCTTCTAGAAGAACAGTAGTGGTACTATTTAACCCATAGATGGGAGGATAAGGGGATTCATGTCCGAAAGTGAACGTAATAGCGCGACTGGAATACGAACTCGCTTACTACGATTCCGCAGTCCATCGCTTTAACCATTACACCACGAGGACACCCCTGATTGGACCTGGCCTAGGGGTTAGAGTGTTCGCCAATGGTCCGGGAGACCTGGGTTCAATCCCAGGTCGAGTCATACCAAAGACTCAAAAAATGGTGCTTGATGCCTCCTTGCTTAACACTCAGCATTATAAGGTACGGATCAAGGGTAAAGTAGAGCAATCTAGGGAAAGGATTAGCGCCCTCCCCTACACATTGGTGTAGTAGCTATCGAAAAGGGAGCTTTCGGGTTACCCTCGACTATGGTCGCCAACTTTACTACTATATATATATATATATATATATGCGAGGGTCTTTCAGGTGAGGGGAATATTTTCGAAAAAGATCTAAAATATTGTTTTTGCAGATTTTTTTTTCTGTAAATGTAAACGCAGCATTGTTTGAAATTGGTTTATAGCAAAAATAATTTTAATCTTACAAAAATATTTGTTTTGAGGCTATTCAAAAGAGGCGACAAATCAGTGGGCTTCTGGCCTGAACAGAGGTCTGTCATCAACGTTTTAGTGGCTGAGAAGTTCAAATCATATACAATTTACAGAGGAAGTAATGTGTAGGAAGAATCAAATCTTAGTAAAAAAAAAAATCTTCACAAATAGGCTAGTGGCAAATCCATATTTAGCCTGAGTAATATCGAGACCAAATTTTTAACTCTAATTATATATATATATATATTGAAGTGTGTATATTTTGGCAGCAAGTTATTATTCAAGCAAGTTTTGTTAAAGACGATGGTACATTTTTAATTTAATTTTTACTTTTTCAAGTCTCCTTGTAATTTTTCTTGCGTCGGGATCTAGATGGTAAAAGAATTTGTCCCATATCTTCTGCCCAAGCGCTTTCGACCATACTTTTGGTCGTCATTAGGGGTAGTATAGTTTTGAGTTGACAGTCTGATTTTTTTATTGTTTTAATTATTTACGATATAAGAAAGATTCTCACAGATAATACAATAATTATATATCAAAAAACGATGACAAATCCTAGAAGCAATATGCATAAAAAATTATAAACAAACAAACATAAATAAAGTAGCATTTAACGCAGGCACCAACATACTAAATATTTTTAATAACTAAAAATTACTAACTCTATTAGTAAATCTTTTTCCATCCGAACGTTTTAAAACAAAACCCTGAAAACGTTCCAACTGACAACTTCAAAACAAGACGCTACAAATTATTAAAACAGTTAACTCAAAACTACACTATCCTTGATGACGACCAAAAGTATGGTCGAAAGAAGGGCAGAAGATGTGGGACAATTCCTTTACCATCTAGATCCCGACACTAGAAAAATAATGAGTCTTGAAAAAAAAGATTAAAAATAACAAACAGTGTTTCATAGTCTTTAACAAAACTTGCTAGAATATATATATAAGGAAAACACTGCGGAAGTATTGGACTAATGAGTAGAGTGTTCGCCAGTGGTCTGGGAGACCGGGGTTCAATCCCAGGTCGAGTCATAGCAAAGACTCAAAAAAATGATACTTGATGCCGCCTTGCTTAACACTCAGCATTATAAAGTAAGAATCAAGAATAAAGTGGAGCAATCCAAGGAATGGAGTAGCGCCCTCCCCTACACCTCAGTCTAGTAGCTATTGAAAAGAGAGCCTTCGGGTCACCCTCAACTAAGGTTGCCAACTTTACTTACATTAGAAATTAAATTTCATTGAACACAAACGAAGTTTCCACATGACAAGGGGAAAAGAAGGATGTCGGTTTGTATCTTATTTGGTTTTGTTAATAACAAATGGGATACCTTGCATCAGTAAAATTTTGGACCCTATTATATACGTTTCTTCGTTTCATTATCGTCATTTAGTGTCCATATTTCTTGAGTATTCATTTTAATAAGAACAAGGGATATATTGTAATTTACTAAGCTTTTGTTTAGATGTAACACAAGGCTGAATAAATTGGGCACCCACAGACTTGAAGGTTTGCTAGTCTAGCTTATCAACTAGTACATCACTCTATGAGTCCAGGACAATCGTAGAAACTAGGACGAAAATTAATAGTTGTTGTCTTATGGATTAGTGCACATTCTATGCACTTCCGGCGTGACAGATTTTGTTCTTCATATATATATTTACGATCAGCTCTATTATTTAAGTAATTTTTCGTTAAAAGTCAGCCCAATATGAGTGAGCAAGAAAAGAAATGACAAAGAATCTATGATTTTTCTTAACGCCAAAACCTAGCCAAAAAAATTTTCAGAAATAATTGAACTTTATGGCGTCCATCAAGCCCAGACCTCAACCCCCTTGATTACACTATATGGGGCGTTTTTGAAACAAAACAAATGCAACTTTCCATTCAAATATTAGTTCACTTATTGAGGAGGAATGAGATAAAATGTCAGTAGAATTTATTTTGAAGGCATACAATTCGTTTCCAAGACATGTTAATACAATACTTGAAAAAGTGGTGGCCATATTGAGTAAATTTACTGTTTTGTGCGTCTTATTTTGTGGTTTATTTTTTTAAATTTAAATGAATCGTTTTTTATAATAGAGCTATTTATTATTATACTAGAATATTTCTAATTTTGCTTTCACACCCTATATAAAACGCGTTTAATTAATCGTAGCTGTGATCATAAGTGTTCTTATAGACACCATAGCATTAATTGCTGTGTTTAAAATTCCTTTTATATTCGGCAGTTCTTTTCTTTAAGTTTCTAGAAATTTCGTCGATGTATCTTTTAGAATTTTATTTATAACTTATTTCATTTTCTGTCAATTTTGTAAATTCCTATTTGAAGCGTAGAATCCTCCCCACTTTTTCTTTGCTTATAATAATTTATAAGTGTTTTGAAAAAGTGAAAATTCTTCTAATAATCTGGATTTACCAAACCAAGACAAGAACATTACCAAAGTAGAAACCATCTGGTTTGCTAATCATATATTTATAGTTTGTGGTTTTCAATGGCTCGTTTCTGGAAATTTTTAAAAAGGAAAATCCAAAGTTTAAAAGAAAAAAAAGTCCAGATTGTTTTCCTATCCTTTTAAAGTATTTTCAGCATCGATCAAAGAGATATAAAAGCCGAGCTCATTTGAAAAATATAATTTTTATCCCAGATAAAAATCTGCGAATGGTCCCAGCAATCTTAGTCGATAAAAAGATTTTGAATTTGTTCAGATACAATGTAAAGATTACCCGACAGAAAGTATATAAACAAGCAAACAATTTGTTTTATTTTATTGACTACGATTGCAAAAGCTATGAAGAATTTTAAGACCGAGGTCCAAATTAACTTGATAGTTTGGCAAATTTTCTAGAGAGCAATCATTTCGCCTTTAAATATCCTCTATCGATTCTGAACATGATTTTAGAAAGATATCTATAAATAATAACAAGAATCCTTCTTTTTTTTTCAGATAACATTTTTTTATGTTTTTTCCCCCCAAAAAATGATGAGGGCAATAAAATTTCGTTTTGTTTATGCAGTATTCATATTTAACTCTCAAAAGTATTAAGAGCCTGATAAATTGTCTGTTCAATTACTTTAAAGTAGTTTATATATATATATCTTGAATATTGTACACACAGTGAATGAGACTTGGCGATCATCTTGGTCAAACGATCACAGAGTCGAGAAACAGACAGTCACCAAGCACCGGTAACTCGATGTATACGTTATTTAAATCAAAAGCTACATATACTCTATCGCCGATTTCGACAAACCTTTCTTTGTAAATGCGTCAAATTATACACATACTTACATACATATATGTTTATATCATTAAAAGACAATTTTTTTTGTAAGAATACTTCTACTGAATTTTTTTTCAGTCTTATAAGATTTCTTAAATATTGTGCAATTCTAAAGTAAAAAATAGTCCGAAATTTTCTCCCCGGGCACTTTTCACCATTGCGGGTTATTTGCAAGTGTTAATTAAGTTTTTTTTTTTTTTTTTTTTTTTTTAAAGAGGGGATATTCAATGCCAGGGAGAAAATTTGAATTTTTTTCAATTTAAGAAACCGTGTAAGACAATGAGAAAAAAAATCAATCAAAAATAGTTCTAAAAAAGAATTTTGTGCTTTTTAATGAAACTTCTTTAAGTGAAAGACACTTGCCGAGGCATATATATATATATATATATATATATATATATATATATACATATGTGTGTGTCTGTGTGTGTGATAAATATATGTAAATAAAAAACAAATTTAGTGACCATAGTCAAGTGTGACCGGAAGGCTCCCTTTTCGATACCTACTACATCAAGGTGTAGGGGAAGGCGCTTCTCCTTTCACTGGATTGCTCCACTTTACCCTTTATCCGTACCTTTTAATGCTGAGTGTTAAGCAAGGAGGTATCAAGCACCATTTTTTGAGTCTTTGATATGACTCGCCCTGGGATTGAACGCAGGTCTCTCGGGCCATTGGCGAACACTCTAACCATCATGCCAATGTAAGATTAAAATATAGGTGGTTGAGCACTCTGGCGAAGGGATTTACGGCTGTCGCTTGCATAATGCAAAGCTTTCGAACGAATTGAAAACTTTGATATCCGGTAAAGTATAAAATGTAAACAAACGAACGCTACTACTTAATACCTTATACTTCCTTGGTTCGCTTGTTGGCTGAGCGGTATGGTACTAGGTCTAACATAAAGTTGGGCAGGTTTCGATCCCAGCTTCAAGAGTCCTACGTGTCTAGCCACACTGAAGAGTTATGATACAACGATATAGTTTGTCTGTGGATGCCTATATATGTACACGTTATTTTTAGGCGTATAAGAAAGATGTGTGGAGAAAGTATTTGTATTGTTACCGAGAGACTTGCGTATGACGATTGTCACTGACTAAGTCCACACGAGGATGAGAAAAAAACGTCAGGGTGAGGGCGTGTAAAAATGGTTTATATTTATAAGAATTAACACGAAAAATTAGTTCACATCACATTTAGAATGAGAAGTGATTTTTCAAGGGATATGAATCCCCTCTTTGCTCCTTTCCCAAATATTTTGACAGCGGGGCCGAATGACATCAAATTTTCTTTTTTGTTATTTTTTTTTATAAAGGCAGCTTTTTGTAAAAATCTTAACGGACGTTCTTTTATTCATCATAACTTCATGTAGAATGAATTTCTAAAAATATATATATATATATATATATATATATATCATAAACTTCATTGTTGATATTGTACGATTAAAATATATTTACTATAAGAGGTGAGTAAGCAAAAGTTAATTCTTACATATATAGGTCTAGTTGGTTTCATTCTTTTTTAATGGAGCAATCCAGGGAAAGGAGAAGCATCTTCTCCAATACTTCGATGCATGAACTATCGAAAAAGGAGCCTTAGATTGCCTTTGACTACGGTCAAACTTTATATATATATATATATATATATATATATATATATATATATATATATATATAAAATATCGGCTATTTTGTAACTTAGTAAGTAATCAAGATGAGAGTCAATTGTAATACTTTCCCATAATTTTTACCGGCACAATCTAGACTGCATTTGTTACATTTGCAAAAGGTATACTATGGAAATTCATTATAAATATTCTACTGTTAAAATTATTAGTAAATTGTTTTACAATAAAAATGCATTTGCTGTGGTAGGTAAGGTAGCAAGAGTTAATTCTTATAGATTTTTTTTCTTTGCAAAAGGAAGTATTAGGAATCGAGACGCTACTGAGTCATCAAAGAAAAAGGGATTTTATTGTCAATAAAAAGAAACTAATATATAAAAGTTAGACCAATATACACGCTGATATACAAGGTAGGCTGAAAAGTTAATTGCTTGACCAAGATACTCTCAAGGAATGTGACCAAATGAGGTTTATTCTTCCTCCTTTCGGTTAAACAACGGAAGATATGACTTCATCATATGAACTTTTTAGCCGACCTTCGTATTCAAACAAACTTCGGCAAGAATAATCATGATTTTTTTTCAAATTTGATCTATTTTGTATTTTTGTAAACAATCTCAAGGATACTAACTCAACTGTATTGCTTTTTTTTTGCAAATGCGTCTAGTATGCGTTTTTAAAATTATAAAAATTATACTTTAGAAATTCATTGTAAATATTGTACAATGAAAATGCATTTGATATGTTAAGTAAGGGGGCAAGTGTTAATTCTTATAGTTTTTGTTTTTAATGTTAGCTCTTTTGTACCTCAGACGTCCACTATAAGAGAAAATCAATTGTAATGCTTCTTCATTGTAAGTAAATTGTTTTGCTATAAAAATGCATCATAAATGATCTTATCATGAAAAGGTATTGAAAATTGTTTTACTATGAAAATGCATTTACTAAAATAAGTAAAGATTCACGAGTAAATTCACACAGAATTTTTTTGTACACCTAAGTTGTGGATTTGGAAAGCTACTGAGACATCAACAAAAATGATATTTTATAGTTAACCCTTTTGTAGGCAGAGTTACATTTTTGTCGTTGCAGAAGCTCAATCTAAGACATTTTCTTATCGAGTGCTCGTTGACTAAAGTAATATCCATGTATAGAATAAAATTTGCCCACTCAAAGATTTAAAAAGTATCCACTCGCAAAAGGATTATTAGAAAAAACAAAGATATGGCGTTAGACCAATATACACAATATATAGGAATAAAAAGTGTTACATATGTATATAAACACAGTATTTGTTATTAAGATTATCCTCATCGTCATTTATCTATTTTTCATTCTGTTCTTGAAAATAAATATTTTAGGGCCGAAGTTTTCTGGTAACGTAGTAGAGAATTTGTTTTCGTGCCTACATTAAGATATAAGTTCTAATCGTTTAATTAGTAATAATAATGATAATTGTGGTGGTGGTGGTATCATCCCTATTTTCGATACACAATGGACTTTTCGAATAATGATATAATATTTTACTGTAATCCACTCAGGGAATAGGTGGCAAGAGCTACACTGGTGACATTGTATTACTTGTTTTACTGTAATGTCTTTATTCTTCTCTCTTAATATGTTTTTGTCTAAATACTACTACTTCTACTACCAATAATAATGAATAAACAATAATAATAATTAATAAACAAACAAAAATAAATAAACAAATAAATAAATAAAAATACAAGCGCGTGATATCGCCCCCCACCCACCCCCAAAAAAGCAAAGAAAAAAGAGCGTTTGAGGGTCTGATGAGTGTATGCTTTGAACTGTTCGGTAAACCATTAAAATGACCTCGAGAGAAAACTGCAACAGTGGCATGTTATCGACGCCACCCCCATGCAGAAATACAGAAGTGTCGCTGTCACAGTTGGACCCACCAATGCCTGACTGCCCACGTGACAGGCTGCTTCCGCCTCCTCCTATGCCTCCGACTCCACCGCCAGTCAGTCCCCTGGGCCGGTTGTACGTAGATGTCAGCTGATACCCAACAGATGACGACGTTGACATTCCTGTCAGCAAGAAAATATAGGCAAGTAGACTTAAGACTTCACATTCAGGTAGAGATGATACAAATTACACTTTTTTTTTTCTGTAGATATTTCGAATCGCAAAATGAAGTTTCTTTTGTCTCTTTCTTTAAAAGAAAATGAAGGCTTAAATTCAGGTTGATTCATTTATATGTTACGCGGGTGATTTAAAATGCGAGAAAGAGAAAGAGAGGAAAGGGTGGGGGTTGAGGAAGGGTTAGGATCATTCACACACAAACGACAAATCCAACAATGTTCAAGAAAATAACCATCGTGATCCCCAGTGATGGTTTTCCTACTATCAAGATGTCATATCTATCAATAGTGCTCACTATCGGTGATAAGCAAATATAGATTTAATTTCGGATAGCATAGACACAATGTCAGTGATGCTTGGTGACAGTCAATTTCTTTTCTTAATGGAGTAATCCAGGGAAAGAAGTAGCACCCTCCCCTAAACCTCGGTATTGTAGCTATGGAAAAGGGAGCCTTCAGGTCACCCTCGATTACGGTCACTAACTTTACTATGTATATCTCAAATGCCAGCTCTTTTGTATCTTAGTAAGCATATATATATATATATATATATATTTGTAGTGCTCAATATCGGTGATAGACCAAATATAGACCTAATTTCGGATAGCATAGACGCAGTGTCAGCGGTGCTTGGTGACAGTCACTTTCTTACTGATGTGATCATCATATCCAGTTGTTTCCATAAGGTAAGTATATCTTCATTTGCTGTTGTGGTTGTTCTTCTTGTCATCATTATTTGTTTATTTATTCATCTTTTACTAAATCTTTGAAATCAAAAATGTTTAGGTAACTAAATAGAAGCTTGTTTTTATGCCGACATTTAGAGATAAGTTCGGATCGGTTATTTAGAACTAATAGATTAATAAAAATAAAAATAAAGAAATGATACTAAATAAAAACAACGAAAATAATAAAGTAACCTTCAGAGTAAATTAATTCACAAACCACTTAATTTATCTAGCCACGTAAATAGCCATGCAATATAAATTAAACCCTTTCAGAATGCCCTACAAAATAGATCACCGTTCGTATCATACTCCTCACAACAGTATATAAAGGGATACCAACGATATCGTTCGAGGCCATCTGACATGGATTCCGGGAAGACTGGTGCTCCTTGAGCCTCAAAGAGCCATCTCCACCGGCTCTAACCCTCTTCAGTGGGGCTAGGTTTATCGCCTAGCACCTGAGGCGCTCCTTTATAGGGGAATGCTGACGGGACTCGAGGAATTTTTGTGAGCAACGGTCCTGTGCTTGTTCCCATAATAAAAAAGGCCATGTGCCATACTGACGCGTATGTGGGGCGCTCGACAAATATCGGGATACCAACGATGTGTAAACCATATTGTCCGATGATCGCATTGGTGAGAAACTGACTGTCTTTAAGATTTTGTACATAGATAATAGTCAATAATATATCCGATTTTATTCTATTCTTAACTTACATAATTTCGGTATAAATTTAAACCCAACATACATAGACTTAGTCGAATACGTGAGGAAATCAGAACAAACTTTCTTTGTAATATGTGACCAAATAACAATATATATATATATGAAGATGAACAAAAGATAAACGGGAATATTCATTTTATGTAGTTTATTTTTGATGGATCTCAACCCAACGTCATCGTCTGAAGAAAAAAGCTTTTGTGGTAAAAATAAAGAGGAAGCTTTTTAAAAAGTTTTGAAAAGCTTTTTTAATTGAAAAAAATTAATAAATTTTTTTAAAGAATTTGTTTGGTTGGATTTTAAAATCACATCAACCCTTGTTGGTTATTTAAGGCCAAATCTTGTTTACTCAGATATATCAAATATATATGATTTTGTAGATAGTTAAAAACAAGTCTGAGCCCATTTTTTGCACGCATTTAAATGGTTTCAAATATTGCTATCAAATACGGATAATTCTATTTATGATTAATTATTTGTTTGCACGCAAATTCTTTCAAGTATTACTATGTAACAATAATAATTTAATCGATCATTAGTTAGCACTCATTTAAATAGATGGTTGTAATGGTTATCGTCATAGGAAATGGATATGGTGACAGGAGTTCAAATCCTGGACGAGACTGATTGAATTTCACATAGTACTAAAAAATGTATGAATCCAATTATTGTCCCTCCAGCCATATATATATCAGATTGAATTGGCGTTTGAGTCAGCTGGGTTTCGATCCCAGCTACGGGAAGCTAGTATGTCTAGCCAATCTGATGAGTTCTGATAGAACGAAACAGATCTGTCTGTGGATGACTATATATATATATATATATATATATATATATGTGTGTGTGTGTGTGTGTGTGTGTGTGAGTGTCGGAAGAAAAGTTTATATGGCCAAATGAGATTCATTTTTTAACATAATATCCCTTGCGATCCACACACTTTTTCCGTCGGTAACGCAGTGCTAATATCCCATTGATTAAAAAAGTCACTGATGGAAAATATAACGCTAACCTATGAAGTTTAATGTCCACACGTATACATGTTGTACTGCATAATGTATAATAAAATATTTACTTGTATTGCTTAAGATTTTCAGTTTTCTGGAAATTTTCAAAACCCAACACATTCAACACAGCCTTTCAAAATTACTAAATCTAAGTAAGTAAAGTTGGTGACTGTAGTCGAGAGTGACCCGAAGGATCCCTTTTCGATAGCTTCTACACCAAGATGAAGGGGAGACGCTACTCCTTACCCTGGATTGCTCCACTTTACCCTTGATACGTACCTTATAATGCTGAGTTTTAAGCAAGGCGGCATCAAGTACCATTTTTTGAGTCTTTGGTATGACTCGACCTGGGATTGAACCCAGGTCTCCTGGGCCATTGGCGAACACTTGAAACGGTCTAAATCGGGGAAATATAGGAACAAGAATGCAGAGCAATATTACGAAATTTCAAAATAAAAAAGCTAAATTCACTAACGACTTGGAGTTTTAGGAATCTGATCCTCAAATGAACTTATATCGCAATGAGTTTGACTAGAAAATACTTCAAATTCACACGTAAGACACAGAAAACTAAAAAAAAAAGCCGTGAAACATGATGATGACGGTGATACTAATTGTAGTTAGTGCACTAGGAACGATTCTCAAAGGGCTTCAATACAAACAAGAAATGGAGATCAGAAAAAAAAATCGAGATCATCCAGGTTGCAATACTGTTGAGATCAGCTAGAATACTTTGAAAAGTCCTGGAGACCAGACCAGACTTGAAGTCAATTAGATTGGAGGGGGGAATACTAGCAGGAAAAAACTAGAATAGAGTGAATACAATAATGATGCGGAAAACGGCCCAACAGAAATGTAAAGGAAGGCTATGGAGAGAGAGAGAGGTGAAACAATATAATAATGCAACAAGCTGTCTTATTACGAAGAAAGTTAACTTACAGATCAATGCCATATATTATATGCAGAGACCGAATATGTTCTGGTAAATGAGACATGAAATTATCAATGGTGTTGAAATAAGGGATCACCCGATTCCGACCATGAAACAAGATTCAGTTTAAGTCAACAAAAAGAAATGAATGTCAACATGAGGAGCTCGCTGGTCCAACAAATAACAAAAAGATTTTTTTTTAAATCCAAATACCTAGACCTTGCAAGAGAACTGAAAAAAAACACTTGACTATAAAGGTGGCAATTATACCTATCGTAGTTGTAGCCAGGCACTTCTTCACGACTTGCAATGCTGCCAAACTGATTATTACAAAATAAACAGAAGTTTATAATCAAAAGAAAACATGTTTAAGCAGAGTGCTTTAATTTGGTTCTTAGGTTTTAAGAAACCAGAATTATCATTTCTGTCATTTTGAAAGGAAAACGGAAGTACCGATTCCGCCATTGTTACTTGTGAATAAAAAGTTGATTGACCTGTCTTTCTCTCAACTGTGCAATAAAGTATGGCTTGTTCGGTTGCCACACCAAGGATAACGAACATAGTCTGCCCTATTCATAACTTGGTAGGGCGAGAAAAGATGGACATATGCCTTTCCTTGGGCATAAGCACGAAAGGGAAATGCAGACCTCGTCCATGATTTGAACTCGGGTCCTCGAATCCATTTCCAACGACAATAACAGCTCCTCAAAGTTAAAAAAACGATGAGCCTGTTCAGTACTCAAATGGGTGACCACTTCGTAACAACAGATACCGTAAGCAATCTGTAGCTGGACCGCCGACATAACAAAGCTTAGTTTGGTTGTTTGGGTTTTATGGCACGTCAACCTTTGTAGGTTATTTAATGCCAAATCTATTTTTATACAAATAGTTCTATTTCAAACAATTCAGTTTAGGATAAGTAGGCAGTTTAAAGGTAAGTACAGTTTAATTGTGAAAAACATTTTTATTTCGAGCTATTCAGTTTAGTCAAGCAGTTCTAATTCAGCTTCTTAAGTTTAGTATAAGTACGGATTTTGTTTACCCACAGTTAACTGTATATTACAATTCAGTTTAGTGTAAGTACAGTTTCAATGTCAAAAACAGTTCTCTTTCAAATAATTCAGTTTAGCATAAGCACGCTGTTTAAATGTATGTACGGTTTAATTGTCCAAAACATTTCTATTTCAAACAATTCAGTTTAGATTAAGTATGTCGTTAGTTCTATTCAACCCATAGATAAGGCCCTATTAGGTGCTACCACGCCGGGCCAGAGTGGACCAGGGAGCAATGGCAACGAAGGGGTGATCCGTATTCCCCAAAGGCCCAGCATTACTGGAACCTCACCGTCAGATTGTTTAGTGTCATATCAGGACACTTATTGGGGGGTCTTACCCCTCTGCAGAGTTGCAGTCGGTGTATTCAACAGCCCCAGCATAGCAAAGCTTAGTAAATAACAAAGGTATCACACTTTAGATACCCAACCTTGACGCTAATAAATCACACGGAAGAAAAAGCTGGACGAGAATTACACAAAAATGCTACAGGCTTTTTTAAAAACAAATCCTGGTAACAGCACCCCACCAAACAGCACTTAACTCATAAACCATCCAAGTCAGACAAACAAGAAACGTGAGAAACTGATATAGGAATAAGGACGAACTTATACGCGAAATTCTCTCATAGACTCCTACACATGGGCATAACAACAAGGACGTACATACATCAGCTCTGTGTGGATACTTGGTGCAGTCTAGAGTGCCTCCCAAGAGCAATGACCGACAGAGACAAATCGTGAAAGAAAGAGAGAGAGAGAGAGAGAGAGAGAGAGTTAGGTAACTTCATGCTATCCGCAAGATATATATATATATGTGTGTGTGTGTGTGTGTGTGTGTGTATATATATATAATGCTTTGTAATATTACTTGGACTGACAAAGCCGTTCTTGTTTCTCTATTAAATATTATGCTTCAATAAACATAGTACAATACATTAGATGGTTGACTGAATATATTTAGTGGTAGAAAAACTTACGGAACTTAAAAAACATAAAATTCTCATTAAGAATTAAAGAGCAATTTATGACACCTGCGGAATTCATTTAAAAGAAGAAATCAATTTTGTAGATCAAACTAATTATCATTAAAAAAATTTTGATTAGTATATTCCTTCATCTTCCTAGTTCTAATGACTCTCTCTCTCGCAATTCACACAGGTTGTTACATCCACAAAAGCGTTGAATAGCGTACATCGAAACCGAGAATAAGGTCCGATTTCTTTGTTTAATGGCATATCAACCTTTGCGTATTATTCAATGCCAAATCATTTCTTGTAGAACATCAGTGATACTATTTAAACCATTACTTGGAGGAGATAAGTGGGTTCAATACCTTTCCTCTGAATACTTGTCCAAAAGTAAACGTATAAGCGTGGCTGGAATTCGAACTTGCTTATTTCCAGGCTACAGTCCAAGGCTCTAGCCGTTACGCCACGGTGACTTCCCCAGCTCGAAAAAAGAATAAGAGAGATTCGAACTCATGTAATACGACAGACCATATTGAATATTCGAAATTGCTTTATATAGACTGCTACAATTTCATAGTAGTCCGACACTAAACTGAAGCATTTATCAACGTATCTACTTTGCAATCACCCACCATCCCAATGTCTAACCTAACTTCTCCCTTTGGGTTTCAAAACTCAACTGCCTTTATTTTCAAATTATCTCATTTTTATATATTCTCCGACTTAATTACTTATTGCATCATATTTTCTAAAATCATCACGTGTTACAAACCCTTATTTCCCTGGTCTACAAGCCTAGATTTGTTTATTATCCTTAATCTGTCTTCTCAACGTTTTTTTTTTTTACATGAGGTGTTAAATCTGGTCTTCTCCTGTATATGCGTTTGACATTTGCGAGGAACTACACTTACATTTAAAATCCTTAGCTAACTTACAATTTTACCAAATAAATAAAATTATTAATATAATTACTCTTATCATTTTACACTTATATCCCTTCCTGCTTCGAGGAATCTGGATTCTACTTTCTTGTTGCTATACCAACTCAGCAACGTGAGCAAAAATCCAAATAACTCTTGCAAAGGCACCTTATACCTCCGTCTCCGACTGGTCGTCACTATAAATCTTGCTATCATTCTACATATGCCATAAAAAAAGAATACTGTATATCAACATTCGTGAGTTATTCAATGCCAAATCCATCCTTGTAAAAGAATAGTAGTACGGCTATTTAACCCTTGGCTGGTTGATAAGTGAGTTCATTACTTTCCTAAGGATGTTACTCCGAAAGTGAATGTTATAGCCAGACTGGAGTTCGAACTCTCTTTCTACAATATCGTAATGCAGCACGTTAGCCACCACACCAGAGAGACTTTCTCCTTGCTGATTACAATATCGTAGTTTAACACGTGAACTAACGAGTAGTGATCAGATTATATACACACTAAAAAGACTATTACTCACGTTCTCACTAATGTTACTAGAGCTTTAAAAACTAACAGATAACTACTGTCACTGTTGCAAAAAGTTTCATGTGGTTCAAAATGTCACAATCACCAGACAGGAAAAGATTGATTTTGACAAGTTCGATCTTGTCACCAAAAATCTTCACCCTTCTAATGATTGTGTCCCATTAAACTTTTACTAACACCGAGAGTTATCGCCAACGTTTGCTAATTACACTGCTGCTGCTTTATATACATATATAAAGTAGCACCCTATAAAATTGCAGTTGTACGGCTACATACCTCCATTCAAACAAACCATCCAAGTAAGATGAACAATATATGCTAGGCACTGGAAAGTAAGGATGAACTCACAAGCGACGTTCTCTTATGGACTTCCACACATACCAATGTTGAATGACCTGGAAAAAAACTTATTTATCATGTCTGTGTGGATTCTAGATACCGTGTAGAAGGCTTGCAAGGAATGATGATCGATACAGAGTCAAGAGACTTCGGACTGTCAGGGTTATATAACCTAATATCAAAACGGAAAACCATGTTCTAGTCTCATTCTTGTATTTATGAAATATTCCATACATCTGCATATTCTGGAGAGAGTCCCGGTGGCGTAATAAACCCCTTATAAATATAGGGTGAAGTCCCAGTACGTTAATGGCTAAAGTACGGGACTACGGTCTCGGAGTGAGCGAGTTCGAACTCTAGTCAAACTATGACCTTCACTTTTGGTCTAATACCCTGGAGAAAGGTACGAACCCTTTTTTTTAGTTGTGTTAACTAGTATTACAGCTATTCTTCAATAAGAATGACATAAGATAAACTACGAAGGTTGATATGCCATTAAATAAAGAAACCAGACATTAAGTAAACAAACTTTTAGTAAGTCTAGTCAGCTGCAGCTGTAGAATATACCGACTGCATCTCTGCAAAAGGGAAAGACTCTCCAAACGAGTGAGCCGGATATGGCACTAAATAATTTAATGGCAAGGCTCCAGCCTTTGAGATTTGGGGTACCCCTTTATTGCCATTGCTCCCAGGTCCATCCTGACCCGGGGTGGTAGCACCATATAGTCCTATCTATGGGTCAAATAGAACAAACTATGTGTGCGAACAAATGACTGATGATAGATTGTGACTAATATATAGCAATACTTGAAACGATTTAACTTAGTACCAAAACGAGCTCAGGCTCGTTCAAGAATGTTATCAACAAAGTGTGTATGTATATATATATATATATATATCTCGACTCATTGGCCTAGGGGGTAGAATGTTCGCCAATGGTCCAGGAGACCTGGGTTCAATCCAAAGTCATACCAAAGACTTTAAAAATGGTACTTGATACCTCCTTGCTTAACACTCAGCAATATAAGGTACGTATCAAGGGTAAAGTGGAGCAATCCAGGGAAATGAGTAGCACCCTCCCCTACATCTCGGTGTACTAGATATTGAAAAGGGAGCCTTCTGGTCGCCCTCGACTACGGTCGCCAACTTTACTTTTTACTATATATAAGTATAAAGAGGATTTGGCCTCAAATAACCTACAATGTTTGATATGCCATAAAACAAAACCAAACTTTTAATGAGGTTAAAACAACATCGTCTTTTAAATGACTGACTTATTTCCTCGGGTAGTAGTTCCCGTTGGACTGGCAGTCTACTGTTAGTGAGTCAAATTCTTACGGGATAGTGCATATACTTCTAATCTTGTGACAAACTAGGTTCAGATTAGTTACTCTAACCTACTTCCTGACTTTGACTTCCGTAGAGCCTCTCTCTTGATTGCTTTCAGGTCTTATCGTTCAGCCAAATTTCCATTTTATTTCTGTTACACGCTTACAGTGGGGTTTTTTTTCTGCTCTTAGAAAGATGACATTTTCTGATCCGTGAAGCAAGTCATTAATTCTTTTGCTTGACAAAAGTTTTCAACATTTCCAACTAGTCAAGCTTTGCTCTTGGCTAACAAAAATTAATTAAGCAAATTTTCATTTTTTTATACCACTCGTTGGGATCCCGCGTTGCAGCAGCAGTCCATGATGATAATGGTGCACCTAGCTAGGAAAAATTGAAAAATTCTTATTAGGATTTCAAAGCCATCTTTGTTAGATGACCTTCAGTGCATATGTAGATAGCACAAAATGATCATTTTGTAGCAAACTGAGCGGAAATTGGAATATTCTTTAAGCTTGCACATTTTAAGTGTATTGCTCTGAGACAATATCGCTATCATGTGCCGTTTTTTTTTTCGGCGTTACTATTTAACAAACAATGATTATTTTTTGTGAATAAATAAGAAAAAATTGTTGCGTTCGCTGGAGATGACTTACCGAACAGTTTATCAGAATGAATAAGACGGATCAATGTAGGTCATATTTCGAGGGGTAGTTATTTCCCTAATTTAACAAATCATATTATATATATATATATATGGAAGAGAGAGAAAGTATACATTTTGGTAGATCTGACAAGATGTCTGTTTTAGTATATCCGCTTTTCTACCGATATAATACACACACACACACACACACACGTGTGTGTGTAGTTGGGCAGCAATCTTTCATTTAAGCATGTTTGATTAAATAATAAAGACACATTTTGTCTATATAATTTTATTAAGATCCTTTCAAGTTTCCTGGTTGGATTTGGTGGATAAATTTACCAAAGTTGTCCTGAGCGCTTTCGAGCCTTTCATAGGCCATCACCAGGGGTTGCTTGCATATATAAAGAGTGTTTTTTAAAAGAGTTTTAAAAGTTTTTAGCAACACACATAGGAAAGATGGAACAAATCCTACTAGCGTACGGCATACCTAAAGAAACCGTAGCGGCAATAACGATTCTCTATAGGAACACTAAAGTAAAAGTACGATCACCAGATGGAGACACAGAATACTTTGACATTGTAGCAGGAGTACTACAAGGGGACACGCTGGCTCCGTACCTCTTTATCATTTGTCTAAACTACGTACTTAGAACATCGATTGACAAAATCAAAGAGAATGGCTTCGAACTGACGAAGAAAAGAAGCAGAAGGTACCCCGCAACAACAATTACCGACGCCGACTACGCCGATGACAGAGTGATACTGGCAAATACACCTGACCAAGCAAAAACACTACTGCATAGTTTGGAACGAGCAGCAGCAAACATAGGCCTCTATGTTAATGCACACAAAACGGAATATATGTGCTATAACCAAACGGGGGACATCTCCACTCTAGAAGGAATCCCTCTTAAACTAGTAGACAAATTCACTTACCTAGGAAGCAGCGTCGAATCAACCGAAAAGGACATCGAAACGAGGTTAGCAAAAGCATGGACAGCTATCAATAGGTTATCGATTATTTGGAAATCAGACCTAACCGATAAAGTGAAACGCAGTTTCTTCCAGGCAGCGATCACATCGATACTGCTATATGGCTGCACTACATGGACGCTAACAAAACGGCTGGAGAAGAAGCTAGACGGCAATTACACAAGAATGCTACGTGCAATCTTAAACAAGTCCTGGCGGCAACACCCCACAAGACACCAACTGTACGGCCACCTACCCCCTATCACGAAAACTATTCAAGTTAGACGAGCCAGACATGCAGGACACTGCTGGAGAAGCAGGGACGAACTCATAAGAGATGTACTCTTATGGACCCCCACACATGGCCGTGCAAAAGCAGGACGACCAGCACGGACATACATTCAGCAGCTATGTGAGGATACGGGATGTCGTCCTGAAGACCTACCTAGGGCGATGAACGATAAGGAGGAGTGGCGAGAGAGGGTCAGGAATATCCGTGCTACCAGCGTGATTTGATGATGATGATGATGATGACATAACAAAATTACGTAAACGTGGAGATGATTTTAAAAAACAGAATGCTATCAACGGAAAGACTATTATCAAGAAATATGGAATATTTAGAAGAAAAAAAAATTAATTTTTCGAAATTTAGATTTGGGAATAGAATGAATTTGAAAATGTAAGGCAATGAAGCTAGAATCATTAAGGTGCATCGTAAGCCATCTTGAAAGAGTTACTGAGGTAAGATAAACATATGTATTATTTTCTTTGGGGAGAGACAGTCTCACAAAGGACATTAGAACTTATACACGACGCTTGTTCTATCAAGAAGTTTAGTAGTGGGGGAAGAGTCATTAGAAATAGTTTGGTTGGAGGTTTTAAATTTGTTGTAGTCATACTTTTTTGGTAGGAACGATAGGGAGAACATTTTTTTATAAGGTTTTTTAGTGTATGATCATCTATCGTTTAATTACTATTAAATTGTTTTTTGTTGTATAGGTTTATTGATTGTTGATGGTTTAAGGTGTTGTCTATGTTATGTTGTTCAGTTTTATTAATGAAATATTTAATTTCTGTATCAATAATGTAGTTGGGAAACCCATAATTTGATTTATATTTTTAAGTTCATTGAGGGAGATAATTTGGGAGGCAGATAGTAGTTTAACTTTGGAAATAAGTGTTTTTATCACTGTTCTTTTATAACGGAAGGGACATTCACTATGGAATTGAGGGTGCAGTTGGTAGGTTTTTTTATATGTGGAGGTGGTTTTGTGTTTATTAGTACACTAAGAAATGAGATTTAATTGTTGATATTGATTTCTTGTGTGAAATTGAGAACAGAATTATTTTGAAAGTTTTCTTGTATTGTGTTAATTTCATCAGAGCTTTTAGTGAGAAGGAGTATGTCATCAGCGTATCCTCAATAAATATTAGGGTTATTGATGGTATTAAAAACCTCATTTTCAAGGGCTTACATGTAAAAGTTACTGAAAATGGGTCCCAAAACTGCCCCCATCACAATTCCATCTTTTTGAATGAATATATTTCCATGGGAATCGTAAAATGGTATATCAATAGTGAAGATTAAAAGTATTTTGCGTCAATTATTAGTGTTGATTTTGAGTGGAGGGAGCATTGGATGGTGGGAAATATTATTTATAATTATATTGATTGTTTCTGGAGCTGGAACATTTATAAATAAATTTTCCACGTCTAGAGAGGATATTATTCCTTTGTTTGGTTTGTGGGTTTTAAGGATTTCGATAAGTTCTTTTGTAGATCTCATGCGATAATTATGGGAAAGGTATGGGGTAATTAGATCGTTAATACTTTTTGTAAGTTAGTCTGTAGGTGTTGTTACCTGTGAAATTATTGGTCGAAGTAGATAGCCAGGTTTATATATCTTAACAGTTCCATAGATGCATCCGGGTTTGTAATCAATCAATTATTTTTGGTAATTTTATATTGTGAAGGTCAGCGTTATTAGCATTACTGAGTTTGTTAATTTTAGACTTGAGTTGGTTAAATGGCTTATGATTCAGTTTTGTAAATTTGTTTTTATCATTGAGGATGGTCTGTAGTTTAGAATGGTAATCAGATTTATTCTGTCCGATATAGATATTAGTTTTATCTGCATTTTTTTTATAGTGATGTCCGAATGTTTATGTAATTGTTCGGCAGCATTTTTTAGTTGTCAGGTTAGAATGGTGGAATACTTGTGTTTATTGTTGGATCTCTTTTTTTCGTAGATTCAGCTTTTTGAAGGTCACGTAATTGGGGTTTAATTTTGACCTGGTTTTGTTTTGGTTTTTTTTGTATGTTTTGATATTAAATTTCAGTTTCATTTTGCTTTTGTACATGGTTGAATCCTTTAAAAAGATGACAGGTTGGACTAAAGTTTGTTCCTTTTCTTATATACAATATTTCTTGATAATAATCTACTTCCGTTGATAGCGTTCTGTTTTTTAAATTCATTAGCATCTCAGTTTTATCTAACTCCGCGTTTACGTAATTTTGTTATATTATAAAAACCTAAAAACTTTCAAAACTCATAAAAAAAACAAACACTTTATACATGCAAGCGACCCCTGATGATGGCCTATGAAAGGTTCGAACGCGCCCCGGACAATTTTGGTAAATTTATCCACTAATTCGAACCTGAAACCAAGACATTTATCAGGAAACTTGAAAGGATCTTAAAATTATATAAACATACTTTGTCTTTATTATTTAATCAAACACACACACACACACATATATATATATATATATATATATATATATACACAGAGTAAAAAAAAATTAGTAGAGGGCGACTTGAAGGCTCCCTTTTCGTTGTAGGAAAGGGCGCAACTCCTTTCCCTGGATTTCTCCGCTTTACCCTTGATCCATACCTTATAATGCTGAATGTTATGCAATGTGGCATCAAGTTCCATTTTCTGAGTCTTTGGTAGGAGTCGACTTGGGATTGAACCCCGGTCTCCTGTGCCATTAGTGAACACTCTACTCACTAGGCCTTAGATGATTTAATTTTTAAAAGATTTTAAAAATTAGTTCAGAAAAGTGTTGTAATTCTTTAGTTAGTTGATTAAACCCAACAAACAAAACAATTATAATACCTTTAGCATGTCAACCCCAGAGTTATTTTATGTCGAAGTCTTTTTAGCCATTGTAATCTCTATTTAAAAATTATTTTCACTTTTTCTTGTTCCTGGAAAGAAATTGTTATTTCCCAATTGTTTATGCCAGAAGTAAATGGAAAAGTTTAATTTTTTTTTCTTTAAACTTTTGCGTCCTCGGTAATTAAATCTTTAAATTTACTTATTTTCCTGTATATTCCAGATAGATTCTGTGCTGAGGAGCTGATAAACAAAAATGAAGTCAAAAATTCTCTAAATTTAATATAGAAACATTCGTATCTGTTGTTTTATTCAGAGCTTATTTAAATGTAAGTGGGAATATTTTTACATAAATAATTAATAGTTAATTTCTTAATTTAATTATCCAGAAGATAAAAGGAACGTTTGAAAGGAATAATGGCCATTTTCTATACTTTTACAGCAGAAGCAATTCAGAAATAGCAAACACTTTCAAGGAACAAAATTTATCTCACATAGTGCAATCCAAGGCCCAAAAGCAATGTTTAAAACGAATAATGGGTATTTTTTAAATACTTTTATAACATAAGCAGATAAGAAATAGCAGACACTATCAAGGAACAAAATTTCGCTCACATAGCATTATCTAGGACACAAAAGAAAATTTTAAAGAGAATAATGGCTACTTTTCTAATTTTTGCAACATAAACAATCACTCTTCATCGTCTTGTACTTTTTTTAGGCGATGAGTGCTAGCAAATTGGAATTGCTGTTTTTTTTCAACCTTCACTTCTTTCAACGTTCTATATGTTAGTGTGGGGTCAGGGTCTACGACACTGTGCTACATACGCTCAACTGCAGCCAGAGTGCGATTCCCTCTCCCCACACACACCTTGACACGCTGCTATAAGAAGAGGTCCTGATGCCGCAGGGCTTCCGTTCCAAATTGAACCCGTAGGCCTCGACCGAAAGGACGGTAAGCGACCTGATAGGATTACACTTTTCCCATTCGTAAGTGGAAAAAAATCATTGGTACGGGATTCCAACTGCTGCGATAATTTTTTCTCGGAGCAAATATCTCGTCGCATCAATGCAGGATCTAGTTCGGTCGACAGAAAAACCGAGGATCACAAACTGACCAAATATGTGTTTCTGTCAGACAGGCCCTGCTGAAAATCATAGTTATCAGTCCACATAGTAAAACAAAACCTTCGAAGAAACTTTTCGTCTAAAGAATGTTTTGCAAGTGTTATATAATTAAGAGAATGATTTTTTTTTATATTAATCATTTTTCGTTAATTATATTTTATCATTCAGTTTGGTTGGGCTTTGAACTATTCGGGTCAAGATTTCAGGTGCATAGCCATTGAGTGCAGTTTGACGCTCGTGTGCAAAGGATATGATAATCACCATTGTCATAATAAGCTCCCAGACAGGAAATGGGGCTGGAGTGTGGATGACGTCATGCCCAGAAGAGATGGGCTGAGAATTTGAGGATTTTGAAAAAGAGTTAGTTGAAGGTTGACATTGGAAATTTACTAAGCTTTTTGCTTAGATGTGGCACAAGGCCATATGAAAGGGGCACCCAATGAGACTCGAACTCAGTTGAAGGTTGACATTGGATAGTTGAGTTTCTGTCATGGAGGCAGATAGATGAGTTCTCTGCCATTAGGGTATAGAGAATTAAGTTCTCTGACGTTGAACTTTGCAGAACTCTACCGACAGAGATCTTAAACATCCTAAGATGCGCAGCACGTTGTGGGGTCAGAGAGTATGGTCAGCATAGTAAGAATTGTGTCTCTATCCTCGTGTCGAAGAACCCAAGTCAGAAGTTAATAAAACCGTTCGTACCTGAACAACAGAGTCCGCCTGTGCATTTGGACATGTATTTGCATCTGTATACGTATAGTATACAACAGCAAGGCCGAGTGTCTGATGAAGCTCAACTCGTGATATCTAAAATATCAACTTTTCGGCAGGACAGTAGTTGATTTATTGATTTTGATGGCACGTCAAGTCTGGGGCTATTTTATGCCTAGAAGTTTAGAAATTGCGTACATTGAAACTATATAAAACTGTAAAGATAATCGTACAAACGACTAATAATAATAATATTAATCCTCAGACAATTATAGCTTCAATTATCTATTCTTAATATAGATCTGCTTTCAAGAATTCTTACCTTATACAAATAATTTTCAAACAGACTTATTTGACCAGAATATAGTTGTTTGGTTGGTTATGTTTTATGCCATACTAACCCTTGTAGGTTATTTAAGGCCAAATCCTCTTTATACATCCACAGTAAATAGGATTAGTAAACGAATAGTTTGTAGGTAACATTTTGAGCTCATTTGTTAGCGCAGTTATATGGTTTCAAGTAATGTATAATATTAACCTTAGTTAATAATTATCACTTCAAGTAATTAATGTTGGTTGGCTGGGTTTTAAGGCATATCAAACTTTGTTGGTTATTTAATGCCAAATTAAGTACACAGTTTAATTGTCAAAACATTTCTATTTCAAGCTATTCGGTTTAGTCAAACAATTATTATTCAGCTAATTCAATTTAGTATAAGTATTGATTTTGTTTACACACAGTTAAATGTCAAAACAGTTCTATATCAAACAATTCAGTTAGGTGTAAGTAGAGTTTCAATGTCAAAAACAATTTAGTATAGCAGAAGTATGCAGTTTACTCTACTTAACCCATAGATAGGACCCTATCAGGTGTTACCACTCCGAGCTCGAGTGGACCTGGGAGCGATGGCAATGAAGAGGTACTCCACATTTCTAAAAGCTCCAGTATTATTGGAACCTCACCATCAGATTGTTTAGTGAGTTTGGGTGAGTCTTACCTCTCAGTAGAGAAGCAGTCGGTGTATTCTACAGCCCCAGCTGACTGGGCTACTTATTGTTAATACTCATATTTACCAACCCCTCCGCTCGGGCAGGATATGACACAAGGTCAATTTTTTTTAAGCGGAGTTTAACAGGTTTGAATTTAGAGTTTTCCTTCTCCTAGACTAGTTGCCTCACCAAGACTGAAGAACCTAGTCTGTCCTACTATTTACCCATAGCTGGAGTGAGAATAATTGGATTCATACCTTTCCCAAGAGTATTAGTGCTATGTGAAATGCAATCAGTCTCGGCCAGGATTTGAACTCGCGTCCCCGTGTCCATTTCCTGCGACAATAACCAATACACTATGGGCACTTATTGTTGATACAGATCATTTTTAGTTATATGGCATCAAGTATTCTTATCTAATGATGATAAACATATGGGTTCAAGTAATTATTTCTATGATATAGTAGTTTTTTGCTTACACACAGAGCTATTTATCACGCGCACCACCAAACGGTTCAAGGCCGAGTTTTAGGTGGGTCCCAGCACAGGACCGTTGCCCAGACACGCCTGGCAACCACAATAATGTTTCGATCCTTGTCGGTATTCCCTCAAAATGGGGCGCCTCAGGCGCCTGGCGATAAACCTAGCCCCACTGAGGAGTTTTAGAGGAATGGGTGAGTGCAGGGTTATCCCGGCAGTTACATCAACCAGACCAGACAGACCATCAAACACCACAAAACAGAACCCGTCCCGAACCAAACCGCCTACCCAAAGTGGCTGGACAAAAAATACTGTTTAATGGGGGTACATAGTTATATGGTTTGAAATAATTTATAATATTAATCTTTGTAAAGTCTAATCCAGGATTTGAACTCGTGTCACCGTGTCCATTTCCCGCGACGATACCCATTACACCATGGGCACCTCTTTGTAAACAATTATAGCTTCAAGTAAGTATTCTTGATATAAATAATCAAGTATACCTATCTAATACTCATAATTATATGGGTTCAAGTAATTATTTCTAAGGATAAGGTGGCATTTGTTTGCACACAGTTATATGGTTTGAATGTAACCAAGTTAGGAGACTATGTTTTAGACGTTATGAAAAATTGTTATTTTTCAATTAAAAACCGAAGAATTTATTCGGAACAAATCCATTAGCAAAGCGTTTTAAAGACGCGAACAAATACATAGACATTCTTAAACTGCTTTGAAGACAGTTCAACAAAAGACAATGATTCAATTAATTGATTCACAGATGATGCCAGACAAAAGAAATTGATTTTTTGTTGTCTTTTATTTCTTTTTGCTCAAAGAAGCAACCAAAGTGATAATATTAATGAAAATAATGAGGACATACGAGAAAAAAGTACAAAAGATCTTTATTTGAACAATTACAACTCGGAAGATATTTGTGATCATAAGATCATATTTACCAACCCCTCCGCTCGGGCAGGATATGACACAAGGTCAATTTTTTTAAGCGGAGTTTAACAGGTTTGAATTTAGTTTTCCTTCTCCTAGACTAGTTGCCTCACTATTTACCCATAGCTGGAGTGAGAATAATTGGATTCATACCTTTCCCAAGAGTATTAGTGCTATGTGAAATGCAATCAGTCCAGGATTTGAACTTGTGTCGCCGTGTCCAATTCCTGCGACGATAACCATTACACCACGGGCACTTCCATTTGTGATCATAAGATCGTTTATCGAATTTAAACACTGAGGAAATGAGTCGAGACAAGCATAGTAAATAATAAGAGACACATTTTTCTACGATACATAGGTAGACCAACAAGTTTAATCAAATGAGGGGGGCGTAGTGGCTAACGTACAAGACAGTGGCATCGTCGTAAGCGAGTTCGAACTCTAATCACATTATTATATTCACTTTCGGATTAATACCCTCGGAAAAGGCATGAACCTCCTTATTCCTCACAGATATGGGTTAAATGGCTGCCTTACTGTTTATCAACAAGAACGGCATTGGCATTAAATAATCCACTGTGGTTGCTATGCCATTAAAAAAACGAAATCCAAACCTCAAATGAATATTTTAAAGATTCAGTAAATATGTTAGTTGGTTGTGATTGGTTGATTTTAAAAGCATCTCAACCCATTCTAGTGGGTAGAGTGTTCGCCAAAGGTCCGGAAGACCTGGGTTCAATCCCAGGTCGAGTCATACCAAAGACTTTAAAAAAAAGGTACTTAATACCTCCTTGCTTAAACACTCAGCAATACAATGGACGTATCAAGGGTAAAGTTGAGCAATCAAGGGAAAAGAGTAGCTCCCTCCTCTACACCGTGGTGTAGTAGCTATTGAAAAGGGAGCCTGCAAGTCGCCCTCAACTACGATCGCCAACTTTACTTTATATTTGAATATTTTCTGTAGTTACTTCTTTAGTGATTAGGGCACCTCTGGTAGTGTAATGGTTAGCAAGTTAGACTAGCAAACCTACACGAGTGAGTTCGAGTCTCATTGGGTGCCCCATTCATTTGGCCTTGTGTTAAATCGAAGTAAAGATCTTCGTAAATTATTACTTCTTTAGTGATTTTTTTGCACCATTATATGATATCAGACATCTTAAATAAAAATCATGTGTGCACAGTTGTATAGTTTCAAGTATTCGTATCTGATACTAATAGTTTATACATAGGTATATTGTTTCAGGTATTCATTTCTACTTGATAATAATTATTTGCTTGCACAGAGTTATATGGTTTCAAATAACAAATAATAACCCTTTGTTGACAATTATAACTCCAGGGTGGAACGATAAAATTGTCGCCCTAGAAAAGACGACATGATTCCATTTCCGTTTAATAGTTATGTACAAATCCCAAGAGCGATTGCAGCTGTTATATAATAGCCGAGCGATTTCGGTTCATGCCTTTGAGTTTAGTTAGGCTGAGAACCTTTCGGCTCAGCACGTGTTAGTTAGGTGCAACATTGAGGCAGGTGTTAACGCGGGTGCGTGCGGGCGGATGGAGGTGTCACTCAGATATCATAATAGTCCGTGACGAAACGGGGTGACGTCACACACCGGAAGCACGCGGAGGTTTGTGTGAGAATCTGAAGAAAGGGGGTTAAGTACTAGACGCCAAACGAGAAGGATCGACTCCTGGAGCTCTTAGACGCGAGGCGAACTTGCGCCCTATGAGGGCCGCTCGTGACGGGGGCCAAATGAATAAGACAGCATAGAAGATTGTGTCTCTCCTCCTTACGTCGAAACCTACAACTCAAAGTTTATAAAAAGGGTTCGTACCTAAACAAGAAGTCGTTACGTGTTTTCGAATTTCGAGATTCCTATGTTCTATCGTTATGAACATTATACGTCCATTTCGCACATAGAAGGCTGTGTACCATATTCACAATTAACGCTATCATGTCTGAAAGTGACACAATGTTCAACGAGCGAGATCGGAGATGCACTGCAGTACAACCCATGCTCTCTACAGATCCAACTTATAACAACAGGACCATTGCCATCACCCTCAAAATGCAAACCTGGATTGCCACGAATAACAGGGGCGTGCCAAAGGTGATGAAAACAAAATTTCTGGATACGGTTATGGTCTTTGGTATGGTTTCAAGTGAGGGCCACATCATGCCACCTCACATCTTCGAAATCGGCTAGAAAGTCAACACCAAAGTGTACCTGGATGTGCTGAAGAGTGTGGTGATCCCCTGGTGCAATCAGGTGGTCGGTGGCAGACCCTGAGAGTGGCAACAGGACTCGGCGCCGGCCCACAAGTCCAAAGAAACCCAGGCTTGGCCCCCTCTTCTCCCGACCTGAACCCGCTGGAGTACTTCATTTGGTCATACGTCCAGAACATCACCAACATGACCCCCCACAACACCAAAGCCAGCCTGATTGCCACCATCCGCCGAGTATTTGCAGAGCTCCCGCCGGCGCTTGTGGAAAAGTCATACTCCCAGTTCCGCATCCATATTTAGGCGGTGATTGAGGCTGAAGGCGGCTACATTGAATAGATGTCAGCTCTACTACATAATCAAGTTACCTGAATTGATTTTTTTCAATAAAAGTTTTGTAATAAAGCTGTAGTGTTGTTTTCTTTAGGACGACAATTTTATCGTTCCACCCTGCATTCTTAACACAATTAATTTACAGTTATATGAATTCAAGTATTCCTATCAAATACAAATAACTTTAAACATATCTATTTGACCAACACATGGAACCCAAACAGGTACAACCACTCATAGTTAGAGTGGACCTGAGAACAATTATAATGAAAGCCTAATTCCCACTTCAAAGATCACCAGAACTGGAATCTCACAATCAGATGAATTTCAGTGTTATGCATAGAACACTCCTAGTTGTCGGGGGTGCAGTATTAACCCTCATGCGGCGGGTGCAATTATAATATCCCCAGTCTTGCCAACAGAACGATGTTTGTTAGTTAGTTTTAAGGCATGTCAACCCTTATTGAGCAATTTACTTATTTTTTCAAGTAATACTGTAGTTTCAAGTAACTATTTCTATTTCATAATGGTCTTCTATAGATTCAAATAAAAACATGAAAGTACTTCATACTTAGTTGCAATATCAACGTTTTAAAAGTCAATGTAGCTGAAAATTATTTTAAACATTATCTCAATTAGGTCAGTTTTACACATACATGGGATTTCAATAGGTACTACCACTCCGAGTCTGAATGGACAAGAAAATAAGGCAACAAAGAAGTGACTTCCTAGTGGCTCAAAACTAAAGCCTGATAATTTACTTCCACACTCATGATGTGTGGCAAATATTTAAGTTTCAAATTAAATTGATCGGAGGTATTTCTTTCACGGGCAAAGGCAAGGCCAGGCCATTCCAATCGGAAAAGGCGTCTACGTATATACGTTCTGAGAACATTTTTTCCAGAACGCCTCATCTCACTCACATACTCACTTGGTCTATTCCCTGTGAATACCTACTCTAGGGATACCTGAAAGCTCCAGTTTTTAACCGTATGCTGTTGATCTATCCTCTTGTGATTACTCCCTTTGGCGAAACCAAAAGGCTCAAAGTTTAAAGCTGGTGAGGGACAAACATTTGGATAGCATGATCGTTAAAACAAATTGGCATACAAGATATTTCAAAAACTTGTAAATATTGTTCTTTCTTACAGTAAAATTAAATCTGAAGGTGATTTATATATATATATTTTTTTTTTAATTACACTCAAAACCCGGGAGGTTTAGGTGAATTCCCTGGGTGTAATTGGCTAAAATGCTGGACTATGACCTCGAAGTATACGGGTTCAAATTCCAATCGGGCTATTACGTTCACTTTTGAAAGGTATTGAACCCCTTATACCCAAGCCAGGGGTTAAATAGTATCACTGCTGTTCTTCTGGTTTGGCATGAGATAACCCACGAAGGTTGACATGCCATTAAACAAATAAACTAAGCGAGATTATTCTGCCAGACCCTGTGAGAATTTTCCTTAAAAGAATGCTTGTATTTACTACACATAAGATCTCCATGATGCTAAAATGAAATTCAAGGTTGGTTCACTGTAGGGTGCCCCGCAGGAAGCAAGCTTTTCTAGAAGGATGCAAAAATTTCTCATGCTCTATCGGCATTCCTCTTTATGGGACGCATCTTGCATCGGACAATCAATCCAAATCTTACATTTTTAGGCAAGGGACCAAGAGCTGCCTGAGAAGAACGCCCCACCCCAATTGAACTGTTAATTATATCGTACAAATAAATACCATGAGGAATCGTTAATACACTGCTAAATAGGATGTTCGTTAATTTTATTTTTCTATTTGTGGTATGACTTGAGTTATAATTAGTCATGATATGTTCTGATTTACGATTCGCAGTATCTCATAAGGCCAATTGCTTGAAAAAGGTTGCATATGCCTTGTTTAATCCTTCTGCTGATAACAGTTGCTTGGAGCAATCTTAACACTGGCTAGTAATAACTTCACAAAATAGATTTTTAAATATATTTCTATTCTATATTTCTCTAAAATAACAAAAATTATGCCTTGAGGGCTAATTATATCGAAACAAAAATTTATAATGCGCAAAAAAGAGCAAATGTAGTGGTGACAAAGATGAAATAGTTGAATATATGACTGGGTAGGAAACAGGATCTACTGGGAATTGTGCAAGAGATTAAAATTTGAACATGTTGACAAATGGTATATGCCCAAACCAGAATCTGTCCAAAAATTAGATGCATAAAATTCCCGGTGACTTTGAGATACAAATGGTTCAGACAAGAAAACTAGACATAGTGTTAAATTAACAAGAGAAAAAAAAAAAGAAAAGAAAAAGAACTTGTCATCTAGTGGATTTTAATGTTCCAGAGGAAGTAGCGTCTCATCAACCGAAAAAGACATCGACACGCGGCTAACGAAAGCATGGACAGCTATCGATAGGCTTTAGATCAAATGGAAATCAAACCTGACCGGTCGTGTCGATACTGCTATATGGATGCACTACTTGGACGCTAACTAAACGGCTCGAGAAGAAGCTTGACGGCAATTACACAAGAATGTTGCGAGCAATATTGAACAAGTACTGGCAGCAACACCCTACAAGGCATCAACTATACGGCCACCTACCTCCCATCACGAAAACTATCCAAGCTAGACGAACCAGACATGCAGGACACTGCTGGAGAAGCAAGGACGAGCTCATAAGTGATGTACTCCTATGGACTCCTGCATATGGCCGGGCAAAAGCAGGACGACCAGCTCGAACATACATTCAGCAGCTATGTGAGGATACGCGATGTAGCCCTGAAGACCTGCCAGAGGCGATGAATGATAGGGAGAAGTGTCGAGAGAAGGCCAGGGATATCCGTGCTACCGGCACGACATGATGATGACGAGTTTATTTATTCCAAATTTTATTTATACATATTAGATATTCGATTTGGAAACACATTTTCCTGATAACATTTTTAAACGAGCTGAGCTCATTCTTTTTCACACAATTAAATGGTTTTAAGTTTTGCTTTGTAACAGTTAGAATTTCGCATCAATCCTTTGTTTGCAAATAATTTAAATGACAAACAGTTCTACTTGACCCATAGTTAAGACCCTACCACACCGGGCCAAAGTGGATCTGCAAGCGATGGCAATGAAGGGGTACTAAGCATTTCCCAAAGCTCAAGGGCTGGAACCTCGCCATCAGATCGTTTAATGTCATATCCAAGACACTCATTGGGGAAGTCTTACCCTTCTGCAGAGATGTAGTCGGTGTATTCTACAACTCCTACCGACTTGGCTACAAAAATCAAAGAAAGCGAAAAAATAGCCACATATGTGGATCTTGCAAGAGGGCAGAAAACGCCGTGCAACATGAAGGTGACGTTTACCAATTGTAAGCTTACCCAACTCCTCCTTTATGGAGGTGCCCGTGATATAATGGTTATCGTCGTAGGAAATGGACACGGCGACACGAGTTCAAATTCTGGACGAGACTGATTGCATTTCACATAGCACTAATACCCTTGGGAAAGGTATGAATCCAATTATTCTCCCTCCAACTATGGGTAAATAGTAGGAGAGACTGGGTTCTGCAGCCTTGGTGAGGAAACTAGTCTACGAGAAGGAAAACTAAATTCAAACCTGTTAAACTTCGCTTAAAAACTGACCTTGTATCATATCCTGCCCGAGCGGAGGGGTTGGTAAATATGGGTAAGCTTACCCGACCCCTCCGCACGAGTAGGATGTGACAGAAGGCTAAATTTTTAAATTGGGTTTAATAGGTTACAATTCAGAGTTTTCCTTCTAGACAGGTTGTCATACCAATATTAAAGAGCCAGCCTGCCCTACTATTTACCAGTAGCTCGAGAAAGAGTAGATGGATTTGTTAGCGCTATTTGAAGTCAGGTTGTTAAGTCGATGTCCTTCGATGATAACCGTTACACCATGAACGCCTTCACCTTTATCATTCAAGTTAGTCTCTGTGGAATGGACCTCAACGGTCTGGAAAAAAAATGATTAAACTGGAGTTCAAAGGAAGAATAAGGACCATCCAGACAACAGTACCGTTTACTTAGGAAAGTCCTGGAGACATGTTTAGGAGTCCCCGTGGCGTAAGTGCTGAACGGTGGTTTTGAAGTAAGGGAATTTGAATTCCAATCTCTCTACTACGTTTAATTTCGAACTGTTACCCAGAAGAAAGGTATGAACTTAATCATCCCCTTTCTATGCTTAAAATAGTATCACTGCTGTTCTTCAACCAGAATGGCCTGGGATTAAATAACCTGTGAAGGTTCATGTGCTGTCAAACAAATAAACCAATAATCCTGGAGAGACATGCTGTCACTTAGCTCCCAGTGAAAAACCACCAGTAAAAACAGGTGTAACTAACTTGCATAAAGTGAAAATAATATACGCACAATTTTCTTTATTATTTTTATTATTAATCCTTTCGAGTTTTTCACACCAGTGTTAGCTGATAGTTTTTCCCAGGAGTCTATGTAACAGCAAGTCTCCTTGGGTCTCCACAGGACTCTTCAGTATTCTGGCGGACCTCAAAAATTGCTGTAGTTTGGATGGTCTCGGCTTGTCCTCCGTTATTATAATTATTATTATGCAAGTTTTTCCCTAAAGTCTAAATAACAGCAAGTCTCCTCTGGTCTCTAGGATTCGTTACTGTTTCCAAACCGTTTTTTAGTAGCTCCGTGGTCTAGATGGTTTCCCTGTTTTGTCTTTTTTTACCCATCTCCAGTTCCCCTAGTCTCATTACTTTATAACAATATGAAGGAACTGTTCCAAAACACTGAAATGAATAATGTGATATCATTTCTAAAAACAGTTAAGTAATACACAAAAATCAAAAGAAATTTACAATAAGACCAAATTACTTCTATAAACCCTTTCTTTACTAGATATATTCTAACAAACTGATCCCTTCCCCAACCTTTTTCACGGTGGGGGGGGGTTTATGATCCTGATTCTCTACAAATAAACTCTTAATAAAAAAATGAACAAACAAATAACCAACGAATTATTTGAAGTTTATCATTTATTCCTAAGACCTCTCCTTTGAATTTCTTTTCAGACTTATTTTCTTTATCTTGATTGGGCATTAAATGACCGATGAGGTGAATAAGCCGTAAAACAAAACAAACAAACAAAATCATTACTCTGGCCTTTGGGGACCGTTCCAAAGGCACCTGTTATAATTGGTATCACTGTCGGCTTTGTTCCACAGATTTTTCGGCTCCCTGGTAAAATATCGGTATTTGTTGATCTTTTCGTTCACTTTTTTTAACTATGGTTTCCATATTTACCAACCCCTCCGCTCCGGTAGGATATGACACAAGGTCAATTTTTAAGCGAAGTTTTAACAGGTTTGAATTCAGAGTTTTCCTTTTCCTAGACTAGTTGCCTCACCAAGGCTGAAGAACCTAGTTTGCCCTACTATTTACCCATAGCTGGAGGGAGAATAATTGGATTCATACCTTTCCCAAGAGTATTAGTGCTATGTGAAATGCAATCAGTCTCGTCCAGGATTTGAACTCGTGTCGCCGTGTCCATTTCCTACGACGATAACCATTACACCACGGGCACCTTTTTAAGTATGGTTTCCTTTGAATTATTTGTTGTAAAGATTAATATAATTTAATTATTATTAATACATATGTTTTTTATTTTTATTTTTACACCCTAACTCCGTATATTGGAGTTAAGGAGATCCGTTTTAAAATTAGGAAAACTTAATAATGCCTCAATTATTATTTGTTTTGCTCATTTGAGATCACGCATTTTCTATTTCAGTTACTTGTCTAAAAGAAACAAACAGGAAAGAATAAAAAAGAAAAAAAAAAACATCTTTTTATTCACTTTTTTTCGACAAAAAAAAACAACATCTGCTCCATCTAAGCTTCGAAGAGAAAATAACTAATATTGCATTTCCACATGATCAAAGTTTTTGTATACCAATCAAGATCGATTTCTTTCAATCAGATTTTTTTTAGGTTAAACCATTGTCTGACTATTAACTATAATTCCTTTCGACAGGCTTAAAATATGAAAAAAAAAAAAAAAAAGGCCAAATAGTAACAAAGCCAGTCCAATTACTGACTAGTAGTAGCAGTAGTAATAATCCAGGAAAATCTAAGCAAAATGATACATGCAGTGATCTATAAAATGCATGTCGTTAACTGGAGAACACGATGTTACGAAATGACTGACATATTTAAAATAGAAAAAAAAATGGTGCCCTCATTTCGATACCTACAGTAACCTTTCTTTAGGACGCCATCATTGACTTTTGATATCAAAATCCCATTTTTAGAATACATGAAGAAACAAACTAAATTCTTTGTGATATATATATATATATATACACCAATCCCGCCGCACGAGCAAGATGTGACTCAAGGTCAATTTTTAAGCAGAGTTTAACAGATGTGAACTCTGAGTTTTCTTCCTACTAGACAAGGTTAAAGAGCCCAGTCTGCCGTTGTATTTACCTATAGCTGAAGGGAAAATAGCGGGATTCATACTTTTCCCAAAGGTATCAACGCTATGGGAAATGCAAACAGCTTCGTCCTGGATTTGAACACGGGTCGTCATGCCCATTTCCAAAGACGATAACCATTACACCACAGGTGCCTCCCAAATTCTTTGCTATATTTCTATTTTAGGTCCAAACTGATATTAAGATAAAACATTGATTTATAAACATAATGTTATTTATAGATTCAGTTGGTTGGTTGGTTTCAGGGGATTACAATGCTTGTTAGGTTATTTGGTTTGGTTTTATGGCATGGCAACCCTTATTTAATGTCAAACATATATTAAATATGATTTACAAACAAATTTTGTCGAGAACATTTTTAAATGGGCCTGAGTCCATTTTTTACACAGTTAAATTTTCACTTATTGCTATGTTACAATTAAACATCAATCATTTGCTTGCACACATTTAAATGGTTTTGTTTGGTTTCTTTTTTTTTTAAATGGCATATAAACATTTGTAGGTTATTTAATGCCAAAGCCATTCTCCTAGAAGAACAGTAGTGGTACTATTTAACCCATAGCCAGGAGGATAAGGGGGTTCATACCTTTCCCAAGGGTATTTGCCCGAAAGTGAACGTAATAACGCGTCCGGAGTTCGAAATCGCTTACTACGATTCCGCAGTTCATCGCTTTAACCATTACACCACGAGGACACCCCCCCATTTAAATGGATATACATATGATTTCTAAGTCAATAGTTTGTTGGTAATTTCATTTTTAAAGGAGTTAGAAATAATTTGTTTGCACACTTGTATTGCAATTGTTTCTACACATTTAAACGGTTTCAATTATTACTTTGTAACTGATAATTCTATTCAATATCATTCATTTGTTTGCAGACACTGAAGTGGTTACAAGTATTGCTATTTAACACTAATTATATTGAACACTACTGGTTCACTTGCAAACAGTTAAATGGTACCAAGTATTGCTATGTATCACTATCAATTCAATTAGACATCAGTCATTTGTTTACACGCTGTGAAATTTTCAAACAGTTCTATTTTTAACTATTCAGTTTAACATAAGTCATTTTTTACGCTAAATTTAAATGTCAAACAGTTATATTAGACCTATTGACAGGACCCTATCAGGTGCTACCACTCCAGGTCAGAGTGGACCAGTAAGCAATGACAATGAAGAGGTACTCTACATTCCTCAAAGCTCCAGTGCTGGAGTCTCGTCATCAGATTGTTTAATGTCATATCAGAACATTCATTGGTGGAGAGTGGTCTTACCCCACTGCAGAGATGCAGTCAGTGTCTTCTACAACCTCAGCTAACTGACGCCGAAGTCAGTCCTTTTTTCAGCATGGTTTCAGAGTATTAATTGATGTTATAATAGAATTTGTAATTAAAAAAAATTAATGATAGATCTTAATTCTTTACATACAAATGCTCAGAACAGTTGCTTAGCTAGTTTCTTTTAAGGCATGTCAATCCTTGTAGGATTATCTTAAGCCGATTTTTTTCTCAGGGGATTACATACCTTCATGTAACAATTCCTAATGCAAATAATTTTCACATAGGTATAGGACTTTAAGTATCCTACCTAATACTAATTAGTTTTCATCAATTATATGGTTTCGAATGCTTCAAGCAATTATATAGTTTAAAGTAACTAATAATTATATATATATATATATATATAAAAACATTTGTAAATAACTATAGCCTCAACAAATTAACTGCAAGCATTCATATGGTTTCAAGTTACTAATTATAATTTTATACTCAATTATATAAATGACTTCAGGTAACTATTCCTTTTGATAATGATTTTTTAAATTTCGATTTTTATTTGTTGTGGTAATAGTTTTTCAGATTTATTTTCAGTTTCTTACAATCCTTCACTGGCTCGAAGGTTGATATGCCATTAAACCAAACAAACCATCACCAAGTTTTTAAGTAAGGCCAAGAGGAATGGACAGTTGTAATCACATGTATTTATAATTGTTGTTGCCTCTTATGGTCGGTTGGGTTTTATTGCGTATCAACTTTTGTAGGTTATTTAATGCCAAATCCATTTTTATGCAAATAGTCAGTTCTCTTTCAAACAATTCAGTTCTGTATAAGTACACAGTTTAATTGTAAAAAACATTTCTATTTCAAGCTATTCAGTTTAGTCAAACAGTTCTAATTAAAACAATTCAGTTTAGCATGAATACACAGTTTAATTGTCAAAAACATTTCTATTTCAAGCTATTCAGTTTAGTCAAACAGTTCTAATTAAAATAATTCAGTTTAGCATAAGTATGCAGTTAGTTCTATTCAACCCATAGATAGGACCCTATTATGTGCTACCATTCGGGGCATATCTGAAGTTTGACTAAACTGAATGGCTTGAAATAGAAATGTTTTTGACAATTAAACTGCATACTTATGCTAAACTGAATTGTTTGAAATGGAACTGTTTTTGACATTGAAACTCGACTTGCATTAAACAGAATTGTTTAATATTGAACTATTTGACATTTAACTGTCATTTAACTATTTGCATAAAAATCGATTTGGCGTTAAATAACCTACAAAAGGTTGATATGCCATAAAAACCAACCTACCAGCCATGCCAGAGTGGACCTGGGAGCGATGGCAATCCCTAAAGCTCCTGAATTACTGGAAGCTCACCATCAGATTGTTTCGTGTCATATCCGGTACATTCGTCGGGGGTGGGGGCTTACCTCTGCAGAGAAGCAATCGGTGTATTCTCCAGTCCCACCCGACTGGGAAATGCCTCTTTGGATGATATTTTTCAGTCGCATTGATAGTACTACCCTAAAAGGATGAGCAGTTCCGCAAAGGGCAATTTTTTTAATATTTCGTATAGGCTGGACTGAGTAAATTAACAACTAGTTAAAAAAACAAACTTGTGCGCTTGTGGATTTTACTGTTTCGGTTGACCAGAGAGAAAAAATAATGCAAAACTTGAAAAATATCTGGACCTGAAAAAGGTGTGGAACAGAAAGGTGACAGTGATACCAATAATAGTCGGGGCCCTCAGAAGAAGCCCTAAGAACATAGAACAGAGACTGGTTGAACTTGATAGTAGAGGAAGAATCGAGAATATCCAGATCACAACACTACGAAATGGGGGTGTCCACGTGGTGTAATGGTTAAAGCGATGGACTGCGGAATCGTAGTAAGCGAGTTCGTACTCCAGTCGCGCTATTACGTTGACTTTCGGTCATATACATTTGGGAAAGGTATGAACCCCCTCCAAGCTATGGGTTAAATAGTACTACTACTGTTCTTCTATGAGAATAGCTTTGGCATTAAATAACCTACAAAGGTTGATATGCCATTAAACAAAGAAACCAAACACTATTAAAATCAGGTAGGATATTTAGAAGAGACTGAGAGACCCGAGGAGACTTCTCTCTGGTCCCCAGTGAAAAAAAAAAAACATAACTATAGCATTGTTGAGATTGACCAGAACATAAAAAGAGTCCTAGAGACTTGCTGTCACACAGACTCCAGCGGAAACCATCAGCTAATGCTGTTGTGAAAAACTCTCAAATGAATAGAATAATACAAAGAAAAAATTGATAATACGCTACAGAATATCAAATGTAGATTACAAAATTTGGCACGCCAGGGAGGGAAAGGTGATCCACTGGGAATCATGCAAGAGACTGAAGTTTGGCCATACTGAAAAATGGAGTATTCTTAAACCAGAATCTATCTTTGAAACCAAAGGGAAGCAAGCAGATCCCCAAATCCTGACTAGAAGACCATACCTAGTGTTTATTAACAAGAAGTAAAGAACTTGTCATCTAGTGGATCTCACTGTTCCAACTGACAGGGCTAAAAAATGAAGAGAGGCGAAAAGCTGGACTTGCAAGAGAAATGAGAAAGTGTTGAAAGGTGACGGTGATACCAGTTATCGTTGGAGCCATTGGAACAGTCCCCGAGAACCAGGAAAGAATGCTGAATGAACTGGAGATTAACGAAAGAATTAAAGTCATCCAGACCTCAGCACTGCTAAAATCAGCTAGTTCACTTAGAGTCCAGAACACCAGAGAAGACTTGCTGTCACTTAGACTTCCTGAAAATACTACCAGTTAGAGCTGAGATGAAAAACTTGAAAGGAATGAAAAAATTTTTATCACATACTTATATGGTTTCATGTAATCCTACCCAATACTAATAATTTGTGCACAGTTTTAAGTACTTAAAGCAATTTTAACTCCGATGTAATTGATTGTCATCCCACACCATCATATCTGAAGGTTGGATAGGCAAGAGGGCCTGATTGAAAATACCTTCCAAGAAGGTATTTTCAATTGAAGCAGGTGATGGAAAGTTTGTAGTTTTTAATTTTAGCAGTTATATTTCGATTGAACGACAGAAAGGACACACCTTTTTGGATTTAAAGTTTCCAGACCGCCTTTTCGGCTGAAGCTCTAGAGTACACCGACAGCAGAATGTTAAGACGCCCTCCTGAATAATACGGCCAATTGTTGACCGTGGATGGCGATCCGCAATGCTTGAGAACGGAATCCTATTGGCGAGGCAACTTATGACCCAGCAACCCAATCGTTACGTGACTTGCAATGCGTTACTTTAGCTCTTATTGGGCTCGACTGACGGTCGGAGAGTCCCGAGCCAATCAGTCGGCTGATCATGCCAAGCACTACCAGCTATATGATTGTCCTTGTGTCAAACAACTATACAACCCTATTTTATCCTAAAGGTGCTCGTAATCGTTGGCTTTGGGTCAATTACACAGAGATAGCAGTACTTAAAACTATTTATCTGTGTTCAAACAAAAGAGCAATGGGTCGCTTGAAAATAATGTTAACAACAAACTATTTGCTTACAAACTTAACAAATCCTGGACGCAGCACTTCACAAAACATCTGTACGGCCACCGACCTCCGATCTCACAAACGATCTAAGTAAGTCGAACAGTACATGCTAGGCACTGCTGGAGAAACAAAGAGTAACTCATGAGCGATGTTTTCTCATGGGCACGCCAGTGTTGGTCGACCAGCAAAGACTTAGATGCATCAGTTCTGTGTGGACACTGGATACAGTCAAGAAAACCAGCCAGGTACAATGAATAATGGGGACGGATGACAAGAGAAAGTCAGACTTCCGTGCTGTCAGGGCAACTTGATGATGATGTGTAAACAGGGTTTGCTATAAAATAACCTGCAAGGGTTGATATGCCAAAAACGCAACCAACCTAAACTAAACAAAGTTTCCAAAGTTATTTTAGGGGTTTTAATATTTTCCTTTCAAGACAGTGGGAGTTTCTTCTTAATGAAAACGGTATGGAAACTCACCGAGATGGCTAGCTTGAATCATTAATACTGTTCTAAGTGACTCACCTAGGACCAGAATAATGGACTTACCCAAAGGGTATATCAATGAAGAACTAAGCTGGTAGAGTGGAGAGCAGCAGCTGTAGTAAGCACCTTGCTTATCTTCGTATACGTTGAACCAAGGAAACCCTCCTCAGAGACTTGGATACATTTGTGTCGCACCTCATATCTCCGTGTTGAGTTATTTATTTATTGACCGCTAATAATCGGTCATTAAAAAATACATTACCAATCACGAGAACCAAATGATAAATGATTGTTTGTCCATTTCTTCCATCTGTGGGATGAAGTGACAACCTCTTCGCCTCAGCAACCTGAGCAAAAGATTTATCCTAAAACTATAGACATTACGTTCAATTAACTATTCTAAAAACAAATAATTTGCCCACAATTAAATCGATTCCTTCAAATGCTAATAATTTTCAAACAAATCTATTTGACTCAAGGATTGGGCTCTTATGGGTACAACCATTCCAGGTCAGAGTGGAGTAAGAGTAATAAAGGAAAAATCATACATCCCAGATCTCCAGAAATGGAGCCGCATTACTAGATGCAATTCAATTTCATATCAAAGACACTACTGTTAAATCAAAAATATCGTGTGAATCCTAACTTTTGTAATAAATATTGTCTCAGTGAATTGAGCATTACACAAGAAGGTTGTATGTGACTATGTTAGCTTATCATGTAGAACCACGGGCGTACGTATGAGCAAAGGAAGAATTTATCCGGCCTTCATGATCTCTATCAGGAAAGCGTCACACAAGTCAGATCTTTGATACAATACACCGATAGGATGTACCACGAGGTCATTTTTTTTTTATCGGAGTAGAACGGGTTTGAATTCAGAGTTACTCTTCTCCTGGACCTGTGACCGTTCCATGGTTGCCCTTACTATTTACCTATAGCTGTGGGTTCGGAAGCGACAAATTTCCCAAAAGGGTCAGAGTGAAGAGATATACGGTCTTGGCCAAGATTTGAACTCGGCTTATCGAGTCAACTTTAAACAATCCTAAATTACCTGCCTCCTACAATATATTTATGTATGCATCAACAAGTCAAGCTGACAATACGGATCTCCAGGACTCTCTCTCTCTCCATCCATCCCTATCATCCATCACTCCCAGCAGGTCTTCCCAACTATATCCTCGTCGGCACAGAGCTGATGTACACAAGTTCTTATTAATCGACCAAGACTGGCACGACCATGTGTAGGGGTCCATAAAAGATACACAGAGGCATGAACTTATACACACAAAACACAGACATATATATATATACACACACAAACAGATTTACAAATATAAACTTATACACACACACACACACACACACACACATATATATATATATATATATATATTATACAAACAAATTAATGAATATATAAACCGAACCACACATATTCATTCATATATATATGCATACATACACATGAATGTGCGCTCGTGGTGTATCGGTTATTGTTGTAGATAATGAACTCAGCGATCTGAGTTCAAATCCGAAACGTGCCTGTGTGCAATGCACAAATACCGTTGCAAAGGCATACATCCAACTATTATCCTTTCTGCTATAAGTAAATTGTAGAACAGACTGGGCTCTGTAACCTTGATGTAGCAATTGATTTAGGAAAAAGAATACTCTGAATTTAAACCTGTTAAACTCCGTTTAAACATTGCTAATCTCATGGCGGTGGCGGTGGTTTGGGTTTTATGGCATATCAACCATTGTAGGTTATTTAATGCCAGATCCTCTTTATACATATGTATTAAATATAGGATTTCTACACACATTTTAGAGATAACATTTTCAAACGAGTCTGAGCTCATTATCTTTCCCACATTTAAATTCTATTAAAAAATAATCAATTTTTTGCACACAGTTTAATGTTTTACGAGTATTGCTATGTATGACTAACAATTCAAATGAATATCAGTCATTAGTTTACAAATGATCTCAGAGTTCTTTTTCAAATAAATCAATTTAGCGTAAGTACGAGTTTTTTTTTTTCTTTTCGAACAGCTAAATGTAAAAACAGTTTTATTTCAAACAATTCAGTTTAGCAAATACACAGTTTAAATGACAAACAGTTCTATTTGACCCATAGATAAGACCCTATCGGGTACTACCACTCAGGACAAGAGTAAACCTGGGAACGATGGCAATGAAGAGGTACTCCGCATTCCCCAAAGCTCCAGCTTTACTGAATTATGTCACTGCCTCCCACCAGACAGGACTTGACACAAGGTCAATGACTCGAAGGTCGATTAAAGTGGGGATTAGGAGAGGGGAAGGTCGGGCTCGAGCCCTGCTGGACTATGAAGCAGCTTGCCCACCCAAATGTTGCCTAGCCGAAGCTGGGGGCATACCGGCCCAAGTCTGCCTTTGTTGGACGGTGCCCGAACCAGCGGGCGTGCGACACACCATCAGATTGTTTAATGTCTTATCCAGGGCACTCGTTGGGGGAGTCTTACCCCTTTGCAGAGATGCAATCGGTGTATTCTGCAGCCTCAGACGGCGGTGGGGTTGGTTAAATCTATCGTATATGATAATATACAAACACACACGTATATATATATATATATATATATATATATATACACAATCATACACACATATTTGGATACAGGCAGAAAGACACTCGCATAAAGACAGGAAGAGAAGCAGATACGTGATTAGCTTGCCTCAGATACCAGCCTTGTCGTAATGTTACCTCCCATGGGAAGAGCAATCACTGTGGTGCAGGGCTTGACGATATTATCTAACAAGACATTGATTGTGTGCCTAACTAGGGAGACGATGAAATCGGCACATTCCTAAAAAATATCTAATTATAGCTACACCCCCGCCTCACACCCAGGAAATCTTTGATTTCTTCTCATTGATTTATCAATATCGTCCTCGTTTGATGGAGTAACATTAGATTTCTTTATTCATGTAATCAAGATTTCTTCTTTTTTTTTTTTTTTTTTTTTGCGTCAAGCAATGATTTTTCTTTTCCGCAAAATGTTCATGATCTATCAATCAGCTAAATCTACAATGTTTCTCAGCCTGGACAATTCTTTTTTTTCCGGAACAGTCCGACAAAGAACAAAGTTTGTTTGATTTTAACGGCAGGTCAATTCGTCTCGGTTTATTCTATGCTTAGAGTTTAGAGAGATGTGTTTACTGGACGTTTATGTGTACATTTTTTGTTGTTTATTAAGTTTGTTTTTGTTGTTGTTTTTTTTTTACACTTTGGTATATGATATCAAATATTCCTATCTAATATAAATACTTTGCACACAGTCATGCAGTTTTAAGTATTCCTATCTAATACCAATGATTTTCACACAGGAGAAGGGTTTCAAGTATTCCTATCAAACACAAAGAATTTGGACATAGTTGTATGGTTTCAAGCATTCCTCTCTTATACTAATATTTATATGGATTCAAATAATTTTTTGTATTTAATAATAGTCATTTCTTTACTACAGTTATATAGTTTTAATTAATCAATTACTATCCTTAGTATATGATTATAGCTTCAAATAACCATTATTAATACATGTAATTTGCAATTATATGAATCAAGTATTCCTATCTAATACAAATAATTTTAAAGAAATCTATGAGACCCTAGATGAGACCATAACAGGTAATACTATTTCAGGTTAAAGAGACACTGGGAGTTATAGCTATGAACAGATTCTCCACACTCCTCAGATCTCCAGAACTGAGGCCTCATCATCATATACGGTTTAGTTACATAATCAGGACATCCTCTCTTCGTTTGTGAGGGGGTGGGGTATCTTAACACTGCAGAGGGTAGTCATCGTTTTCTAAGCTCTGTTAACAGTGCAGACTTTTTAGCAGATTTTAGTTTTCTATCATAAATAGGTGTACACTAAATTTGAATACACGTATACATATATTTAAAATTCTAACGGACACACTCATGTATACAAATAAATAATTCTAACTGCACACACACACACACATATATATATATATATATGTATATATAAAACTAATCCTCACATATACAGATTTGTGTGTATAAGCGTCCTACGTATCTAGCTACACTGAAGAGTTGTGATACAACGAAACAGTGTCTGTGGATGAGAATATATATAATGATAATAGATCCAAATATATATAAAATTCTAACATTATATATATATAATCCTAAAATATGCAAATTTATATATATAAATAATTCTAACACTCACACACACATACTATATAATTTTAGCTCAAACACAGACGCATATATATATATATATATAAATGAATAGATAATTCTCGCACACTCATAAATAATTCTAATATTATATATATAATATTTCTAACACACGTTCACATATATACATAAATTAGAGCCCACTCCACTAATCTGCAAGCCTCAGAAATTGGTAGACCAGTTTACATTCTTTGGGAGCAATATCTCTTCGACTGAAAGTGATACCAATGCATTCATAACGAAGGCGTAGAATGCCATTGACAGGTAATCAATCATCTAGAAATCTTATCTCTGGTAAAATTAAAGGAAATTTCTCCCAAACTATGGCTGCGTCAGTACTACTGTATGGATACATAACCTGGACGTTAAAGAGATCCAAGGAGAGAAAGATAGACGAGAACTACACTTAGTGCTGTTTTTAATAAATCCTAGAAGCCACACAAAACAAAAACAAAAATCAAACAGCAGCTGTACAGTAGTTTACTTCCCATCTCACAAACCATCTAACAAGACAAACGGAGCGCTGCTGGAGAGGTATGGACGAACACATTAGTGACGTTCTTTGATGAATTCCAACACATGGACCTACCAGTGTTGGCCGACCAGCAAGAACTTTCATACATTAGCTCTGTGCGGATACTGGATGCTGACCAGAGAACCTACCAGAAGCGATGGAAAATTGGGATGGATGACGAGAATCCTAATATGATACATATTCTAATTCGATATATATATATATATATATATATATACATATATATAGCTCTAATACGCGTGTATATATATATATATATATATATATATATATATTTATCTCTAATTCGCGTGTGTGTGTGTATATATATATATATAAGATCTGAAGAAGTTCTGTTAATTTTTTTTCGTGTTTTTGGAAATTTCAAAAATGCGTAACAGGATGGAAATAAATTTATAATCCTTTGTGATTGGTTTCGTTGTTTTTTCTTAAAGAAATATATATATATATATATATATATATATATATATATATATATATATATATATATATAAATATATCTAATCCGCGTGTATATATATATATATATAGCTCTGATTCGCGCGCACGCGTGTGTGTGTATATATATTTAGCTCTAATTCGTGTGTGTATATATATATAGAAAGAGAGAGCTGTAATTCGCGTATATACATATATATATATATATATAGCTCTAATTCGCGTGTATGTGTATATATATATAAAAACTAAATCGTTTATATAGCTACACTGATGAGCTGTGATACAACGAAACAGTCTTTTGGTGGATGACTATATATGCAGAGAGTGAGAGAGAGAGCTTTAATTCATACATATATATATATATATATATATATATAATTCTTATCTGTGTGTATATGTATATGTGCAGTAGAAGTGATATGAATACGTATGATACATACGTGTGGACAAATTTCATCTTGTGTATACCCGTCACATCGAAGCAGACAAAAAAAAAAATCTAAGTAAAGCAAATATAAAGTTGCACATCGAATATTTCATTGCATTTGTGCAGAGATAGAACCTACCTCACCGTCCTCACTCCCATCCACCACCCCCCACACATACACAGCGAAAAAAAAAAACTTCCTACTTTCTGAATTCATTCTACGTAGTACGTGGCATTGGTTCGAAGACTACATGAATTTCGTGCTTGTAACTATAGCAACTGACGTTCTGCTAGTACAGGCAAGGGTCGATGATGATAGTAGCAGTTGCCGTGGTGGTTGCAACTGTGGCTATAGTAACAGGAATCTTTTCAAAAGCATTTCGGCGGAGAGGTGGGGGTGAGAAGAATCGTAGTAGGTAGTGTCACGGGATCTGTGTTACTCTTCTAGAAATGGTAAATTAAGGAATTGAAAAACGCGACCATTTCTTATTCGTATAAAATTTTCAAGATTTGTTTTCGATTGTGTGTGTGTGTATATATATATATATATATATATATATATACATACACACACAGTGGCGTAAGGAGATGGAAAAAGAAGAATTTGCAAGAAAGAAATGGAGACATGAAAGTGTCTGTGGGAGTGGAGTAATATGAGACAAACAAAGGAGATATATATATATATATATATATATATATATATATATATATATACACACACCTCATCAATATATATATATAAAGAAAATATGTATGAGGGTCGGTTGAAAATTCATGCCCTCACCAAGTTATTCTCATAGAATGTGCTCAAATGAGATTCATTTTTCCATAGTCCCCCTTGCAATCCACTCATTTTCACAATCGGTGTTGCAGGGCTTGAATCCAATCAGTTAAAATAACTCAACAGCAGATCTAACATCATCATATGAACTTTTCAGCTCACTCTCGTATATACGTATATTGCTCTAATTCTAGGGGTAAAGAGAGAGAAATAAAAAAGACATAAACAGAGCTGAAGAGACTTATGAGAGAGTGACAGGGGAAAACACTAGACGAAGAGGATATATTATGAGAGAGAGGTTAAAGAGAAAACAGATATGTGACACAATAAGTATCATATGTGGCAGGGCTTGGTTTGGTTTCTTTGTTTAATGAAATATCAGCCTTTGTGGATTATGAGATGCCAAAGTTATCCTCGAAGATAAACAGTCGTGATTATATTTAACCTTTAACAAGGAGGATAAAGAGGTTCATACCTTTCTCAAGGATATTTGTCCGAAAGTGAACGTAATAGCGCGACTAGAGTTCGAACTCGTTTACTACGATTCCGCAGCCCAGTGCTTTAACCATTACACCACGAGGACACCTTCTATACGGGAGGGAGATGAGATGGAGAAAATAATGAGAAATAGAAGGAGGGGAAATATGTAAGAGTGCATGGGGGAGGGGAAGCTTGAAAAAACGAATGTGAGAGAGAGAGAAATATGTGCGTGCGAGAGAGAGCAATGTGAGTAAACGAGAGAGGCGGGGTTGAATATTTGTGTGAGTTCTGTGGAGTGTTTAATCACTCCTTCATAGCTATTATTCCCAGGTCCACTCTAAACTCTAATAATAACTCTAATACCTGTTAGGGTGCCATCTATAAATAAAATAGATCTGTTTAAAAATATTCAGTAGTCATTAAGAACACTTAAAACCATAAAAATGAGCAAGATGATTTTTATTAATGAATAGAATTATAGAATTGTTACATAACGATCGTTTATTACGTATTATTATTTTATAAACGAGGGTTTTTTTTCTTTAGAAAAATGGAAAAATAATTTTTTTCCGTAAATGTAAACGCTGGATTGTTTTATAGTAAACATTATTTTAATCTCATAAAAATATTTGTTTTGAGGCTATTCAAGATGGCAGCAAATCAAACAGACTGCTCCAGGCTTAGTCAGAGGTCTGTCGTCTAATTTTTGTTTTGGCTGAGAAGTACAAAACACAGGAAATGTCTAATATATATGGGGAAGCATGTTTTTGTCAAAAGAAATCTTTACAGCTGAGCTAAACATGAATTTTCCGTCACAAACCTGAGTCGAAAAGACAGTCCATGGAATAAAAAGACGCTGACTCTCTGATAAAAAAGTTTTTGGTGAAGTGGTCAGTAAAGAAAGTCATGCTGACAGTCTTTGGTGAAATAAAAGGACTATGAATATTGATTTCTTTGAAAACGTTGCAACTGTAAATAGTACTAATATTAATTTCATTTATTGAAGGAATCCTTATAACTATCTAAAATTTTTGGTGTTTAACGTAGCGAAGAATGGCTTGCAAGACTTTCTGGGTATTTATAAATCTATTCTTGGCTGTCATTGTATTGAAATTAGATCATAAGGTTATTTAAGATTCAATGGCATATATCAGTCTACGACCAATTGGTTTTATGAGATTCAGTTATAAAAATTTTCACGTATGACTGGCAAGGTCTGCCTGGGTCATTTTGAAGGGGTTAAATATTATTTCTGATTCAAAGATTAGCTGGCTTTATGACACTTCAACCCTTGTTGGGTTTTTTATGCCGAAGTCAGTTTAACAATCATGATTTATTATATACGGTAGAAATATTTAGCAAAACTGAAGCCTTCTTCAAAGCAAATCCAAATAAATTAGATGAATATTAAGTTAAAAAGCACAACTAATTTACCAGTTTTTAATTTAATGTACATAAGGATAGAATTACTAAACTATCAATGTATACGTAATTTTTAATTGTTGAATTATTTTTTTAATGTGAAGGATGGGTTATTGGAGGGTGCTATAACGAGATCACGTTTGCAGGTTTGTGACTTCAAGTCGCAAATTACTCTAAACTATATTCAAAGTGCTTCTCTGTTTGCTTAGTAAATCATGCGCATAGCTAAACTCACATTTCATATATACAAGGCGCCAGGAGTGTAATGGTCATCGTCGTAGGAAAGTGACCTTGTTCAAATTCTCGATGAGACTGCTTACATTTCACATAGCTCTAATAACCTTAGGAAAGATAGTCTCTCTTCAGTTATAGGTAAATAGTTTGGCAGACTGAACTCTTTAAGCTTGGTATGGCAACCAGTTTAGGAGAAGGAAAACTGATTTCAAACCTGTTAAACTCCGTTTAAAAATTGACTTTGTGTTGTATCCTGCTCGTGCGGAGGAGTTGTGTGTGTGTGTGTGTATATATATATATATATATATACATATATATATATATATATAGGTATTATTCGGTCCAGTTAAACCAGAGTTGGGAGTAATTCCTTCAGGACAAGAAAATCATTCAAAAACTGAACATTTAAATTTTCCTGGTAGAGAGCTCAATGTAATCAATATTACAGAGCAATACTTTCTTTAAGAAACACAAAACAGGATGGAAATAAATTTATAATCCTAAAGTAACCGGTCTTTGGATTTTTTTCTTAAAGAAAGTGTGTATGTATATATATATATATATGCGAACTGGGAAAATGTTTTTGTAAAATGGACTCAACAGTTGCACAAAGCTTAGGATAGTTTAGTTTGGTTTGGTTTTATGGCATATCAACCATTGTAGGTTATTTAATCCTAAATCCTTTAATATATATATATAATTTTTGATTACTAAAAATAAGTCAACAACGTTAAATAGTTCTAATTATTGCTATGTATCACAAACAATTCAATCAAATATCAGTCCTTAATTGATCAAACAGTTCCATTTCCAACAATTCAATTTGGCATAAGTCATTAGTTTGCTCTCAGTTTAAACGCCAAACAGTTCTATTTGATCCCTTTCAGATACAATAATTCCGAGACGGGTGGACCTTGGAGCGATGGCAATGAAGGAGTACTTCGCATTACCCAGAGTTCCAGCATTACAGGAACCTCACCATCAGATTTCTTAAATGTCATATCAGGACACTCGTTGGTGGGGAGTTTTACCCCTCTGCAGGGATGCAGTCGATGTATTCTACAGCCCCTGCCGACTGGGTTGGGATATTTTGCAAAGGGTTTTGATACCTGGCAACTAGTCTATATTTTCAGGATTTTTTTTATTCTATGATAAAAGCGAACTTGTAAATTCACCCCCTGAGATTTTTGTTTTCACTCTACCAAAATTTGATTCACCCCTGTAGTAAATATTACATTCTTCGTTATACGATCAAGATCAAATGTATTAATAAATCCATGAAATTAACCATCATTTTAAACAGGTGAATAGTTCTTTAGTTAGTTGCGATGTCAATTTTAAATTTAGTCCAAAATTACTTTCAACATTAACTCAAAGAGATCTCTTAGACTCACAGATAGGATCCAGGTTAGATTGGACCTGGGAGTAATGGCAACAAAGGAGTGACTTCATATTTCTGGGAACTCTAAAAAGATGTGGAGTCACCTGTTTAGGATGCAATTTAATGTCATACTTTAGACACCTTTAGACACTAGTGGTGAAACGGTTTTCATAGAAGGAAATTGAAAAGTCGATTCACGTTCAAAACCCTGGATGAGGCTGTTTACGTTTCACATAGAGTTAATATCCTTAGAGTGGGTATGCATCCACCTATTCTTCCTCCAGCTAAGGGTAAGTACTAGGATAGACTTGGCTCTTTAACCATGATATGACAACCAGTCTAAAAGAAGGAAAACTGAATTCAAATCTGTTAAACACCGATTAAAAATGACCTTGTGTCGCATCCTGCTTGTGTGGAGGGGTTGGGTATTTACATACGTACGACGTCTTTTTTTTTAGCTACTACTTAGTGGGTATTTGGTCAGCGTATTCTAAATCCTATCCACAAAACAAGTTGATCAAAATTAGAACAAACTTCGTAACAGACGAACAGAATAAATATGAAAAGCTACTTAGAACTCATTATATATATATATATATATATATATATATATATATATATATATATATATATAAGCTGTAATTATTAAATTCCATGCTAGCGTCCTCTTCCTTTCTGTGTTTTTTCTTTGGGTAACAGAATCAAATGATTTAACTCTTCATCACACTTTTATCCCTCTTATCTCTCTGCTTTTTCTTTGCCTTTATCTGTCATCTTTCTTCATATTCTAATAGAAAGGTCATTAGCCCTGGAAACAGACAGTGATGACACCAAATCTTGGGCGGGTCTTAAAACAGTCACTAATGGCACTGAAAATTTGATTAGTCATAAAACTATCAGTGACAGTATTTGAGGGTCATCAACAGCATCCTAACCCCGACAGCAGAGTCAATGTTCGAGGGAGCGAAAAACAATTAGCAAACAACGTCAAACATAATATACATGTTTTAAGGCTAATAAAGCGTCTAAAAGAGGGCACCTAACGATATAAATTGTTTTAAAGGTTCATATAACAAGCTGAGATGGCACCAAACCATATAAAGCTCATATAATGAGTAGAGTTGACACAAACTATATGAAATGTTTTTCAGCTCATATAACAAGCAGAGATGGTACGAAACAAATTGTTTTAAGGATTGTGTAACGAGAAGAGATGGCACCAAACAATATAAATTGTTTTTTATGATTGATTGATTGTATTGTTTTATGGCATATCAACCCTTTTTCAGGTTATTGAATGCCAATTTCTGTTGATGTGGTTGTTTAGTGTTTGCATCATGCATATGGACCCCTGCATACGGCCAAGCAAAAGCAGGACGACCAGCTTGAACATACATACATACATACATACATAAATACATATATACATACAGCAGCTATGTGAGGATACGGGATGTAGCCCTGAAGACCTACCAGAGGCGATGAATAATAGGGAGAAGTGGCGAGAGAGGGTCAGGGATTTCCGTGCTGGTGGCACGACATGATGATGATGATATAGATCAACTGCTTTTAGAAATGCTAGTATTTTGTCTCCTAAACTGTTTTTAGGCTCATATAACTAGAAGAGATGGTACAAGGCAAATTGTTTTAAGGCTCGTGTAACGAGAAGAGATGGCACCAAACAATATAAATTATTTTTAGGCTCATATAACTAGAAGAGATAGTACAAGGCAAATTGTTTTAAGGCTCGTGTGACGAGAAGAGATGGCACCAAACAATATAAATTATTTTTAGGCTCATATAACTAGAAGAGATGGTACAAGGCAATTGTTTTAAGGCTCGTGTGACGAGAAGAGATGGCACCAAACAATATAAATTGTTTTAAGGTTCATATAACAAGTAAAGATGGCACAAAACTATATCAATTGTTTTACCAGCAAGAAAACTGTCAAAGTCCACAGTAAATGTGATACAAACCACTTTAGAGCAATAAACCAATTATTGTTCGAAAATACTTAAACAGTGTTCATTATTCTGTATTAAGTCGAGTTTGTTAATACGTTGCTAATGTCCTTCAAATTCAACTCTCTTTACATTTGCGGCAAAAAAAAAGTCACACGATGCTCGGTCAGGAGAATTGAGAGGGTACTGCACTTGTTCAATTCCGTGTTTCACCAATGATTACTGTTCAAAAATTCTGAAATTGGCTTCATATTTTTTCTCCGACTTAGCATCAAGTAGCCTAGACAAAGACGCTGTGCCTAAGCAGACGTCTAGACATCATCTCTTTTTTTATGCTTAGCTATGTCTTCAATTAGATTTAGAAATTTAAAAGAAATTACGGCTTCAATTTCGATACGTTCAGATCATACATCGCGATTGTTACATTAAGATTATATATTCGTCGTGGAAGGCAAGGAATTAGGAGAGTAGTAGTAAAAGGAGGAAAGGAAAGAAATTAGAAAGGAGACAACGAGAAGCGCGAGAAAGGAAGAAAATGAGAAGAGTGACAACGGAACGAAGAATGGAAGGAACCGGAAGTATATATATATATTTGTAATCCACAGACAGACTGCTTCGTTGTATCTCAACTCTTAAGTGAGGCTAGACACGCGAGGTGCTTCAAGCTGGAATTGAATGCAGGCTGACCTTACGCGAGTCAGATATCTTACCCAAGATCTAATGTCATTCTCTGCGTTAGTAAGGAATTTTTTACGAATACCTTTTTACATAAACGTTATCGGCTACCAAGAGTGCTCACTCCCTGAGAAGAGCTATTGCGTTTCAGCTTGTGTGAGTGTGTCGCACCCAAACTTTGAAAAATTAGTACCTACAAAAGATTCCTGTGAAGTCAATCAATGATTAAAAAATAGGTTTGAAATCAGAAGCTAGGGCAAATTCTCTATCAACTGATCCCTGGTACAAGAAAAAAAAACTAGTAAGAAAACAAGAGAAAAAGTATATTGTCATAAAAAAAGCATAAAATCCTAAAAGAACAAAGTTCCATGATCTCTAATAAAACTTGTATGAATAATATATAATACAATGCTAAAAGCATCTTTAAATTGTAAAAGCTTCATTGTGCCCAATGCACAATTTTGCAGATGAATGATACAATAAATTCCTATCGTAAGAAAATATATAAAATTAAAATGTAAATCGGGGAGAAACTCACGTCTGAGAGTTTCACGATTAGAATCATCAGGTATGATTGTATTCCTCCCGTCTGACGAACGAAATATCAGTTCACCTGACGATTGCAATTGTGAAACTAAGTCGTGAGTTTTTACCGTTTCATATTTTACATATCTCTCTCTCTCCCTCTCATATATATATATATCTTTTCATCAGTTCATTTTTTTTTTGTTGTTTCTATTGTATTTTCACGGCTTCCTTTAAAATCTTTCATCTCTCAAGCATCTTTCTTCCTTCCTTTTGGTATCCTTTCTCTCCATGAATGAAAACTTTTATTGCCTGTTCTACTTAAAATGTGCATGTGTCTGTTCATGAATTTATTCTAGAAAGAAAACTCCACCCCAGCTATATTCATCAAATTCCGTTTTCAACTCAGAGAGATGAGAAGCAGATAAAAAAGAAAGAAAGAAAGAATTCACGAGCAAGAAAATTGGTCAGGAATTGTGACATTCGAAGAGGAATAATAAGAATGGGATCTGCGCCAATGCGTAACACGCACGACTACATGACTGGATTCGCACGATTCTTCCATTTTGATTTGCCTGTCACGACTTTTGCTCTCATGCCTGTGAAGAGATCACCATGACAACGAATGAGGTTGACAAAGAGAGGTGAAAGCAGAAGTAGAATGGAATGCATAAGACAGTGAGAGAGGAAGGAGTTAGAAAGGAGACAAAGGGAGGAGGAGATGGGTAAGAAATTCGAAGGGTGACAATAAGAGAGCAAGGCAATGGATGGGTGACAATGTGAGGGGTGGGGAAGAAATTAGAAAGGAGACAGGGGAGTAGAAGGAGGACGATGGTAAGAAATTTAAAAGGTGACAATGAGTGGAGGTGGGAGGGGTTAGAAAGTAGACAAAGAGAGAAGATAGAAAGTAAGGAACTGGAAGGGTTATAATGAGAGGAGGAGATAGGAAATTGGAAGGGTGACAAGAAGAGGAGTGAGAGAGGAAGGCACTGGAAGGATGACAATGAGAGGAGAGGGGAAGAAATTAGACCTTTCTTATCCTTTTACTGCTCTGTCGCCTTAGACAGGGGAGTAGAAGGAGGAAGATGGTAAGAAATTTAAAAGGTGACAATAAGTGGAGGTGGGAGGGGTTAGAAAGTAGACAAGAGAGAAGATAGAAAGTAAGGAACTGGAAGGGTTAAAATGAGAGGAGGGGGAAGAAGTAGACAATAAGAGGCAAGGGTAGACTAAGAAGAGAGACAATAATGGGGGGGGAATTAGAAAAAAGCTAATGATAGAGGAAGGGGGATATTAGAAAAGAGACAATGAGAGGGAAAAGTACACAGATTAGAAGGTAGGTGACGTAAAGTAGCGAGAAATATTGGGTAAAAGGAAGAGGAGAGGTCTAGAAGAGAGATAGGGAAAAAAAAGAAAGGAAGCATTGTCGAAAGGGAACTAATGAGTGAAAGTAACAAGGCGACACGGAGTGGAAGACGAGGTGAATTAGGGGACACAAGAAAGTGAAGAGTATCGCTGACTAAAGCGGTAACTGGTAACCTGAAACTGGGTGCGCATCTGTTAAGTTGACACTTTCCCTTGTTTCTTACATATTTTTTCCTCTCTCACTCCAACTCTTTTGTTTGTTTGTTTCTTTCTTTTTGTGAAGAGGGGTTGTAATCAACCATAAAGAAAAAAACAAAAAAACAAACCAATTCTACAATTATAATCTACGTTGCAAACAGTGAAGTATCAATGCAGTTCAGTTCTACGATCAACCACTTCACAGACAAATTTCTAAGGTTCCGTTACTTTCTTTTTTGGGGAGGGGGGGTCTTTCTTTTTTTTTTTTTTACGATTCCTCCTTGGTTTCAGGTATCAACAGATTACCAATCGAAGCCTGTGATTGCATGAGCTCAACTACTTTCATCACAGTAAAAACAGTAAAAAGAGTTAATCAAAGCTCAACTCAAATCAGAGGAGATTTACTTCAAGGTAACTAGCATATTCAACCACTGAATTCCTGATTCTGTTTTTATTATGATTATATAACTTCTCTACTCACAACAACATTACTATTGGGCGTCTCACGAGATGTACACACACACACACACACACACATATATATATATATGTATTATACTGACAAAAAGACCAAATTTATTCATGGTTAAAAAATAAAAACCAACAACTAACCGGTTTTGGTCCTATCTGACCACAGTTTGAACTAGGACAACAATTAAAATACAAAAAGGGGAAACAGACTAATGTTTTTTTCCTAACATATTAGTTATGATACTATTTACCAACCTCTCCGCTCGAGCAGGATATGACACAAGGTCAATTTTTTAAGCGGAGTTTAACAGGTTTCAATTCAGAGTTTTCCTTCTCCTAGACTAGTTGCCTCACCAAGGCCGAAGAACCTAGTCTGTCCTACTATTTACCCATAGCTGGAGGGAGAATAATTGGATTCATACCTTTCCCAAGGGTATTAGTGCTATGTGAAATGCAATCAGTCTCGTCCAGGATTTGAACTCGTGTTGCCGTGTCCATTTCCTACGACGATAACCATTACACCACGGGCACCTCCACCATTATTAGTTATGATTAACTACCAAACGCTACAGCCCTCCACACAGTCGAGGAGTAAGACCTCCCCTCTAAAAATATCTGTTGAGAGGGATAAACCTATTCATCGAAATTACACCCAGGTCCACTCTACTACAACGACGTTCATTCTAAATGAAAATGGTTTTAACGATTGTACAAAACCCTACAAATCTGCACCATCTGTCAAAGAAAGATTAAAAATAAAATGGCTTTATTTTGAGGGCAAAAGACAGGCTATCATTCAAAATAAATAGACCCAATGGTGCTCAAGGAATAAAAAGTGCAAATAGGAAAAGACCTGACTGAAGATGGAGAGATAAAACAGTAGAGTTTGTTGGTAAGACATGATAGAGACGAACACAATGAAAGTCGTCGTGGGAGGAATTGGAAAGGACTTCATTCAGCATTGGATTTAAAATGGCTACTGATGATTTGTGTTTGAATTACAGTTTCTTTGTCTTTCTGCAGTAGTCTGATGCACTTATGCAATCTGACAGGCAAGCTTAGAACAAATTTCACATGGGAACCTATTCTAAGAAAAGCTGCGCATGTAATATAATAAGGAATATTTTAAGTAGAGTAAGTTTAATAATTTAAGTTATGTCTTTTTTGCCTATTACGAGACAATAATCCTGCAGACCAAAAAAAAAAAAACGGTATCGGCACATATTGTTCTTGGGTTGGGTTAATTTAGAATGATAACTGCCAGAGCTACAGGAAAACAGACCATAATATTAAAAAATAAAGAATCATTTAGAAAAATTCCACATTGTGGACGAATAATAGTTGCCCGAAATTTAAGAAAAAATCGCAAAGTCACGGGTCTCAAAATACATCCCCAAAACAACTTTTCTATGGTACGCGGCCAAACAATTGTCGTGACTAATATTTTCTTAGAAATTGGTAATTTCTCCCTCAACCATGTCTCTCCCTCGTCCTCGAAACAATTCTTTACTCTGAGTCCCTCCCCCAACAATAAACTTTTTCCTGTTTACAACTAGATAACATTTATTAGAGACGTCTTCGTGGGTCATTGTCTATTTGCCGTCAACCATGTCAATCGATTTTAGACTAAATCTTCCTTGGCTTCGTAGGATTTGTTTTGAATGACAGTATGTCTTTTGTAGACAAAATAAAGTCATTTCTTATTTATTTATTTATTTATTTATTAAGTTAGTTTTTCTGAATTGTCAGAAATAAAGTTTCGTAACGAAAATAAAGATATGTAAGGTTAGGTTAGGTTAGGTTATGTAGCTTAATGGCATATCAACCCTTGATGGTTATTTAATGCCAAATCATGTCTATACATATATTCACCCAAGATGCGCACGTGGTGTAATGGTTATCATCGTGGCAAATGAACTCGACGAGTTGTGTTCCAATTCAGGACAAGGCTGTTTGCACTTTACGAAACGCTAATACCCTTGGGAAAGGTATGAATCCAAATATTCTTCCTCTATCTATAGCAGCCCAGTCGGCTGGGGTTGAAGATTATACCGACTACCAAAGCTCATTTGTTTCCACGAAAGTAAATAGAATTATAAGTGTTAGATAGAAATACTTGAAACTATTTTATATTGAGCATTTGTTTGCACACAGTTAAATGGTTTCAAGTATTGTTATATAACTCAAACCATTTTATTTTACATCTGTCATTTGTTTGCACATAGTTTGAGCCATTAGCCTAATGAGTTGAGTTTTCACCAAAGTCCGGGTGACTGGAGTTCAACCCCAGGTCGAGTCATACCAAAGACTCAAAAAATGGTACTTGATTCCGCCTTGCTTAACACTCAGCATTATAAGGTAAGGATCAAGGGTAAAGCGGGGCAATCCAGGGAATGGAGTAGCGCCCTAGGCTACACCTCGGTGTAATAGCTATAGGAAAGCTGGGTCATTTTGGTGTAGAAGCTATAGAAAAGTCGGGTCACCCTCGACTAAGGTCGCCAACTTTACGTACTTTTACATATCTATAAGTGAGTAGTTTCTTATGTAAATTTGCTTTTTTAAAAATACTAAAACTAATTTGTTTGCACATAGTTAAGTGTTTTCAAGGATTGCTCAAGTATTGCTATTGAACACTAATAATTTTATTCAACACTTCATTCATTTGCACACAGTTAAATGTTTTCAAGTATTCCTATCTAACACAAACAATTCAACATCAGTCACTTGTATGCACAGAGTTAAATTCTTAAACAGTTTTATTTAACCCATACATGGTACCCTAACAGGTGCTACCACCAGAGTTGACCTGGGAGTAATAGCAGTGAAGAAATACTCCACATTCAGCAAACCTCCAAGACTGGAGCCCAACAATCAGATTGTTTAGTATCATATTTAGAACACTCGTGAGAGAAGGTTCTTACCCCCTCAGCAGAAATCCTGTCGGTGTATTCTACAGCCCCAGGGAAAAAATCAGTGATTGTCAGTGGTCAGGAAGTAAGTATATTGGTTGGCTGTGTTTTATGGCATATTAATCATTGTAGGTTATTTAATACCAAATCTATCTATCTATATATATATATATATATTAGTTTTATTCCAAACAATTCGATTTAACATAAGTGCATAGTTTAAATGTCAAAACAGTTCTGTTTTAAACAATTCCGTTTAGCATAAATACTGGTTTTGTTGATACTCAGTTAAACGTAAAAACTGTTCGATTTCAAACAATTAAGTATAGCATAAGTACGCAGTTTAAATGTTAAAACAGTTCAATATCAAACAATTCAGTTTAACAAAAGTACACAGATTAGTTCTCTTTGATACGTAGATAGGGCCCTATCAAGGTCCTACCACTTCGGGCCAGAGGGGACTTGAGAGCGATGGCAATAAAGGGGTACGCTGCATTCCACAAAGCTCCAGCATTAATGTAGCCTCACCATCAGGTGTCCTCGTGGTGTAATGGTTAAAGCGATGAACTGCGGAATCGTACTACGCGAGTTCGTACTCCAGTCGCGCTATTACGTTCACTTTCGGGCAAATACCCTTGGGAAAGGTATGAACCCCCTTATTCTCCCTCCAGCTATGGATAAATAGTAGGACGGACTAGGTTCTTCAGCCTTGGTGAGGCAACTAGTCTAGGAGAAGGAAAACTCTGAATTCAAACCTGTTAAACTCCGCTTAAAAATTGACCTTGTGTCATATCCTGCCCGAGCGGAGGGGTTGGTAAATAGTACCATCAGGTTGTTTAGTGCAATATCCAAGACACTCGTTTGGGAAGTCTTAACCTTCTGCAGAGATGCAGTCGGTGTATTCTGCAGCCCCAGTCGACTGGGCCACAGGATGTAAGCTTAGCTTAATTGATACTATAAGACTATATGAATCGCGTAGATATATTGCTATTTAGTATAGTAATGCATTGTCTGGGATCAGGGAGTAAACTTAGCATAATTGATACAACGGGTCTATATGCATCGTGTAAATCTATTGCAATTTATTGTAGGAATTCATTGAAAATTAGAAAGGGATTGTCGGTGGTCAGGTGCACACAAAACGGAATATATGTGTTATAATCAAACGGGGGACATCTCCACTCTAGACAGAACCCCTCTTAGACTAGTAGACAAATTCACTTACCTAGGAAGCAGCGTCGAATCAACCGAAAAGGACATCGACACGAGGTTAACGAAAGCATGGACAGCTATCAATAGGCTATCGATTATATGGAAATCAGACCTAACCGATAAAATGAAACGCAGTTTCTTCCAGGCAGCGGTCACATCGATACTGCTATACGGGTGCACTACATGGACGCTAACAAAACGGCTGGAGAAGAAGCTAGACGGCAATTACACAAGAATGAATGCTGCCTGCAATCTTGAACAAGTCCTGGCGACAACACCCCACAAGACACCAACTGTACTGCCACCTGCCTCCTATCACGAAAACTATTCAAGTTAGACGAACCAGACATGCAGGACACTGCTGGAGAAGCAAGAACGAACTCATAAGAGATGTACTCTTATGGACCCCCACACATGGCCGTGCAAAAGCAGGACGACCAGCACGAAAATACATTCAGCAGCGATGTGAGGATACGGGATGTTGTCCTGAGGACCTGCCTAGGGCGATGAACGATAGGGAGGAGTGGAAAGAGAGGGTCAGGGATACCTGTGCTACCAGCGCGAAATGATGATGATGATATTTATCAACGCCTCTGCTCGGGCAGGATATTACACAAGGTCGATATTTAAGCGGAGTTTAACAGGTTTGAATTCAGAGTTTTCCTTCTCCTGGGTAGTTGCCTCACCAAGGCTGAAGAACCTAGTCTGCCCTACTATTTTACCCATAGCTGGAGTGAGAATAATTGGATTCATACCTTTCCCAAGGGGATTAGTGCTATGTGAAATGCAATCAGTCTCGTCCAGGATTTGAACTCGTGTTGCCGTGTCCATTTCCTACGACGATAACCATTACACCACGGTGCACGGTGTTATTTAAACTATTTTATGTATTTTTTTTTTTTTTTTTTTTGTACCTAACATACATGACTAAATTGAAAAACGATAAATAGCATGTTTGGTCGTAAACAGAAAATAACAGATGTTAAAGTCTTAATTTTGTTTTCGCTATGCCTCACAACAAGATTAGAGCTTCTACCATTAACGATGGTATGGGGACGATATTAAAAGTTACAACAGAATTAATCTAAATACGTGCTAATAAATCCTGTGCGTCTTAAGCACTTCCAGTTGGTTAAAAGCGACTTTTTAAAATGCACTTTGGCTGACTTCACTTCTCAATTTCGACTTATTAATCAATAGTCAACGCAACGAACCAATTTTTTGTCTTGCTAAACCTACCCCCACCCGCCCGCAAAAACGGCATCACATTCGTTTAATATCGACTCCAATACGTCGATTTTTTTTCTCAATTCGCCAAACTCAAGTTGAACCAATGAAGCGAAGCGTTAGAAGACAGAAAGCTGGCATTTTCTAACAGCATTTGAAGAATCAAGAACTATACAGAGATAAAGGTAATCTGTCAGTTACACTTAGAATAGTTCCTGATTTTCGAGGCATTTCTATTCTAAGTCGTTTACCAATCTATTAACCTATAAGAAATTAGCTTCATTCTTTTCATTAATTCCTGACCACTGACTATCCATTTCTTTCTGGTTTTCTATAATAAAAATCATTAGTAATCTATTTACATCCTACAAATAAACTTTTTTTTAAGGGAATGTCAAACATGTTGGATTTGTGACATCATAGTAACTGAATTCGAACTCCAGTCGCGCTATCACGTTCAGTCTTAGGAAAAGTATGAACTGCCTTATCCCTTCAGCTTTCGGTTAAATAGTACCACAGCTGTTCATCTAGGATGGGTCTGGCATTAAATAATCCACCAAGGTTGATATAGCGTTAAAAAATGGAACGAAAACAAACCATCTTTCTGGTAAGCCTTCCATTAATTTCTGATCTCTAACTATCCTATCTTCCTTACCTCCTATGCATTTCCACTGTAAAATCATTAGCGATATCATATATATATATATATATATATATATATATATATATATATATATATATATATATATATATCACCTGTCAACTCTTGTTGGGTTACTTTATGCCAAAGTCAGTTTAACTATTATATATGGCAAAAAAACGAAACTTTAAATGAATAAGCTCTTTCTTCTATTAAACCAACCCAATCTGTCCGGGCTTAGAATACTCCGAATTTACCTTCTGTAGAGGGGTTTAAGCCCCTACCACCAAAAGGGGAGTATCCTGGATATAACACTAAACCACATCTAATGTTGAGGTCCTGTTGAGGAGATCTAGGGAATATAGAGTACCTTTTTATTGCCATTACTCCCAGGTTCACTCTAACTCAAAGTGACAGTACCTGTTAGTGTTTTATCTAATAGATCTGTTTAAAATTATTAGCATTCGATAATCCTCTCTTTACATATATATGATTTGTAAACACATTTTGTTGTTATAATTTTTAAACGAGTCTGAGTTCATTTTTACACAGTTAAATAATATCAAGTATTGCTATTAGTAACAAATAATTCAGTTAAACATCAATTTTTACATACAATTAAATGATCAAGCAGTTTTATTTCAAACAATTCAATTTAGAATAAGTCAACAAAGTTATACTGTTTCAAATATTGCAATGTATTACTAACAATTCAATTAAACATCAGTCATTTATTTGCACTCAGTTTAAATAGTCAAACAGTTCTATTTGACCCATAGATAGGACTCTCTAATGTTACCACTCAGAGCCAGAGTGGACTTGGGAGCATTGGCAATGAAGAGTTACTCCAAGGCTTCGCCATCAAATGACACTCGTTGGCAGAGGGATATCTTACCCCTATGCAGAGTCGGTGTATTCTACAGCCTCAGCCGAATGGGCAACAGGACACTCGTTGTCGGTATCTTACCCCTTTGCTGAGATGCAATCGGTGTATTCTACAGCCCTAGCCGTCTAAGCTTGTAAATTATTTGTGTTAAGAATAATTACTTAAAGTTATGATTGCCTTGCCAGGTTTATTGTTATTAATCACTTGAAACCATATAACTGTATGCAAAGAAATGATCATCCAATAGAATATATATATATATGTATATATATAGTTTCAAGTAGAAATAGCTACTTGAAACTATAATTCTATATAAGTTATTTGCATACAATAGGAATACTTAATATCTTATAATTCAAATAGCTCAACTCGCTGCCAATTACAACTGGCTGGTGATTTTGATTCTTCAAAGATGCTCCTCTGCTTTCGGTCTTGATCCAAATGTAAGCGGTCAATCGGAACGAAAATTTGAAAAATTAATTTCCGGGTTTGGAAATGTTCAAAAAGTTAACCACATATAAATCTGTCGTAACAGCTTCGTTTTACGTAATTTCGGTTAGTGGAGAAAATGTAAACAAATGTAAATCTTTTGTGAAGGCCTAATTTCCAGAATTTAAAAAAAAATACAAAAATCTGGGGAGTATAAAGCCCCAATCTTTAGTGAAGGCGACAAAATCGCTACCTTCCTTGTTTTCGCCGAATGCTTAATCACGTCATCAACTTTATTAACTGTAAAATTATTTGAATTTCTCAGCTGAAGCATTGTCAATTATGAACGCCTTGCTAGCATTTTCTTTCATCTCAAGCAATGGAAATAAAGATCAAAAGAAACGCGAGTTAAAAAATAAAGATAATTCACTGAGCGAAGTAATTGTTTGAAAACACTCCGTCAAAAATAGGACATGCTGTAAGGTTTATATTTCTTTTCATTTTTTTTTTTTTTTTTTTAGATATACAGTAAAAATAAGGCACACGTTAAAAGAGAGAGAAAAAAACAAACAAGAAAAAAAAAACTCTTAAAAGGAATCGAGATGAAATGTATAAATTAAGTTGATAGACTAAATTTGTTTGAATGAACAGTCGTTTGAGGAAGGTTTATTTTTTAATAATTGAGAGTTGTGTATATTTAAACGTTTGTAAGTACGAACAAATTATAGGTGTGTACTACACCCTATGAGGAAACTCAGACCAATATTGGATCATAATATTAAAAAGAAAAAGATAAACGTGTATCAAGGAAAGAAAAAGAAAGAAAATAGATACTGAATAAAAAAAAAAGTTGGCGAACAATGAAAGAAAGAAAAAGAAAGAAAAAAGAAAGAAAGCCAAGATTGAAAAGAATGAAATCAAAAAATGAAAGGAAGAAGGAAATCTAAAAATAAAAGGAAGAAAGAAATCTAAAAATAAAAGGAAGAAAGAAATCTAAAAATAAAAGGAATAAAGAAATCTAAAAATAAAAGGAAGAAAGAAATCTATAAATAAAAGGAAGAAAGAAATCTAAAAATGAAAAGAAAAAATCTAAAAAGGAAAGAAAGAAATCTAAAAAGGAAAGAAAGAAAGAAATCTAAAAATGAAAGAAAAAAAAGAAATCTAAAAACGAAAGAAAGAAATCTAAAAGTGAAAGGAAGAATGAAAACGAAGATAACAAGAATGGAGTTTCTACAAACAGTAAAAAAAAAAAAAAAAAAGACTAAAAGAAAGAGAAAAAAAAAACAAAGATTGAAAGAAACAAAAAAATAAAAACCGAAAGAATAAAGGAAAATAAAGAGTGAAAGAAAAGAAAATAAGTTACGAGTAAAAAAAAAATTACAAGAGAAAAGGGAAGATAGATTAAAAAAAAAAAAAAAAAAAGAAAAGATATTTACTGTTGAGCAAATTGTACAAAGAATATGTTTGTTAAAATTTATGTAAATTTATCCCATGTTAGGACAACTCTCCTTTTATTTGAACAAATACATTTAAATGTTTCTTCGGTTAGTAAAAACCGGCATATATCAAGGCAATTTTTTCTACTTTAAATTACGTAATTTTGATTAATTCTGGGTCCGAACAATAAAAGATAATAAAAGCAATTTATAACAATTTGAATTTAAAGATTCGCTCAATGTTATTTTTCATCATACCAAGTATTTCTAAAAAAATCTCATGATATACATTTTTTAAAAAAACAGCACATCATAACGAGATTTTTATTTGAGCAATACACGTAAGACCCACTTTGAGAATAAAGCAAATTCCGTTCCAACTTACAAATGAATGATAATTTGATGGCGGTCTACGTCATCGTTGAATGTCATAATTTAGTCACACGAATTTTCAATATAACCAAGATAAATATAAAATACTAATTTTGGAAGTTCACGTTTTCCTAAAAAGAAGCATCAATATCATCATGGACCGCCGTTACAACAGGGTGCCTAACGCATTTACATGCCGTCTAGTTTTTAATTAAAATCTATTCCGAGATTTTTTAGAACCTGAAGATTCGCATCCTGATTTCAAACACACTTGACACTCTAAGACACGATTTTCATTATGTTACACATGAAGAAAGAAAATCAATTTATCTTTCATGCATCCAAGGATATTTGAACTGAAATGGAAGATCTTTTGAGTCATGTGTCATGTAATAAAAAACCTCACCGAATAATTTAACAATGAATTTGAGATTTTATAATAGAAATAAAAATACAATAAAAAAAGAGAAAAGCAAACTTGTATTTTATTTATTGCATTATGAAAAAGAAAAAAAGTTATTGATTGATTGATTGATTTTAACGGTATATCAACCCATCTGGGGTTATTTTATGCTAAAAGGTTAGGAAATCCCGTTCATTAGACATTTGTATGAACGTTTTTGAGTAGTTGTTTCTGAAGATTGATTAATTGATTTTAACGGTATGTCAACCCATCTTGAGTTATTTTATGCTTAGAGGTTAGGGAATCGTATTCATTGTACGTTTACATTTACATTTTTGTGTATTTTTTTCACAAGAGTTTTTTTCAAGGTAAGTAAAGTTGGCGAACGTAGTCGAGGGTGACCCGAAGGCTCCCTTTTCGATAGCTATTACACCAAGGCGTAGAGGAGGTCGCTACTCCTTTCCCTGGATTACTCCACCCTTGATCTGTATCAAAAAAGACATCGACACACGACTGACGAAGGCATCGACAGCTATCGATAGGCTCTCGATCATATGGAAGTCGGACCTAACCGATAAAATGAAACGCAGTTTCTTCCAGGCAGCGGTTGTGTCGATACTGCTATATGGATGCACCACATGGACGCTAACGAAGCGGCTGGAGAGGAAACTAGACGGAAATTACACAAGAATGTTGAGAGTAGTATTGAACAAGTCCTGGCGACAACACCCCACGAGACACCAACTATACGGACACTTGCCCCCCATCACGAAAACTATACAAGTTCGACGAACCAGACACGCGGGACAAAGCTGGAGAAGCAAGGACGAGCTCATAAGCGATGTACTCCTGTGGACCCCCACATATGGATGTGCAAAAGCAGGACGACCAGCACGAACTTACATACAGCAACTATGTGAGGACATGGGATGTAACCCTGAAGACCTGCCGGAGGCGATGAATGATAGGGAGAAGTGGCGAGAGAGGGTCAGGGATATCCGTGCTGGCGGGTCGACATGATGATGATGATGATGATAATGCTGAGTGTTAAGCAAGGAGGCATCAAATACTATTTTTTGAATTTTTAGTATAACTCGACCGGGTATTGAACCTAGGTCTCCCGGGCCATTGGCAAACACTATAACCATCATGCCAATGTCCGGTGTAGTATTACTATCTAATACAAATAATTTATTTGCAGTTGGTTACAATTATCCCTATCTAATACTAATGATTTATACACTAATGGTTTCAAATAATTATTTCTCTTCAACAATCATTTGTTAGCACAGGGATATAGTAATTTACAAATCTCTTTGCTTCGATGTGGCACAAGGCCGAATGAATGGGGCGCCCAATGAGACTCGAACTCACTCGTGTAGGTTTGCTAGTCAAGCTAGCTAACCGTTACACCACCAAAGGTGCCCTGTTAGCACAGGGATATATAGTTTCAAGTATTCCTATAAAATATGAAAATATTTCAAATGAGACCCTAACTGATACTACCAGTCCGATTCGAGTGGATCTGGGAGTAATAGCAATAAAGAGTTACTCCAAATTCCCCAAAGCTTCAGAGTTGGAGCCTCATCATCAAATGCAATTTAATGTCATACCGAGGGCACAAGATCAATTTGATCTATAGATGGGCTTCAAACAGGTACTACCACTCCTGGTCAGAGTAGACTTGAGAGCAATGGCAATGAAGAAGTACTCTACACTCTTCAGTTATCAGAACTGGAGCCTTGCCATCAGATTCAGTTTAGTGCCATACCAAGGACACTCTTGTGTGTGTGTGTGGGGGGGGTCTTACGCTTCTGCAGGGGATACAGTCAACAGAAGCCACACAAACAAGATGAATCAAAATCAAAGTTAAGTCTCATATGAATATTTAATACCATAATTGTTAACACTGCTTAGTTTAGTTGTGACACAAGGCCAGAAGTATGGGGCACCTAGTGAGAACTGATATCACTAGTAATGGTCTGCTACTCTTGCTTGTTAGCCATTACGTCTCGTCAGATACCTTTGTTTACGACGCTTAGCTTAGCTGTGGTACAAGGCCAAAAGTATAGGGCACTCAGTGAGAATCGAACTAACAATTGTTTGCTACTCAACTTTGCTAACTATTATACCACGTTAGGCACTTAATAACTAATACCATATAATAGCAAATTATCAACATTAGTTCAGCTTGGGTTTCTTTATTTAATGGCTTATCAACCTTCGTGGGTTATTTAATGCCAAAGGCATCCTGTAGAAGAGCAGAAATAGTACTATTTAAACCATGGCTGGAGGGTTAAGGGAGTCCATGCCTTTCCTAAGAGTCTTAGTCTGAAAATGAGTGTACTAGTATAATTAGTATTACTTCGATGTCATAGGCCAGCATTTTAGCCACTCCACCATAAGAGCTTCCGCCTTAAGAATACTTACTTGAAATTAATTATTATTAGTTTCTTGAAACCTATAATTGCTTACAAACCAAAACAAAAATAAATACTGCTTGTGGCATTGAAGATTTTACATGAAAAAGAACCCAACAGGTAGATTTCCTTTAGATTATATAGCAAATTTGGTGAGCCGGCAGAATGCGCCAACTGCATCTTTATTGACGGATAAGACCCCCACAACAAGTTCCTTGGATATGACATAAACCATCTGATGGTGAAGCTTCAGTCCTGGAGCTTTGGGGAATGTGGAGTACCCCTTCATATGCCATAACCCCCTAGTCAACTCTGACCTGGAGTGGTAATACCTGTTAGGGTCTTATTTCTAGGTCAAATAGAATATAACCATTTACTATACTTGAAATGAAATAACTGCAAGCAAACAAATAAGCTCTGTATTGTTTTTAAAATATTAATTACATACAGTTCATATAAAAAAATCACGTATAAACTGGATTTGGCTTTAAATAACCTACAATCGTTGAAATGCCATAAAACCCAACCAAACCAAATCCTATATATTTAATATATATGTATAAACAGTATTTGGCATTAAATAACCTACAATGATTGAAATCCCATAAAACCTAACCAAACCAAATCCTATATATTTAATATATATGTATAAATAGTATTTGGCATTAAATAACCTGCAATGGTTGAAGTGCCATAAGACCTAATCAAATCCTATATATTTAATATATATGTATAAACAGGATTTGGCATTAAATAACCCACGATGATATGTCATGAAACACAACCAGCCAACCCAATTTGGTAGCTCGACATCGAATATTTTGATCCACCTATAGAGGACAGACAAACAAACTTTTCCCAATTTCTAATATAGATGAATTAAACAGGCATAGCTGTATTAATTAAACAAATCAAGTATTGTACTTATAAAAAATTTTGAAGTATGTAATACCACTCCCAACGTGACATATTAAACGATGTTTTTTTACGATACAATTAATAAGAAATTCTTGCATCAATATGGATGAGGTATATGCACAGTACACCTCCCTGTCACCTGCTCTCCGCTTTGAAGCTATTAGTAGAGGTAAATGGAAGTAAATTAGGCTTGGAATTTAATGAAATCGATGAAGAACTAACAGTAATCGCAATAAAAACAAGTACCATAATTATAGGCACGTAAAACGTACTTTCCCCTCATTTTTTAAGACTAAAGTACAAAGCTGCGTTTTCCTGGTCACTTATAGCGCTACATTTTGGGACGGCATGACTGAAAGTATAATCTAATTATGGTCCCAAATCTCACTTACAAAGCCCAGTTGGCTAGGGGCTGTAAAATATACCAACTGCATCTCTGCAGAGGGGTAAACCCATCCTCAACGAGTGTCCAGGTTGGTTGGTTGGGTTTTATGGCTAATTAACTTTTGTAGGTTATTTAACGCCAAATCCATGTTTATGTAAATAATTAGTTCTATTTAAAACAATTCAGTTTAGCATGAGAACACAGTTTAATTGTCAAAAACATTTGTTTCAAACTATTCAGTTTATTCAAACAGTTTTATATAACAATTCAGTTTAGTGTATATACAGTTTCAATGTCAAAAACAGTTCAATTTCAAACAATTCAGTTTAGCATAAGCACGCAGTTTACATGTGAGTACAATTTAATTATGAAAAACATTTCTATTTCTAGCTATTCAGTTTAGTCAAGCAGTTCTAATTCAGCTAATTCAGTTTAGTATGAATATAAAAAACAAAGAAATTGTAAAGTCTATTTATAAGAAGACATGAAGGAGGATGATAGCTGAAGTGCTGAATTGCGGCCTCGAAGTAGACAAGTTTGGACTCTATTCGCACTATTGCGTTCACTTTCGGACTAATACCCAAGGGAAAGTTATGCAACCACACATCCTCCAAACTACGTGTTAAATAGTATCACTGCTTTTCTTCTTTCAAAGATGGTTTTGTTACTAAATTACGTATAAAAGGTTGTTATGCCATTAAACAAACCAAAGTGAAAAAAAGACATGAAACTGAAAGAATCGGTTCCATTCAGAGTAAAAAGAACTGTAACAAAGAAATATCTCGTCAGCTGTTTCTAAATAGTCATTGCATTTTCTGTTTACTTCATCATTTGCGAAGTGTCATGAATTATGATTTGCTTTGTGACCAGAACAAGAATAGAAAGAGCAATTAAATCTCTCAAGAAATATCTCGTCAGGTGTTTCAGGATAGTCATTTCTTCTGCAACATTCATCAACATTTACGAATTACCATCTGCTTCATAGCTAGAATTAAATGGGTAAATAGTAGGGCAGACTAGGTTCTTCAACCTTGGTGAGGCAACTAGTCTAGGAGAAGGAAAAACTCTGAATTCAAACCTGTTAAACTCCGCTTAAAAAAATTGACCTTGTGTCATATCCTGCCCGAGCGGAGGGGTTGGTAAATATGATAGTCAGCCACGTGCAAATAGTTCAATACTTTAAGGAATAAAAACATAACTGTAGCATCTACAATTCGAATTCAAAGTTAATTGCTCACTATTTGGTGCCTTGTGCCAGACTAATCTGAGCTTTATAAATGATGCACGAGCACCTGATAAAACCATTATAACTGCATTTTATTCATCTTACATTGATAATCATGACCCGGCACGAGTAATTATGACAAAGTCTTTAGTAGCAAAATGAAAGTAAATACTGAAAAAGGTTGAAGCAATTAATACAGAAATTTTTTAATGAATTATACCAACAAATTGCTTTTTATTGGACGGCACTATTTGTTCGTCACACCCAGTGATGTCGTGCGTCTCTCACCAAAAGTTAATGGAATTAAAAAGAATTAAAACTGCCTAAATCTACTTTCAGAATGTAGAAATAATTTGAAATTCTTTTTTATTTCTTTCTGTTTGTATACTAAAAATATTCTGTTTACTGACACGCACATATATATCTATATATAATCTGTTACAGACACGTGTGTATATATATATATATATATATATATATATATATATATATATATTAGTAAAACGAACATACCATTGTAAAAACGTTTTTCTTAAACGAGGAAAAATGAAAAAATACTAGCCATTAAAGAGGGATAAAAAACTAAAATGATATTTTCCCACAACCTCATTTCACTCATGACTAAGTTTCATGGATTTGTATATATATATATATATATATATATATATAATATTCAAATAAAATAATATATGCATAGATATATGGTCATATTTATACTCACATATTTATATTTACAAAGATACACAAATTTTTACATTATACACACACATATACATACAAATATATACATCTACTCACACACACACACACACACACATTATATATATATATATATATATATATATATATATGTTTAACACGCATATATACATACAAATATACATACATACATATTTATATATGCACACAGACATTTTATATATAAAGTCTCGGTCCAAGAGATTAAAAGATGAACACATTGGATTTGGAAAATACAATTTGAAACACTCCCTGACCAAAATCCTCCACGACCCCGGCAAAATTTAGCCAAACCCAGCAGAATATGTATTGGTTTAAATACTTATGAATACAACTAAATAGTTGTTTATGAGTATTACGCTTTATGTTTAGCTAGTATGTATCAAATTTATTTAATCATTTAATAAGTCTAATTTAGATTCGTTACATTAAGTCACAGTAATAATGAGTATTTTTTTTATATAAGTAAATATTACATAAATAAAATAGTTAGTGGGGCTAAAGTATCAATGCCAAAGAGAATTCTTCCTCAAATTTCCCCACCCTAAAGAAAAGGAATAAATAAAACGGTGAAAAAGTTATTTTCTATAATTTTTAAAATATTTTCTTTCATCTTTTCGTTTTTAGTTGCGACTTATAAAGCATTGTATAGTCTGGCACACAGGCCTCAAGCCAAGCTGCTAATAGTATCAGCTGTTATCAAACAGTCACCTATCTAACAACCGAACAAGCTTCTGTAATCTAGTGGGAACCGGTGTTTTCAGTGGGACTTGATCGTCAGTATAAAAAAAGGGTATCTTTGATTTGACTCAAAGTCGCAAATATGAGGCACCTAGTGAGGATTGAACTCACTATTTCTTCGCAAAGGATCTAAGATACGAGCTGGCAAACTATTACAACCTGACTATATTCTAATTTTGGTTTTTTTTTACTCTCACTCGGGTTGTTGATATAAGCCAAAGAAACAACACGGACTGGAAATAATAAAGGCTAAGCTCTTGGTGAGGGTTGAACTCATGTCCCCTTTGTCTGGAACCATCTATATACGACAACGAGGAAACGACACAGATCAGAATTTTTAAATTTTTTTTTTTAATGGAATCAAATTAGGAAATAATTAAAAGAAAGCTGTCACTGAGATCAAAAGCCACGTTTCTATTGCTTCGAGAGAACCTGGTTAAACTATTGGTTTGCAGTAACTCAAATGAAATTTATTTTCTTTCCTCAAGAAAAAAAATTCGAGTTTCACAGAGGGATTATTCGCAATTATTATCTCCGATACGTGCAGTTTCACGCTGTTGTAGAAATAACGGTCACAGAATTCTGATTCAAACAAAAAGCAACTAAATCTTAAAAGATGAAAGAAAATAGTTGACAATGCTTCATCTAAAACCAAATAAAATATACTGTCAGTTTTTATTTTAGTAAGCTTATTAAATCTTTTACCAGAGATAAAAATTACATCTAATGTGAAAGATGTAGCAACGACAACACACTGGTTGATAAATCAACACCCATTGGCAATAAATAATCATTTGGCAAATAACAGTTAAACGTGTTTTCATAGAGTCTATATCATTAAAAATAATTGGGGGGAAAATACACGTTATTTTAGATGTTATTAATTAGTTGATTCGAGAAGATTTTTTTAAATGCATGTGCATTTAGTACTGAAAATATTCCAATTAATTTTTTAATGTATCTACAAAATCCAATAACTTCATTTCAATGAAATTATATATTTTCAAAACAATTCTTATATCAATTATTTTCTCAAATTTTTCTTATAAAGTTGTAATTTTTATGAAAACTGATTGAATAGTTTGGTGTTTGTCCAGAATAGGACGCCATTTGATATCCGCTGTAACGTTGAAAAAAATAGAGACACCCAGTACGGGAAAGATCATCTTGTTTCCAGAATATTTAAATCTGACCCTTTTTGATTGAATTTTTTTTATTTCCGGTGCAATTCTTAGATTTTTTATTTATGGTGAACTTCTTGTAATTTGAGAAATTCCTAATGATTGCATGTTCCTATACAGTCTTGTTTTTTTTTTTTTTTTTTTTTTTTTTTGTACACTTTCTAAGCTAAGTTCTTGACTAATGTTTTTCTAGAGTTATGTAAACCCAAATTAAAACACAGGTGAGTGGTATTTTTCTGTGACCACGTGCCTGATTTTTTCCTTTTCTGTGAATTTGCCATACCTTCGTTTCGTCTTTCGGCAGCTTGAGTCGAGACCCAGCAATGTTATTGATTAATTGATTTTAGAAGATTTTTTGTAAATGCATCTGCATTTAGCACTAAAGATATTCCAAAGTGATTCTTAGCGTGCTCACAAATTTCAAAATTCTACCATTTCCTTTTTATTAAAACATTTTTAAAATAACTCTATATCAGATTTTTGTCTAATTCTTCAAAATAAATATACAATTTCTATGAAAATTAATTAAGATATATGTGATACTATTTACCAACCCCTCCGCTCGGGCAGGATATGACACAAGGTCAATTTTTAAGCAGAGTTTAACAGGTTTGAATTCAGAGTTTTCCTTCTCCTAGACTAGTTGCCTAACCAAGGCTGAAGAACCTAGTCTGTCCTACTATTTACCCATAGCTGGAGGGAGAATAATTGGATTCATACCTTCCCCAAGGGTATTAGTGCTATGTGAAATGCAATCAGTCTCGTCCAGGATTTGAACTCGGGTCGCCGTGTCCATTTCCTACGACGATAATGACTACACCACGAGCACCTCCATAGATATTAAGATATATATGATTGATTCGCTTGGTATTTGTTCAGAATTTGACGTCAATTAATAATCTGCAGTAATGTACAAAAATTATATAGAAATATAATATTTATATTCGTCATTTAAATAATCTCCAAATTCACGGCTACAATTCTACAAGCTGCCATATTTCTTTAGTCTTTCTTTCAACGTCGAATTAAATTCGATTATCCATACATACTTTTTATAACCTAAATGTAACTTTGGCATGTCGGTGAGAATTAGAATATTCTAACTGTATATTCTGAAGTGACCAAATAAATGTTGTTAAATTATTTGTATTCATTAAGACTATGTGTAAAAAACAAAGAAACAATTAATGTACAATGAAAGAAATTCGCTAACCTCCAAGCATAAAATAACCTTAGACGCGTTGACAGGCCGTTAAAATCAATATAACATTAGCTTATTTGTGCTCCAAAGTAAGTATTTTCCCAACTCCTACGTTACGTGTAGGATGTGACACAAGATGGATTTTTAGTGGAGTAAAGCTGGTTTGAATTCAAAGTTTCCCTTCTCTCTTAGTTTGTTTTGAAATCATTTGTATTCGATAGAACAGAGTTTAAAAATTTTTTTAAAAAACAGCAACCCAAAAATTGTAAACATGAACGTACAATGAACACAATTCCCTAACCTGCAGGAATAAAATAACCCTAAACTGGTTAACATACCGTTTAAGTCAATCAAAGTCAACAGCTGTAACTGAACAGTAAAAAGAATGAAACCAATGACTGAAACATTCTTATCTGGATAAAAAGATAATATATATATATATATATATATATATATATATATATATATATATACACTGGGTGATTGAAAAATGACTCGCAATTTTAAGATCCTCATAAGTAATTTCTTAACTATAAGTTTTTGAGGAAATAAATTTATTTATTTAAATAGGAAGTTACTTTCCAATCACTCTATTCATAATCTTATTTTCTTCATTACAGCAGAAACGACAGATTTTTTCGTTTATGAGCTATTTTGTACAAACACCAGTTGTTGTTAGGAATCATTTACTTTGATTTATTTATTTGACAATGAGTGTTAATTTTTTGACGAGTGCACCGTTATATCTAGATAGACAAAAAAAATGGAAGAGACTTACCAATCGTATTCAAGTTAGAATCGGCCACGTTATAATTCCTTATGGGATTAGAATATATGGATTCTTCCGGACAATTGTCCTCCAAACTGATCAGTTTAGGCTGCAAACGAGGACTAACACTAGGAATTCCAACTTTGACCGAAGCAAATTCTCGTGCAGTACCTTGCGAGCCATGGAGAGCTTCGGAGAGTTCTCGTATAGTAGTCGGTCTTTCATCTCTGGATGTATCATCACTCAAGTTTTCCGAATCTTCCTGGATAATGACAGATCCCAGCTGATGGGCAGAGGTACCAGAACTTTCCGATTGGTGCTGGCGCATTTCAACAAAGCGTCGGTGCCAGTCCATCACGGTTGGCTTTTTTAAGGAATTTGAATCGTAAGCGTTTTGCAACAGGTCGAAAGTTTCCATCGCAGATTTTCCGAGTTTAACGCAGAACTTGATAGCGCACCATTGTTCCTTTCTACTATGCCCGCTCATCTTCACTGAGGGAGAATTCCTTTCCTTTCCAGTCTCCTTCCACAAAACCAACGAGTTTGAGGCAAAAAGGCACCGTAAACGTTGCGGGTCTTTAGTTAGGTCTCCCGTCGATAGAGGCCGGTAGATCTGGTCAACACCGCCCTCTGGTGACAAAAGGACGGACGATTTCGATTTTAACAGAATGGTGAATTGTTTGCTTGCCGCCTCAAATTATTTGTTGTCATACCACTAAAAGTTAGTGGTAATAGTTCCTATTAATTAGATCCTGATTCAACGGAAATGTTTTTGGTATAATTAAATCAATCCATTTGAAAGAAGAGTTATTTTTTTTAAATAACAGTGAAGGTTCGAATAGGCAATTAGATTTTTAAAAAATGAATATGTCAAAGTGGTAATCCCTCAGTAAACAACAACAAAAAAATGGAATAAAACAGGTACTATACTTAATCTCAAACCTGACGATCCAAATCTTAGTAAATATTAATTATGATGAAAATACGCAGAAAATGATCAGGTATTTTCGTATTCGCTTCAGTAAACCTTCTATAGACACAAGTCACTCAAGTGATTGTTTTCTTTTTTTGTGCGAGTTTTTTTTTTTTTTTTTGGTTTTTGTTTTTTTGTCAAAAACTTTTTGTGGTTGGAGTAAAAAAAAAAAATGAAAACCAAGCTTCTTTAAGAAAAAAAAAAACAAACAATCGTTACTCGCACAAACGAAGAAGCAGTCGACCCCCGGGTACCTATCCGAACTCAAAGGTACAAGAGAAAGACTAAAAAAAAGCGTTTATGCCGAAGTGATTAACAATATAATGAACGACTATGTGAAATCAAAAATAAAACTACACGATAGTAATATAAATTATAAGTTCGTGTCAAGTCTATCTGTTTTTCTCGTTATATTCTTATAGTCATTAGAGAATTTAAGAAATAATCAAAAAACATTACCCCCTCCCTGTTTCTACCTCCTTTTATGCTAACAACAATACGTCTATGTCGTTAAGTTTCCGATGTCCTGTACACATAGGACGAAAATGAGAACTCCTTTTCCTTCATCTCTGCTTTCCCTCTTTGGCGTCAAACCGACCCTCACCCAACTGTGCTTAATACTTACTTGATAGACGAACCAACTTAACTGAAATAACAATTGAAGGGTAAACAGAAGCAATTAATGCTTTTTTTTCTTCTTTTCTTTTGCTCAATTCTGATCTCTAGAACAATGTTAGGTCTACAGGAAATTCTTACTTCGAAATTAGTTTTACTATTTCAGCTGTTTTTTCGATATACCTTTTATTTATATCTATATGTATGTATACCGACAAAGAATAAAATTGCAAATCTCCGGAGGGCAAACACTGATTTTGACCTGGTTTGGTATAGATCTGCTTCTTTATTTAACGGTATATTAACCCTCGTGGGTTATTTAATGCCAAAGCCATCCTTGTAGAAGAACAGCAGTGATACTATTTAACCCATTGCTAGGAGGATAAGGAGGTTCACACCTTTCCTAAGGGTATTAATAAGAGAGTGAACATAATGGTGCGATTAGAGTTCTTTGTTTAATGGCATATCAACGTTCGTGGGTTATTTAATGCCAAAGCCATCCTTGTAGAAGAACAGCAGTGATACTATTTAACCCATTGCTAGGAGGATAAGGAGGTTCACACCTTTCCTAAGGGTATTAGTAAGAGAGTGAACATAATGGTGCGATTAGAGTTCTTTGTTTAATGGCATATCAACGTTCGTGGGTTATTTAATGCCAAAGCCATCATTGTAGAAGAACAGTAGTGATACTATTTAACCCATGGCTGGGAGGATAAGGAGGTTCATACTTTTTCTAAGGGTATTTAATCCGAAAGTGAACGTAACAGTGCGAATAGAGTTCGAATTCTTTTGCTTCGAGGTCGCACAGGAATTCGGTTTTGACCTGAGTACAGTATGAGCATTCAACAGACAAGTGGGCATACGAATAGAAAAAATGTCTAACTCTTTGACTATCTTGTAATTAACCCCAACGGCCAGAACATACCGAACTCACCAGTTCCTCATATAGGAGGTGTCCGTGGTGTAATAGTTATCAGCGTAAGAAATGGACTTGGCGACACGAGTTCAAATCCTGCAGAAAGCTGGTTGCATTTCACATAACACGAATACCCTTGGAAAACGTATGAATCTAATAATTCCCTCCAACTTTGGTTGAATAGTAGGATAGACTGCACTCTTTATCCTTGATTAGGCAACTAGTCAAGAGAAAGAAAACTGATTTCAAATCTGTTAAAAATTGACCTTTGTGTTATATCCTGCCCGTGTCGTGGGGTTGGTAAATACAAACCACTCCCTAATAGATCACCAACAGTAAGCAGTAATAAACCTGCCCAATATTTAGATGGGTGATCAATTAAGCAACAGTAAGTACTGATTTATTCGTCTCCCTAACAAATCAGATTTGACATGAAATCATATTATAATGAGGTGAGCACGCACGAATCGAGACTCCTGCATGACTGTCAGAAAAAAAAATTGTCCCTTCGGTATTCCTGTTTTGGAGTACCTTAGGCGCCAAGCAGAAAAATTAGCCATGCTAAGCAGGTAGGTTTTAGTAGGAAAGCCTCCTGAGATCAAGCAATCAACATACAATGGCCAACCCGGCGCGAATGAGAAATGAGCTCTAGACTAAATCAGGTAAGCAACCGGTAATAGTGTAAGCAACCATATTTGGTTTGGTTTATGTCATATCAACCATTGTAGGTTATTTTATGCAAAATCCTCTTTATACGTATATATTAAATATATGATTTGGTTTAGTTTGGTTTTATGGCATATGAACCATTGTAGGTTATTTAATGCCAAATCTTCTTTAAATATATATATATATATATATATATATATATATATATATATATATATATATATATATTAAATATAGATACATTTTGTTGATAATACTTTTAAACGAGCCTGAGTTCATTTTTTTGCTCTCAGTTTCAAGTATTCCTCTGTAATACGAACAATGTAACATCGGTCATTTGTTTACACTCAGTTAAATGATCAAGCAGTTCTATTTCAAACGATTCAATTCAGGATTAGTCATTTGTTTGCAATCAGTTTGAATGTCAAACAGTTCTATTTGACCCATAGATGGGACCCTATCAGGTGCTACCATACCGGGTCAAAGTGGATCTAGGAGCAATGGCAATGAAGGGGTACGCCTCATTACCCAATTCTCAGAGGCTTGAGCCTCGCCATCAGATGGTTTATTGTCGCATCTGGGACACTTGTTGGTCTTACTCCCTCTACAGAGAAGCAGTCGGTGTATTCTACAGTTCCAACCGATTGGGCAAGACAAACTAAGCAAATTGCTCAGTCGGCTGGGACTATAGAATACACCGACTGCACCTCTACAGAGGTGTAAGACCCCCTCCCCTAATGAGAGTCCAGTATATGACACTAAACAAATAAATGGTCAGGTTCCAGTGATGCTGGAGCTTTGGGGAATGCGGAGCAGCCCTTCATTGTGATTGCTCCTAGGTCCAGTCTGGTCCGGAATGGTAGCACCTGATAGTTCTTTAACCCATAGAGAGGGCCCTAACTACATACTTATGCTAAACTGAATTGTTTGAATTAGAACTGTTTGACTAAATAGAGTAGCTTGAAATAGAAATGTTTTTAACTATTAAACTGTACTTACATTTAAACTGCGAGCTAATGCTATACTGAATTGTTTGAAATGGAACTGTTTTTGACTTTGAAACTCCACTTACACAAAACTGAATTGTTTAATATAGAACTGTTTTGACATTTAACTGTGTGTAAACAAAATTTGTACTTATACTTAGCTGAATTAGAATTGTTTGAATAAACTGAATAGCTTAAAATAGAAATGTTTTTGACAATTCAACAGTGTACTCATGCTAAACTGAATTGTTTGAAATAGAACTATTCGCATAAAAATGGATTTAGCTGTAAATAACCTACAAAGGTTGATATGCCATAAAACCCAACCAACTAAACTAAATAAACTTTGATAAATAATACAACCGGATACTGTAAAAAAAACTTGAAGGCCTGTTCTCCTGACGAAGCAAATTTTGATAAGTAACAAAGTTGGCGATCGTAGTTGATGATGACCCGAAGGCTCCCTTTTCAATAGCTACTACACCGCAGTGTACGGCAGGGCGCTACACATTTCCCTAGATTGCTCCACTTTACCATTGCTCCGTACCTTATAATGCAGAGTGTTAAGTAATGAGGCATCAAGCACCACTTTTTGAGTTGGTTTGTTTAGGTTTTATGGCATATCAACCGTTGTAGGTTATTTAATGCTAAATCCTCTTAATACATTTAAAGTAGTTGGCCGACCGTAGTCGAGGGCAACTCGAAGGCTCCCTTTTCAATAGCTACAATAACGATGTCTAAGGGAGGGCGTTGCTCCTTTAGCTGTGTTGTTCCACTTACCCTTGATCCGTTCCTTATAATGCTGAGCGTTAAGCAAAGAAGCATCAAGTCGCATTTTTTTAGTTTTTAGTTTGACTCCACCTGGGATTGAACCTCGGTCTCCCGCCCAATTTGCGAACAATTTTACTGTGATAATAATGTAGGCAATCAGAAGTCTGTGAGCTATATCTAAAGGTTGAGTAAATAACAACATCCTCCCACATGACTTTCGATCAAGTCATCCTGAAAACGTTGGTTTCCACTCGATTTCCAAAGTTAAGCAGTGATAAGTGCGTACAGAACTTATATGGGTAACCATTTAGGAATAACTAACAGGCGCTCGGTGGAGGGGCGCAAACTAGGCATTTGAACCACTCTCCCTAAATCAGACCTTGATTAATTGATTATAAGAGTCCGTCAACTCATATGGGATTATTTTATGTCTTGAGGTTAGGGAATTGCGTATTTTTAATATTCATTTTTTTTTATCATTTTGTGTACACAATTATATAATATCAAGTATCCCTATCGAATACAAATGATTTGCATGCAATTTTATGTTTTCAAGTAATTATTTCTGTTTAATTATTGTCTTTATTTTGCTAACAGTTATATGGTTTTATATTTCCAGAATCGGGGTCTCACCATTAGATACAGTTTCATGCCATACCAAGGATACCCCTTTTTTCTGGGGTGTGTCTTACAGTCAGCGTATTCTCCACCCGGCCGGCAGAGCAGTAAGCTTTCGAGAGTGCCTCAAATTGTATATAGTGACAATACCCTTTTCGAGCAGAGAACATTTCACTGGTTAAACTCTAGTCATCTCAGACGCGTAACAAAAATACAGAGCTCACTGCTTAATAATCAATCTTTATTCTTTAAAAGCAGTAATTAAAAAATAGGACAAATCTTGCTAATATTCCATCAGGTGAAGTGCAGTCGACTCTAAAATATAACCCCTGATTAATCTTTCTTTCCTTCCACCCACACGGCCCGCACCGATAGACTAATGATTTCATTATATGAAATAATTAGAGCGAGTAATTATTTGTCACCCCACTATGAATTAATGTCAAGTTTAACATGGGCTCTCACGCGTACACTTGTTAATAAAGACAAAAAATACCCTTCTCGGCTGCGGCTGTAGAATATGCCGATTGTATCTCTGTTGAGGAGTAAGACACTTCAAATGAAGGTACCTATTGGCCGTGAGTGGCGACCCATAATGCTTGTGAAGGGGATCCTAGTGGCTGAGTAGTCCTTAACTAGGCAACTGAAGTGGCCCTGTGACTTCCAACATCTCACTTAGACCCTAACTGTGCTGGACGGGTGGTTGAAGAGGCCCGATCCAACCAATTAGCGGCTTAAAACAATCCCTTACACCAATATGATTGTCCCGATTGTTTTCTTCAAATTTATTGCTTTTATAGCAAATACCCAACCTTTTTTATCTTAAAGACACAAAGCGGTGATAGCTGAGCATTAATCGTGCCGAGATGACAATACTTGAAACCATTTAAACTGTGTGTAAACAAAAGATTAATATTGAATAGAATTATTAGTGGTAAATAGCAATACTTGAAACCATTAAACTTAATATTCAAGAAGATTCAACATAAAATATCCCAACAAGGATGAACATACCAGTTAAAGAAAAGAAACAAAAAATGCTTAGTATCAATAGCTTTTTGCCTAAAAGGTCTGAACGTACCCTGACCGTTATCTAGCAAGTGCAAGAGGAATACGCTGTTCAAAAAATGGATACCCAGGGAAATGCACGCTTTATTTGTCCCCTGTCTCACCTGAGAAAGATTTCTGTCCAGTTGGTGGGACCTATAATACGCTATATCCCCTGCAGTGTGCTAAGGCACCCCACCTTCTCAAAAAAGGTGTCTTTGATATTGTGCTAAGCTGCAGTTCAGGAGCTCTGAGCAGTCTAGAGTCGCCCTTCATTGCCATTACTCCCAGGTCCACTTACTCGAAATGATTGTACAAATTAGAGTCCCATATATGCAGAAAGTAGATATGTTTAAAAATTGTTAGTATTAGATAAGAATACTTGAAACTATATAATTGCGTGAAGTATTCGTCATCTCGTCGATAGGGCTTAGAATGCGGCGACTGCATCCTCTGAAGAGGGCTAACAGCCCCTACCAAAAAAAAGGGGGAAGTCATGGAAATGACACTAAAGTGCATCTTACGATGAGGCTCTAGTTCTGAAGCCTTGACCTGTATAGAGTATCCCTTCATTGCCATTACTCTCAGGTCCACTAGGTAGTACCTGTTAAAGTCCCATCTATGAGTCAAATACACCTGTTTGAAAATTACTAGGATGAGAGAGAAATACTTGATACCACATAACTGTTTGTATGAAGAATAGTTACTGTAGTTGTTGCGGGGGGAGGGGCTGAGTTTTGTGGCTTAGTCACCAATGTGTTGGGCTGTGATATCGTAGTAAGCGAGTTCAAACTCTAGTCACGCTATTAACTTAACTTTCAGACTAATACCCACGGGAAAGGCATGAACCCCCTTATTCCTCCAGTTGTGGGTTTAAAAGTACCGCTACTTTTCTTCTACAGGGATAACATTGGCATTAAATAACCCATGATGGTTGATATGCCATTAAGCAAAAGAAACTAAACCTATAATTCTTTATTAAGAATTATAATTAGTTATTTGAAACCATATAACTGTGTGCAAAAATATTATTATCAAATAGAAATAATTACTTGAAACAATATAATTATTTGTATTAGATATGAATACTTAAAACCATACAACCGCAGAAAAAATGTAAATATGAATGTTCAATCAGCACAGTTATTTAATCTTTGGCCTGAACTGGTTTACATGTTAAAATCAATCAGTTAATCATAATCGAAAAACTTTTGATGTTTTTGTTTCAGAAAAGAAATTTTTAAAAAGTGCGAAAGAATATCACTGTGATATTGAAATATCGAAAAAATTATCTAAAAAGGTTATTTGTATTTGCTTAAGAAAATAAAGAAAGAAAAAAAGAAAAAGAGACAGAAAGAAAAAGAGACAGAAAGAGAAAGAAAGAGAAAGAAAGAAAAAGAGAAAGAAAGAAAAAGAGAAAGAAAGACAAAGAGAAAGAAAGACAAAGAGAAAGAAAGACAAAGAGAAAGAAAGACAAAGAGAAAGAAAGTTCATCGCCATGATATTGGTGGTTTACATTGTGATATTAAAAGTGTATTAATCTAATAAACCTAGACTTGAAGATATAGAAATTATTTTTAGAATTTAAACAATTAAAAATCTTGAGGGCGTGTCAACATTTGTGGATATTTATAGACTATTACCGCATTGTATCATTTTTAACAGCATGCGTATCGTATCCGGTCGTCGAAATTTGATATACGAAGGTTTCTTTTTTTAAGTTAAACCCACTTTTATAATATAAAATATCAAAAACGTGTACAATGTTATATTGGCAAAATCTTTTATTGGTCATGTCATGTAGATAGTTTAAATGGATTCTAATCGTCAAAGTGTCACTAAGTTTAAGTGAGAGTTCAGTCATTTTAGAGATTGGCTTTTATTGGACAAGACAACATGATCAAAAGATTCTCTAAAGTTTAGAGATAATTGAAAACTTGGATTCAATCAGCAACTAGACCCGTGAAGAGAGATGATAATTTCCAACTGACTCCTTGTTATTCACTAGACGTGTACAATTGTGGGCGCCGTGAATAAATAAGATACAAGCACATAAAAATGTGGTCCTGTTATATTCTTCAGGTTGATATTTACTAAGTTTATCAGGAAAAAAAAAGTTTTACAGTCAAATCAATGATTTGATCACCAAAGTTAAACAACAATGACCTTGCACAGTTCTTTGATTGGGAACCTCTTAAAAACAACAGACGTTATAAAGAAGCCAAGGCCTGTGTACCAGACCCAGCAAAGCTTTGCAAATGACAAATGTACTATAAATAAGAAATTATGTCTGTGCTTATGTGAATACTTAGAACATACCTGGCGGACACAAAGAAGTGATGTGAAGACCACATCAACGGTAACCCTTTGGCAATGTAAACTATGTTTGAGTGCGACGGTTTTCTTTTGAAAAAAAAGTGAAGACAGGCTTTTTTTTTCAGTAGGCCATGAACAGATAACCTCAGAAAAATCAGCTGCTTCATAGAACAAATTCTGAAGCAAGAAAAAAAAAATGCTATTTTTTTTTTTTTTTTTTGGTCGAGAAAGAATTGATTAAAATCAGGAGTAAAAGCAACAGCTGATCGACGAATAAAAAAAAAATCTGTGCATCTCCTGGCTAAAAGAAAACGGTTAGCCACAAGATTGCTGATTGATTACAATCTTTCATCATTGATATAATAACCTATTTATTTATACAAAAAAAATCCAATTTCTAAGTAGTTTTGCAATTACAATATACTTATAAGCTAACAAAGATTTTTATGTGGCGTTTTTTTTTTTGTTTTTTTTTTGTTGCTTATATTCAATACTTTCTGAATATTAAACCAAAGATAAAATTAAGTCAAGATAACAATTGATTCGCTGCTTACAAAATGAATAAAAACGAGGAAAAGATGAGTTATTATGATTCCATGACTTACAGTTAACCCTTTGGCAAGCAGATAAAACGATAAAAAAATGTCGCTTTGCTTGCATACTGTTTCTGACAAAAATGTCGCTTTGCCTGTAAAAGGGTCGAGTTCCGTTTAAAATACAGGTTCATGTTAGATCACCGAAGTAGCTGTAAGTCTGTTCAGTACTTAAAAAGGTGACCACTGTAAGCAACCTGGGCGCCTCGGGTTGTGTAATGGTTAGTAAGCTCGACTAGCAAACCTAAACGAGTGAGTTCGAGTCTCATTGGCTGCTCCATTCATACGGCCTTGTACCACATCTCGGCAAAAAGCTGAATAAGATAAAACTGTAAGCAACCTGATGCCAAAGAGCCGTATCTAATAAAACTTAGTAAATAACATTCTAAACTGGTAATAGATCACCGAAGTTAAGTAACGATGACTGTTCAATGATTAGATGGGTGACAATACAAGCTTAGATAAATTCCCTGGTTGTATCATTCCACAAAACTATGCTAGAAGGAAGAGCAGTGGTTTATGTCACTGTGAAATAACACAAAGATGATATAACAAAATAAGTGTTGATCAACATCTTGATCGGAGTGTCTCAGAGATGGTTAATTCTACACAAGGCCGGATAGGTTTTTCATTTGGTTTGGTTTGGTTTGGTTTGGGTTTATGGTATATCAAACTTTGTAGGTTAATTAATGCCAAATCCTATTCATACATATATATTAAATATATATGATTTATTTGGGTTTTATGGCATATCAACCATTGTTGGTTATATAATGCTAAATCCTCTTTATAAAGTAAGTAAAGTTGGCGACCAGAAGGCTCCCTTTTCAATAGCTACTCCACCGAGGTGTAGGGGAGGGCGCTACTCCTTTCCCTGGATTGCTCCACTTTACCCTTGATAGGTACCTTATATTGCTGAGTGTTAAGCAAGGAGGTATCAAGTGCCTTTATATATGATTTCTGAACACATTTTGTCAATAACATTTTTAAACGAGGCTGACCGCATTTTTTTTTGTATACAGTAATATGGTTTCCCTTATTTCTATAAAATACGAATAATTCTATTAACTATTAATAATTTGTTTGCTCACAGTTTAATGTTTTCAAGTATTGCTATGAATCCCTAACAATTCAATTAAATATCAGTCGTTTGCTTACACAGTTAAAGGATTAAAAAGTTCTATTTCTAACAATTCAGTTTGGCATAAGTACACATTTTAAATGTCAAGCAGTTCTATTTGACCATTTCAGATGCTACCACTCCGGGCCAGAGTGGACCGGGAAGTGATGGCAGTGAAGGTGTACTCCGTATTCCCCAAAGCTCCAGCATTACTGGGGCCTCATCATCAGATTATTTAGTGTCATGATTCAGGTCACTTGTTGGGGGAGTCTTACCTCTCCGTAGAGATGTAGTCGGTCTATTCTATAGCCCCAACCGCCTGGGCCAGGCCGGAGTAGACCAACCCCCGATCCTTTTGATTATTATCGTCAAGACGCTGATTTCTGAAAGTGAACTTCAGGTGGAAAGTCGAGACAATGTTCGATATTTTCCAATCTACATGTGTGTGTTTTCCAAAAAATGATTTAAATCAATACACTGACTAATTAGTTGCGTTTGTGCACTTGTGCTGAGATTTTTTTTTTTTTTTCACTAGAACTTATTTGCCCTTTGGTAAGAATATATTTCAACAAGTTGATAAACATCAGACGTTTTCTGAAAGAAAACACACACACACATATATACACACACACACACACACTACCCCCAAGAAATTTACAAGATTTTAAATACATTAATGTTTCATTGTAAAGACTTCTGAGATATTCATGCAGATAAGAACGTTATGGTAAAATGCGTGATTTAATTAATGCGCTAATACAATTGAGGACACGTGACCGAAGTTAGCAGGAATGCTGGGAAATAAGATTTTTACTTTCGTGTCTCTTGAAATAAAGTAAATTGAAGAAAGCAGACGATTTCTGTAAAAAAAAAAAAAAAAAAAAAAAAAAAAATTTAATTTTAAAAAAAATTCAAAAAGCTTCTAATTCCGGTGCATTATTTAAAACTACCGGGAGTTCTCAGGGTTTCAGAGAGATTTTTAAAAAATTTAATTGATACTTAATACATTAATCGATTCAAATATTTTTTATTTTATTTTTGTCAGGGTTAGCAATTCTAACTCAGCAACGACAATGTCGTCCATGAATAAGGAGACCCCTAACATTTTTAAAAGAATAAAAAGTTTTTTTTTTCTAAACAAATATATCAGAATATCATTTTTTAAATTTTCTTCTAAAGAAGTGATAACAGTATTTTTTTAATTCCTCGTCGAATTTTACTCAAACAACATGGATATGATCCAATACTTTAGTATTGTCCTTAAATAAAAGTGGAAAATTAGACAAACAATACGGACATTTTTAATTATAACGGAAAATTATCCCTAACATTTTTTTAAATAAAGAGTTAAGGCTGTTTAGTTTGATTCATTTGTTTAATAGCATATCAACACCTTCATGGGTTATTTACTGCCAAAGATTATTATCATAACTAGATATTCATTTAAATTTTTAATTACACTTACTCGTTATCATCATTTGCATAAATTCAGTCGATATCAAGTATTCCTTTCTAATACAAACAATCTGAACACAGAAATAATTGAAAGCATACAACTGTCTAATACTAATAATTTATATACAAATATATACTTTCAAGTAATAGTCACTTATATGTATAGTTATATCATCATCATCATCATATCGCGCTGGCAGCACGGATATCCCTGACCCTCTCTCGCCACTCCTCCCTATCGTTCATCGTCCTAGGTAGGTCTTCAGGACGACATCCCGTATCCTCACATAGCTGCTAAATGTATGTTCGTGCTGGTCGTCCTGCTTTTGCACGGCCATGTGTGGGGGTCCATAAGAGTACATCTCTTATGAGTTCGTCCCTGCTTCTCCAGCAGTGTCCTGCATGTCTGGCTCGTCTAACTTGAATAGTTTTCGTGATAGGGGGCAGGTGGCCGTACAGCTAGTGTCTTGTGGGGTGTTGCCGCCAGGACTTATTTAAGATTGCACGTAGAATTCTTGTGTAATTGCCGTCTAGCTTCTTCTCCAGCCGTTTTGTTAGCGTCCATGTAGTGCAGTATCGATGTGACCGCTGCCCGGAAGAAACTGCGTTTCATTGGGCGGTGCAGTTGTTAAAGAGCTGGACTACGACAACGTAATAAGCAAGTTCGAACTCTAGTCACGGTATTACGTTCACTTTTGGACTAATGCCCTTGAGAAAGGTATTAATCCTTTTATCCTCCCAGCTATGGGTTAAATAGTTCCACTACTGTTCTTCTACAAGGATGATTTTGGCATTAAATAACTCTCAAAAGTTTATATGCCATTTTACAAAGATATCTATCAAATAGTAATAATATTTAAACAGATTTATTTGACTCATATAGATGAAACCCTGGCAGATACTACTATTGAAGGTAAGTGAACACATAGGAGTAAATGTGATGAAAGGGTCGCCCAGAATTACATAACTGGAGTCTCACCATCAGATGTAGTTTTGTGCTACATTTAAAAACTGAAGTTTCTTCTAAATAAAAGATACCAGGAATTTTATTTCAAAAGGCAATTTTCATCTAAACGAAAAATATTAAGAATTTATCATTTCTTGTGGAAAATTAAACAATCAATACGAATTTTTATGATAACATTAGTTACAATCTTTTTTTTTTTTATAGTAAAAGCCATTGTCATTACATTTTTATGATAAAATCATTGGCAATGTATTTTTATAGTAAAATCGTTGGCAGTGTATTTTTATAGTAAAATCGTTGGCAGTGTATTTTTATAGTAAAATCGTTGGCAGTGTATTTTTTATAGTAAAATCGTTGGCAGTGTATTTTTATTGTAAAATCGTTGGCAGTGTATTTTTATAGTAAAATCGTTGGCAGTGTATTTTTATAGTAAAATCGTTGGCAGAGTATTTTTATAGTAAAATCGTTGGCAGTGTATTTTATATTAAAATCATTGTATAAGCATTTTGATATTAAAATCATTGGCAATGTATTTTTAGTATAAATACATTGGTAATAGACTTTTATAGTAATATCATTGAGCTGATAAAATCCATAAATCATAAATTAAATTGATTTTAATGGCATGTCAACTCGTCTGGGTAATTTTATGCCATGAGGTTTGCGAATCATTTGAACTAAGTAAATTTTCTTATAAAATATACAATCTTGGTTATTATTTTTTTGGCAATCTTTCATATTTTTTCCCTTTTTTGTTATATCATTTAAAAAATAAACGGAAAATAATCAAATCTATTTAAACTTATTTCATTATTTGCTATTCTTTATCAACCATGAGTTGTCAGTAGACAAAAGCTATTTCACCCCATTCGTTTCCCCCCACACACACATACCCAAAGAGACATTCCACATTATGAACTAAAATTTAATGAGTGCCAAAAATTGTGACCTGGACAGTTCACTGTTTAAAAAAAAGAGAAATAGATTTTGTTTTTTGTTTTATAACATTTGCTTAATAGTCGCGCTGTGTCTAAGATCTTACTCAGTGTAGACAGGTACGTCAACTTAGGTGATAAAAAATAATTATTTGTTAGTCAGTCACGCTGCGTTTATGATCCAAAGTTTCATATCTTACCTAGCGTAGATAGATATGTTAACTAAGGTAATAAAAAAAAATGGTCATTTGATTTCGAATAAAAGTTTCCTTCCGTTTCTTTTCTACCAAAATCGCGAAGCAGAAATAAGTGAATCTAAAACTTGATATTTAGAATCCGTCTTAAAATATTAAAAAAAAAAAAATCACAAATTAAACAGCTTAATATTCGTAACACTAGCAATGATAACTGCCGGCATTTTATGTAATTAAAATACCAGCACTAGAGATTTTTTTTTTTTTTTTTTGGTTTTAGATTTTTTCAGTTTTAAATCCCGTCTGTAAGTCCCTACGTAAAGACGAACAGAGCTGCTGCTGCAGCTGTTTCGGCTGCTGTTTCTGTTGCAGTTTACTGGTTGTCGATGGACTTCATCAATTGCATTTGTTTATTATCAAAAATGAACCGGGAAATTAAAAAAAAAAGACATATTAAAGGATAAGTAAACACGTAATAAAACGTGTGTTTGGAAAAAATAAAAATAAGAATTAAAAAAAAAAGAAAGATTTATAAACTTTAACCTCATTTCTTCAATCAAATATCTTTAGTTTGCCATCACCTGACATAGTAGCATACAACACCCAACAGTTACGGAGGCAGGCTGCTGCTGCTGCTGCAAACAGAGTTGTGCATTGGTTATTCATGTTGCTATAATTTATGCAAAATACTTGTATTTGTAATATTTTCCCTTATTTGTCTCTCTATATATTTTCTTTAAAAGAAGAAAAAAAAACGAACAGCAAAAACAAAAGACTAAAGATTAAAAAAAAATAATTGTAAAGGTTTTCTTCAAAGAGATTTTAGAAATCAAAAACTAAAAGACAATACTAAAAATAAAAAATCGTTGCAGCTTCTTTCTTTCTTTCTTTCTTTCTTTCTACCCTCCACCACACTTTTAAAAAAAATCCAGGACACCATTGCTTTCTTTTTTATTTCTTTTATTAATATTATTTCTTTCGTTCCCAGTTGACTAAAATAAAAATATTCGACTCTCAAGGATAACGAAGTTGTTATCGAAAAACAATGAGATTCGAAATTGACCCGCGTAAGCACAGAGAAAGGAAATTGTGTTGAAGAAGCGAATTATATACAGTTCAATACTATAGTTAATATGAAGACAACGAGTGGCTAGAAGAAGAAGAAGAAGACGACAACAGAAAGAAAGAAAGAAAGAAGATTACTTAGTTTGACCAAGATGTAGGAAGTGGATTAGAAACTCAAAGATCAAGACAACGTATAGAGAGAGTGAGAGAGTGCGTGTATGTGAGAGAGAGAGAAAAAGAGGGGGGGGAAGGAAGAGGTTTGCAAGAGTATTAAGTATACCTACATCTTCATTTCTATTATCAAAAAATCTCAAAAGAAAACGAAAAAAAAAAAGCACGCGGAACGAAAAAGTAAGCAACAAAATTAAGACGAAAATGAGGATTTTATTCTGTTTTAAAATAGTTTTTTTTTTTATGTAAACTAGAATATAAAAGACTTGTTCTTTTATAAATAAGTAATTAAAAATTCTAAATGTTCTTATGTTCGTAAATTAGTCGATTATATGTGTATGTGCATATATATATATATATATATACACACACACACACAAATATATCTAGTCTTGTACACATACATATACGCGCGCGCACACACACACGTACAGGTATATACATGCGTGTGTGCGTATATATATGTATATATATGTGTGTGTGTGTGTGTGTATGTATACACATACACACAGTTTTTTTTTTCTGTAGCGTTGTTTCTATTCCCCGCGTCCCAATCATCTATCACTTCTTGCAGGTCCTACAAACAGTATCCAGTGCCCACACAGACATGATGCAGGTAAGTCCTAGTTAGTCGGGCAACACTGGTAAGTCTATGTGTCAGTGTTCATATGAGAACGTCGCTTATGAGTTCGTTCTTGCTTTTCCAGCAGTATGCCTTATTTATCAAAATTGTATGTTTTATGAAAATGGAGGCCGTACAACTGCCATTTTGGTGGGGTTGCTTCCCAGATTGATTCAAAGCAGCCCAGCGTTCTTGTGAAGTTCCCATCAAGCTTTTTTTCATACGTTTGGCAAGCGTCTATGTGGTGCATCCATGCAGTAGTATTCACACAGCGACAGCGGGGAAGAAATCTTTTATTTTATCGGAGAAATCAGATTTCCATATGATCGATAACCAATCATTAACATCCCACTCTTTTACTGGGCGTATATTGACATAAACACACACACACACACACACATACGAGGTGCATACGATAAGTTTCCAGACTTTTTTTTGTATGGGCACTTTTATTGATAGTACACACATAAAACTCTAGTCCCCTTCGAAGTAATCTCCTCCGGCTGCTATGCACTCATTGTACCGCTCCAACAACTTCTGGAAGGCCCCATGGAAGTCCTCTTGTGTGAGCGTGTCAGTGACCTTCGTCACAGCCTCTTTCATCTCCTCAATTGTCTCATAACGACAGCCTCTGAGCTTAGGGAATAACCAAAAGTCACAGGGAGCAAGGTCCGGACTATAGGGAGGCTGAGGAACTGTCTTGATGCCCATCTTGGTCAAATAGTCTGTGACAAGGATGGAGTCGGGGACTGGTGTATTGTCCTGGTGGAAATGCCACTGACCCGATTTAAAGAGAGCTAGCCTCTTCCGACGGAATCTCTTCCTGAATTCCCTTGAAACCTCAACATAGTAACCCTAACACTAAGCCTTTGGCCAATCAATTCTGGTCTATTGACTTCCTTACTCCGACCACACCTCCCATCATCCTCCTCAGACTCCCTGCCTTCCTTGAATCTCTTATACCATTCAAAAATTGATGCTCGATTCATGCAAGATGGTCGAAAAGCAGTCTGAAGCATTCCCTACGTTTCTGTGGCATATTTTCCAAGTTTAAAACAATTTTATTGCATATCGTTCTTAAGTGTCAGATTGCATTTTTGAAAATCACCAGCTGTGACAATCAGGTTTTAGTAGGATGTATTCCAATTGTTGCTGTAGCTGTTCATTTGAACCTGAAATCATAAAAATTGGTCAGTCATCTCATAACATGTATAGCAATAACATACTGAATTTTCAAGAGTCTACGACAATTGTAAATGCCCATATGGAAAAAGTCTGGAAACTTATCGTATGCACCTCGTATATATATATTAAAAATGAGATCACTTTCATTTTCAACGACTACAATGAAACAAACCTAAGAAAAGTTTAAAATCATTAGTTGGCGGGGTGGATGTGGCCTCGAAGTAAGTGAGTTCAAACCTCAGTCATTCTATTACATTCATTTACGGGCTAATACCCACGAGGAAGTTATGGACTGCCTTATCTCTCAAGCTATGTGTTAAACAGTATAAGTCATTGGGGGAGAATTACTCCAGTTCAGAGATGTAGTTTGTGTATTCTACAGCCCCAGTCAACTGTATTTCGCAAAATTCCAGTATTTGATAAGTGCGTGTGCCTGCATGCATTTGTGATCAATGATCGCAATGACCATGCAAGGTGCCCATTATACCTAGTCTCGGTCAGGAGATCTCAAAATGGCCCCAAAATCTGCCATCATTAAACTAGCTTACAGTGATCTGAATCCCTCGTCCCACCCCACAAACTGCTCAGAATTACTTCGTTTATCGTTGAAGGAACATTCTGCGATGCCCCGAATCTAAATCCAAAACAGAGCCTTAGCGCATAGCTAAGTTACAAAAACCCACCTCTCTCAGATGAGAGAGAGAAAGAGGCATCAAAGATATACAAGGGCGTGAGAAGATGAAAAATGATTTGGAGATGGGCCATTTTATCCATTTTATAACAATCTGCTGATCTCTTTCGGGAAATCCATCGGACAATTGTATCAATAGATTGGAACTTGACTGAAAATAATGGCAAGCACAAGAATCAAAAGGAAGACGGAAAAGGAGAATATTTAGGCGAAAGTTGAAGATGAAGAGAATGAAAAATAAACGAAAGAAATAAATGAAAGAAAAAAATGGAAATGAACGGGAAATGAAGAATACAGGGGAAAAATGATTATCAAACTTCAAAAATAAAAATCAACCCCAAATTCACTCACTGGATTTTGATCATATCAACCAAATAATGCCATTGAACAGACAAAATCTTAACTTGTAGCTTGTATCAAAAGAACCGTATATATTCATGTAATCAACAATGTTTTAAGACCAATTTTTCCACTAAAAAAAAAAGCAAGACGTCATTCATTACATGAAATATGTTTTTGGAATATAGAAGCTTACCTTATTTCTCAGCCTAACTTTGCCGTAAATTTAATCAAAAGTGTCCCAGTATATCATATTTACCAACCCCGCCGCTCGGGCAGGATATGACACAAGGTCAATTTTTAAGCGGAGTTTAACAGGTTTGAATTCAGAGTTTTCCTTCTCCTAGACTAGTTGCCTCACCAAAGCTGAAAAACCTAGTCTGCCCTACTATTTACCCATAGCTGGAGGGAGAATAATTGGATTCATACTTTTCCCAAGGGTATTAGTGCTATGTGAAATGCAATCAGTCTCGTCTAGGATTTGAACTCGTGTCGCCGTGTCCACTTCCTACGACGATAACGACTACACCACGGGTACCTCCAAACATTACAATATAGCCTCTCCCAAAACAAAGACTATTAATTAAGACTACAAAATTCTTTAACAATGTTTACTATTTATAACGCCTTCGCATATAATATGCACAAATAGAAAACAGATTTACATATAAACTCCATTATCTTAACTAAAAAAACATTTGTTTAGGTATTAGGCTGTAACATATTGACCTTCGACCGAGCTGTCAATTAAGAGATGCACTTGTGTAAATAACAGGTGCACCTGGTCGAGATATCGGGGTATCACCTTTACCCTTTGGACGTGGTTGAATTCGGTGTAGACGCCCACGAGAAGCAGGTGGACACCAAACAATTATATTACCAGGTGCCACAAACGGCTTGAGTTAGTTGGAGTTCGAGGCAGGCAGAGTTCAGTTTGAGGCAGTGAGTTCCAGTCGTTGTTGGAGATAAGATGCCGTAGTGAAAGCCAGAACCAGGCAGAGGGCTTGGGCCTTCAGGACCCCGGTTGAGCAGCCCAGCAGAATGAGGAAGAAGTGCTGTTATAGTCAGAGGAACTTGGGGTCAATATTTTGCAGTCTCTGTTCCGTCTCCAACTCACCTCTCACACACAACCCTTTCGAGAATAAAGTGTGAGAGGTATATTTTTCTAAAGTGTGTTCGTTCGTCATTATTGTTGATTATGTTTCCGCATGTATATGTGTATAGTTGTATCATGGCTATACAACAAGGCTATGCAGAAATAAGTTGGATCAGACTAACGGGAAATTAGACTGAGTCATGGATATGATAGCTATGTCATGAAATATTAGCCAAAGATTGAACACTTGTTTATATCATTCTATGATATGCACAGATGTTATATACCAGCACAATAAACTGCTTAATTCATTCGGTATGTTTTCAGTGTATAAGTAAACACGGTAGGTTACACATAGGTCTAGACTACATTGTTCACTAACAGTATTTCAGTGAGTTTGGGTGTATTAGAGTAATTTTGAAAGAAAAATAAGTGTTCGAATGTTTTCTATTTGTTATTGGATATCAAGAAAAAATTTTGTGGGCTAGCATAACCAAAAGTTAAGGGCCATTCATAACACGCTATGTATGACAAAAACACATTTTTGAGGTTCGAAATTCGAGGTGGTTCATTACTCAAGTATCTACAGTATTATATATATATATATGTATGTGTGTGTGTGTGTGTGTGTGTGTTTGTGTATGGGTGGATGTGGGTGTGTACAATCATGTTTATTTAATATATATGTATGTTGTTTTGATATATATATATATATATATATATATATATATATATATATATATATATATATGGGGGGGTGCGAATAAGTTAATACCTATCTGGACATATCTAAAGACTACGGTTCCACAATATAATTATTATTACTATATACTAGGGTGAACCAAATGTATTTTGCCCAGTCGGCTGGGGCTGCTTCTCTGCAGGGGGGTAAAACACCCCCACCAACGAATGTCCTGGATATGAAACTAAACAATCTGATGGTGAGGTTCCAGTAATGCTGGAGTTTTGGGAAATGCAGAGCACCTCTTCATTGGCATCACTTCCAGATCCACTCTGGTCCGAAGTGGTAGCACCGGATAGGGTCCTATCTATGGGTCGAATAGAAGTAAAATGCGTTCTTATGATCAACCGAATTGCTTGAAATAGAACTGTTTTGACATTTAACGGTGTGTGGACAAAAACTATACTTATACAAACTGAATTGTTTGAATTAGAACTGTTTGACGAAACTAAATAACTTGAAATAGAAATATTTTGACAATAAAACTGCACTTAAGCTAAATTGTTTGAAATAGAACTGTTTGTTTATATTTAAATTGATTTGGCATTAAATAACCTACAAAGGTTGATATGCCATAAATCCAAACAAATTAACAAACCAAATATATTTTTATTGACCTTTAATTTTATTGACCTTTAATTTCAAACCTACATCATGTAAATCTCTCTCTCTCTCTCGTTACCATATATGCGTCAATACAAAATCTCTCATGAATTGCGCACTCCAGTAGCTGATAGGTGTATATGTAAATAAATGTACACGCTAAAATTTTCTTCGCCTACACTGAAAGGGACTTAGATATCTGACTGAGGGAAAGATCCCAGCTTGAGTTTTTACTTATATTACCTATCGAGAATAGTCTACGTCTTTACCAATTGTATATTAACATTGATCTTAGTAGATGAGATACTGCTGCCAAGGTATGTAAATTTGTCTATTAACTGTAGAGGCATGTCACCTAGAGTGGAGATCGATAGGTTATCGATCATATGGAAGTCTGATCTATCAGATTAAATAAAACAGAATTTCTTCCAGAACTGTGGCTTTGTTCATACTACTGTATGGATGCACAACATAGATGCTAATAAAACGCTTCGAGAAAAAGCTAGATAAGAGTTTTACAAGAATATTACGGGCAATTTCAAACAAATCCTGGAAGCAACACCCCACGAAACGACGGCAGTTCGGTCACTTACCTCCCATCTCAAAAACCATACAAGTTAGACGAACAAGACATAGAAGACACTACTGGAGAAAGGAGAACGAACGCATAAGTAAGGTTCTCCAATGGAATCCGACACATGGATGTGCCAGTATTGGCCGACCTGAAAGAACTTATTTACATCAGCTCTGTGTGGATACAGGATGTAGTTTGAAAAATCAGCCGAGAGTGATGGAAGATAGGGACGCAATGAGAGAGAGATTCAGCGAAATCCATGCTTTCAGCATGACTTGATGATGATACTTTTATTAATCCCTAAGTACTTGTAAAATCTTTCAACTATTTCTACAAAGATTTACAAGGTTTAATGGGACTTAGATATCTGACCTTATCCCCTGCAGAGTGGATAGGACCTTACCCCTCTTAAAAAAAAAGGTTTGTCCTAGGTAAGACTCTAAGCTGCATCTGATGGTGAGGCTCCAGTACTGAAGATCTAAGAAGTACGGAGTGCTCTTTTATTGCCATTGATTCCAGGTCTACTCTGACTCGGTTCGTTTGTACTTGTTCGGGTCCCAATTATGGATTAATTAGACTTATTTCAAAATTATTCATAATCAACAAGGCGGTGTGCAAAAAATAAATGAATAAATAATTTCTTAAACAAAAACCCAAAACATGTAAATATGAACGACCAATGAACGCGATTCTCTAACCTCAAGGTATAAAATAAACCTTAGACAGAATGAGATGCCGTTAAAATCAATCAGCAAGCTTAGACTAGTCAGGCAAAAGGTAAAAAATGAGGGAGGAGTCATTCAGTATGGGTTTTATTCTCCACACAGTAGTCGTGTTCTGTGTAATTGCAGACAAGTCATTACCCTATTTGACGAAGTCTGAGTGGATCTGGGAGTAATGACAATGAATGGGTATTCAACATTCCTCAGATTTCCTGGACAGTTCATCATCATATGCCCCTTTTCAGTGGTGGTGGGGGGTCTTACCCTTCTGCAAGAGATACAATTAGTGTATTGCCGGTAGGGTGGTTAGACCGGTTACGTTTATGCCTATGTTAATTCCTAACTACTTGTAAAATCTTCCATCTATTTTTCAAAAGATTTACTCATTAACATAGCTCAAACAAGTCTGGTAGAAGGTCATGAATTTTATTCAGTACGGATCGAACTCAGTCGTCATGTCCTGTTTGAACTGGGGGCTGTGGCATCCCTCCCCGCACCTAGAAAAATTCTATACTTTTGAATTTGGAAACATCGGTCTTTCATACGAGGTCTTTCTAATATCTACTGCAGAATCCCAGAATCAGATGTTTGAAGGAATCAAGATGGTGCTTTCATTAAATTCAGGAGGAAATGAATTGTCTGAATACAAAAACCTCTTTACGAGACAAATTTGTGCCAAACGGGAGACAATAGGTAGAAAGACAGCCAAAACGCATATTAAATTCACTTGTTGTCTTTTCAGCTCCACCAACCCCATTCCCAATTCACCGACTGCCTGTCTGGTTGGATTCATCTTGCTGTATTAAGGCCGTATTGTAAGCTTTATAGAGGCGGCATTTTGGTCTGTTCCGACGAACAATAAGATACGATTAGAACATCTTTGGTTTAAATACATCTTTTCATATTACGATCAGATCACAACAATTAAGAGTGTTTTTATTTGTTTTCTTTTTATCGAACAGTCTTCGCAATCAATCGATGTTTGTATTCTTAAGAAGAAATGTTTTTGGCGTTTATCGCTAACCTCGTGGCGCCTTTGTCGTGGCTAATGCTACCTTTTTCTGGGAAGAGTGATTATGATAAAACTAGGAACGTCGGGGTTACCCATAAGAAATGCAGTTTCTTATCAAGAATCAAATTAAAGATAATCTGTACAACTCAAGAAATTTTATTGACGTAATAAATGACTGATTTTAACGTCATGTCAAACCCTCACGGACTATTCTATGCCGAGAAGTTCGCCAATAGTGTTCATTGTATATTTATATTTACAATTTTCTTGTGTAGATGCCCCTGAAGTGTTTTAGCACACTTATGATATCAAGTATTCTTTTCTAATAAAGATAATTCCCAAACGGTTGTATGGTTTCAAATATTCCTAAATATATGGTTTCAAGGATGTATTTCTATTTGATTCAATCCTAACATATCACAATTCCCTTAGTTATTTACTCTACATTCTTCATGATCCCATTTTTATTCAAACCTCAAGTATATTATTTAGTTAGTTAGTTTGTTAGTTTAAAGTACACAGTAGAATTTTGGAACTTTAAAAAACATCCCAGTTTATTTTCACAATTTTTTTTTTTTTTTTTGGCGAATTTAATGTTACTTTGTTTTCCATGCAGGGCCGGATCTATATTAAACCTAATGGAGCTTAAGCCTTATGGTCCTTCATCTCAGACTGATTGATGGATTTTAATGGCATGTCAACTGATCTGGGGTTGTTTATGTCCCAAGATTAGCGAATTGCGTCCATTGTACATTTTTGTGCCGTTGTTTCCGGGATGTTTGCTTACAGTTAGATGATATCAATTATCCCCATCTAAAACAATTTGCACACAATTCTACGTTTCAAGTATTCCTATAAAATATAAATCATTACCTGAAAATATAAAACCGTGTATTTATTAGCATTAGTTAATGAATACATGATTTCAGGTCATTATTTATATCTAAAAATAGTTATTTGTTTTCTATCAGTTTTTTTTTGGGGGGGTATGGTTGAGTTTTATGGCATATAAACTCTTTTAGGTTATTTTTCTGCCAAATCACGAACGATAGCCAAGTTTAATCCTCCAAGGAATTCAGAACTGGCACACGAGTAAGTAATCTTTAAAGATTTACCAACACTGTACATACAAAAATAATGCACACACGAAAAAATATTATTTTAAGCACGGGGGTTAGGGAATCGTATTCACATGAACATTTTTTGTGAGTAATTGTTTCTAAAGAGTATTTTTTTTCTTTTTTTAAACAAATATCAAATACGGATATTTTTAAAGATCTATTTGACTCGTAGTTGGGACTCAAACAAGTACTGCCACTCCGGGTCAGAGTGAACCGAGTGTAATGGCAATGAAGAGGGTGCTTTTCCCTTCCTAGGTCTCCCAAGCTGAAGCCTAAACATTTTATTGTCATACTCAGGACACCCTTTTTGTTGGAGGACCTCTACCCTTTCTCGGGGATACAGTCAGCGAATTTCAAGGCTCGTTGTCAGAGCATACAAAAATTTGAGGATGTGGAAGACATTGCAAGAAATCCAACAAAACAGCTTCTCATGTCAAAAAAAAAAAAAAAGAGTCTTAAAGGTGCTTCGACCAATAGATAACTCACTGAAACAGGAATGTTGCATGCCAATAGGACTATTTCGACGAAAATTAATGTTTCCATCATTGCTCATTTTTTGTCTGGGTAAATACAGCTTCGGTACATTTTTGAATGCACCTTATATACACATGTACACTAAATGGTAACCGATTATCACGCCCTAAAGCTTAATTGTTAATAAGCAATTATAGAAAAAAAACCTGTTAAAAGGATTCCGAATAGAACTTTACTGATTTCTGGAAGTAAGTAGGTAAAAATGACACACACGCAAAAAAAAAAAAAAAAATTTAAATGATTTAAGATCAAAAACAAAAACCCGTTTTCTTTTTATGAATCGCATACGAAATATATACATTTACAGAGACCATCTTTGAGAAGTCCTTTGTTAGGAGCATATTATATATATATATATATATATATATATATATATATATATATATATATATTTACGAACCCCGCTGTACGGGCAGGATGTGATACAATGTTAATTTTTAAACAGAGTTTTACAGGTTTGAATTAAAAGTTATCCTTCTTCTAGACTGGTTGCCTTTCCAAGATTAAAGAACCCAGTCTGCCCTATTTTTTATCAATTGCTGGAGAAAGAATAATTGGATCCATACCTTTACAAAGGGTATTACTGCTATGTGACATGCAATCAGTCACATCTAGGGTTTAAACTCACGTCATCGTATCCATTTCCTACGACGATCATCATTACACCGCGGGCACCTATTTCTCTCGCTTTTTTATTTTATATATATCTCGGCCCATTAGCCCACTAGGTAGAGAGTTCGCCAATGGCTCAGGAGATTGGGGTTCAATTCTTGGTTGAGTTACAGCAAAGATACAAAAAAATTATACTTAATATCTCCTTGCTTAATAGCATCATCATGTCGCGCTGCCAGTACGGATTTTCCTGACTCTTTCTTGCCACCCATCTCTATCGTCCATCGCTCCCGGTAGGTCTTCAAGGCTACATCCTCAACCAGCAAAGAACTGTTTTATATAGTTTCTAGCTGGTCGTCCTGCCTTTGCTCGTCCATGTGATGGGGTATACAAGAGTATGTCGCTTATGAGTTCGTCCTTGCTTCTCCAGCAGTGTCCTGCATGTCTGGTTCGTCTAGGATATTTTTCGTGATAGATGACCGTATTGTGGCTGATTTGTGCAGTGCTGCCTCCAAAACTTGTTCAATACAGCTCGCAGTATTCTTGTGTAGCGTGAAAAAAATTGCGTTTTATTTCATCGTTCCGGTCTGACTTCCATATGACCGATAGCCTATCGATAGGTGTCCTTGCCTTTGCTAGTCGCGTGTTGACGTTTTTCGCGGTTGATGAGACACTGCTTCCTAGGTAGATGAACTTGTCCACTAGTTTCAGAGAGCTACCAATTAGTGTGGAGATGTCGCCTCTTTGATTAAAGCACATGTATTCAGTCTTGTCTGCGTTGACATGGTGGTCTATGCCAGTAGCTGCTCATCCCAGACTATGCAGCAGGGTTTCGGCTTGGGCGGGTGTATTTACCAGAAGCATTGTGTCATCGGCGTAGTACGCGTCCGTAAAAAGTACGTATCAAGGGTAAAGTGGAGCAATCCAGGAAAGAAGTAGCACCCTACCCTACACCTCCATGTAGATGCTATTGAAAAGAGAGCCTTCGGTTCGCCAATTTTATTTACTTTATATACACGATACGAAAATTGTTCTATTGAGAAGACTGAAAGTTTAACACTAAAAATATTTGATACTCATCAAACAGATTTTTATAATAACAATAGTTGTGGGAGACTGAACCAATAGCCTGTTTTTATACGTAAGCGTCAAGCAGTTAATTTTACCCGCTTTGATTTGATACCGACTGCTTGAAAAAAAAAAAAGAGAGAGAAAAAAGAACACACATGCGCACAGATTATCATAATGCCTACTACACTTTTAAGAATTTATTTTTTTAATTCGTATCATTATAGTCCGTCCAGTCGGCTGGGACCGTAGAATACGCCAACTGTATCTCTGCAGAGGGGTAAGAGCCCCACCACCAACGAATGTCCTGGTATGACATTTTACTGGATTTGATGTTGAGGCTTCAGTCAAGGAACTCAGAGAAATGTTGAGTAATCCTTCATTGTCCACTCTTGTCCAAAATGGTAATAACAGTAAAGATCTCATGTGAGGTACAAATACAACTGTTTGACCAATAAATATTTACCATTTAACTGTGTGCAAACATGACTGATGTTAAACTGAATTATTTATTAAATGTTTTCAGGTATTGCTATGTAACACTATGTGCCAATAAACTATTGGTGTTAGATAGCAATACTTGAAGATAACTACATCTCTCCAGAGAGACCTTCTATCTCACCAACTGCATCTGGTCGAGAGGCTCCAGTCATAGAGTTCTGAGGAATGTGGAATACCCCTTCATTGCCATTAGTTCCAGGTCCACTGACTCGGAGTAATAACTGTTAGGGTTCCATCAGTGGATCAAATGAAACTGTTTAACTATTTAACTGCAGGCAAACAAATGATTGAAGTTAACCTGAATTGTTTATGTTTGATAGAAATATTTGAAACCATTTAAGTGTGTATGAGCAAATGATTGATATCAAATAGAATTATTAGTGTTAGACTGCAAACAGATTAAATTCACCAGCTGTCCTAACCAACTAAGTTATGAAAGTTGATAGAAGCCTAAATTAAACGATTTTGCGCTCATCTTTTTCACTGTTCTTTTTATCTGTTGGCGCCATATTTATTGCTTTTACTTTTTTTTTATTACATTAGTAACATTAATGGCATCTTTTATTCATTTTAGGACGAAGAATCGTCTACCACTATTTTTATTAGTTTTCTTTCATCTTAAATTTCAGTATTTTTTTTTTTTTCAATTTTCTTTTTTTCATTGCGACTCGCTCGGGACACGGTCGTCTAAAAGGCGGTTCTGAACAAATAATTATATATGTAACAGAGAGAATATGATATTGAAAGACCCGAAACTCCAGATGAGCCCTGGAATATTAGGGATGTGGCGTTCATTGTATCTCTCTCTCTTTCTCTCTCTCTCTATATATATATATATGGTGTCTCAATATACATGAAACCCATGTGACGGTTAATAAGTCAACTAATAATAATAATAATAATAATGTGTTCTTTTTGGTTTCAGATTTGAAAATAGTTTATATAACAACTATTAATCCTTGATTATAATACCTTCGAACCGGACATTGGCCTAGCGGTTAGAGTGTTCGCCAAGCCTTTAAAAATGGTACTTGATGCCTCCTTGCTTAACACTCAGCATTATAAGGTACGGATCAAGGGTAAAGTGGAGCAATCCAGGGAAGGAGGAGCGCCCTCCCCTACACCTTGGTGTTGTAGCTATTGAAAAAGGAGCCTTCGGGTCACCCTCGACTATTGTCGCCAACTTTACTTTACTTCACAATACCTTGGACAAGAGAGAAAAAATATTTTGCATCACTACTTATTGGGAGAGAAAATCATTAAAAACTGTCTCAAAATAGATACAACCGATTAATATAATGATTTATAACTGAGACAAAAAAAAAACTAAAAAAAAAAAAAATGCATGTCCTGGCAGCTGATATAATAACAATTAAAAAAATATTGATTTGATGTCTCTAGCTCAAAGAATCTATTTTGTACAGACGAATTCCAAATGACCACCATTGCGCTTGTCTCAGTAATGAATCATCATCATATAAATGGATTGCTAGAAGTATGGTTCGATACGTTTCCTAGGTTGGTTGGTTGGGTTTTATGGCATATCAACCTTTGTTGGTTATTTAACGCTAAATCCATTTTTATACAAATAATCAGTTCTATTTCAAACAATTCAGTTTAACATAAGTACACCCGTTTAATTGTCAAAAACATTTCTATTTCAAGCTATTCAGTTTATTCAAACAGTTATAATTCAGCTAATTCAGTTTAGCAATAAGGTACAGATTTCGTTTACACACAGTTAAATGTCAAAATAGTTCTATATTAAACAATTCCGTTTAGCATAAGTACAATTTCAATGTCAAAAACAGTTCCATTTTAAACAAATCAGTTTAGCATAAGCACGCAGTTTAAATGCAAGTACAGTTTGTCAAAAACATTTCTATTTAAAGCTATTCATTTTAGTTGAACAGTTCTAATTCAGCCAATTCATTTTAGTATAAGTATCCAGTTAGTTCCATTTGACCCATAGATTGGGCCCTATCAAGTGCTACTATTCCAGGCTAGAGTGGACCGGAAGCAAAGGCAATGAAGGGGTACTCCACATTTCCCAAAGCTTCAGAATCCCTGGAACCTCACCATCAGATTGTTTAGTATCATATCCAGGACACTCATTGGCGGGGTACCCTTCTGCAGACGTGAAGTCGGTGTATTCTACAGCCCCAGCCACCTGGGCAAGTTTCCTAGGTTGGTCAAACTATTTAAATATTGGTGCCAACGTAGCAAATTTTACCAGATGAGACAGTTTCTGAGTCTGAATATCAGTCTGATGATCGCATAAGCAAGAAACAGACAGTAACCCAGCACCGTTAACCCTGTGTCTACACTATCCCAACTCAAATTTACATATGCTCTGTCACCGATATCGAGCACTATTTATAGATATAGCAAACCCTCACATATACTCACACATAACTAACAATGGTTTTCAACTACTTGAGTTTCATAAATGTCAATGATGGTTGACAGCAAAATGAATTAAGGAAGACATTTTTTCCCGTTTGAATATTTTCGTTAAAATATTCTACTGTCTGTCATGTAACGTAAACAGTCATTTGCCCCGTGTATTTTTAAACGCTTGTAGCCTGCTGAAATATGTCTAGTAATATTTACAAATACAGTCGTGTAGACGGTGTTTGGAAAAGATATCGTGTATGACAGGATTTACTGAACGAAATAAGTGACTTGATAAACGTTCAGAGTTGGTATTCTAATGCACACATGAGACTAGTTATCTCCTTTAAGATTTGCTACCCGATTTCAAATATTTTAAGTCTAAAAAGAAAAACGAAAAATGATTTTATTACATAACTAGTTCAGATGAAGTGGCATATTTTAACTAGTGAAAAGCTTTTTGAAATATATGTACCCTACGACTTTATATCACAACAAACTAATTATAATTAATTATTGTATTTTGTTGGGGTGCCTCGTGTGGTATAATGGTTAGCCAGCGAATCTGGCAAACCATTACCACTGATTTTTAGTCTCACCGAGTGACTGGTACTTTCGGCTTTTAGTCACAACTTAGCAAAGCTTAGTAAATAATTATTTTTTGCTGTCCACCCAAAAATTGATATTCATACAACTTGAGCAATAGGAAAACTGAATTTTTATTGTTAATATTTATTGAATATTGCTCTACTTATAAAGTATGGAGGACTTTTTCATTTTTTACCCGTCATTCTCTTATTTTTACGTTAAAACATGTATATACAATATATAAGCAAAGAGACTGTATGTCGAGCTGATATTCCTACAACCAACAAAGTCTGTAAGAATTGTAAGATTCTGCTTGGGTGCTCTGGGTTTGTAGTAATGATGCTTTAGCCCCGAAACCATGCTTGAATCATCATCTAACGAATTTTTTTTTTGTTTTCTTTTTTAGCCGAACAGTACATATACGAGAGAAAGAGAGAAGTTAGCGGAAAATAAACCTGCGTTTCTCTTAATATGTTTCAATTTGCTCAAGATAAAACAAACGCATAACTAGCAAATACAGATAATGTGGTGACAAAGATAAAATAGTTTATCAGATAACAAGTGAATGCAGCAAACAGGCACAGAAAGAATACAACAGTAGACATGACTGGGTGGGAAAGGGGATCTACTGGGAACAGTGGAAGAAACAGGAATGTCACTATACTAACATACAGGTAATATAGTTATATTATTGTTGATTTTTGTATAATGATCAGTGTGTACGCAAGATATCCGCACCGTCTTTTTTTTTCAGATTAGAGCAATTTAATTTTACTTTCGTGTATTTTACACTTGTCCTAAAAATGCTTCAGTCAAGTGGTCACCCATGTATTTTTAAAATTATGTGACTTTGATAAAAATTAACCAAGAAAAATAGCATGTTCAGTAATCACGTGAGAATAAAATGTAAACAATCATTTGCAAATCACGTGTTCATCGACCAATCATAACTGACATGAGTATTCCACTTCCTAGAACTTATATATATATAAAATTTCGTTGTTAGGCTGCTTTCTGTTATCAAGTTTAAATATAAATTTTTCGAATTACTTTTATTCCTACTGGATATGGGTATATATATATATATATATATATATATATATATATTTATAATGATATAACAATAATAAATTATTAGTGTTAGATAGGAATACTTGAAGCCCTATAACTGTGTTCAAATAACTGATTATTATGAAATAAGAATAATTACGAAATCATTTGTATATAAGAAGCCTTAGTTTTTCTTCAATCAAAAAAGTTTGGGATACGTATTATTCTTGAGAACTATATAATTAACACAGATGCCTCACTATATTTAGGACGGTATGACCAAAAAGTAAGTTCTATCTGTAGTCCAAACTAATACGTTTTCATGCTGCTACAAAACGGAATGTGTGTTTGTTGTAAAAACAAAGTTATGAACAAACACACATAAGCGGAAACGTGACAGTATGTTTGCTCTTAATATAGCGTAAAGCTCGTATTTTAATACATAATGAAAACTATAAAATCTGTCATTTTAATCAGTGCAAATCAATATAAGTTGAACAAATGCCAAACTTAGGATGGATTTTGGTTTGGTTTCTTTGTTTAATGGCATATCAACCTTTGTAGGTTATTTAATGCCAAAGCCATTCTCCTAGAAGAACAGTAGTGGTACTATTTAACCCATAGCTGGGAGGATAGGGGGGTTCATACCTTTTCCAAGGGTATTTGCCCGAAAGTGAACATAATAGCGCGACTGGAGTACGAACTCGCGTACTACGATTCCGCAGTCCATCGCTTTAACTATTACACCACGAGTACACCCGCTTAGGATGGATTTAGCAGCTACAAATTCTAAAAAAAGAGTGCGAATAACTGTATAAATAATTCGTATTTGATGGGAATACTTGAAACTATAACTCTGAGCCAACAAATGAGGTTTACAAAATGAGAATAGTTTCTTTAAACTTTGAGTAGAAACAATTAGTATTAGATAGGAATATATGATACCATATAACTCCTCATTATTATAGTCCCATAAAAAGTATATAGTATTAGAGTCCCATAAAAAGTATATAGCATTATAGTTACATAAAAAGTATATAGTATTAGAGTCCCATAAAAAGTATATAGTATTAGAGTCCCATAAAAAGTACATATTATTAGAGTCCCATAAAAAGTATATATTATTAGAGTCCCATAAAAAGTATATAGTATTAGAGTCCCATAAAAAGTATATATTATTAGAGTCCCATTAAAAGTATATAGTATTATAGTCCCATAAAAAGTATATAGCATTATAGTCCCATAAAAAGTATATAGTATTAGAGTCCCATAAAAAGTATATATTATTAGAGTCCCATAAAAAGTATATAGCATTATAGTTACATAAAAAGTATATAGTATTAGAGTCCCATAAAAAGTATATAGTATTAGAGTCCCATAAAAAGTATATATTATTAGAGTCCCATAAAAAGTATATAGAATTATAGTCCCATAAAAAGTATATAGTATTAGAGTCCCATAAAAAGTATATAGAATTATAGTCCCATAAAAAGTATATAGTATTAGAGTCCCATAAAAAGTATATAGTATTAGAGTCCCATAAAAAGTATATAGCATTATAGTTACATAAAAAGTATATAGTATTAGAGTCCCATAAAAAGTATATAGAATTATAGTTACATAAAAAGTATATAGTATTAGAGTCCCATAAAAAGTATATAGTATTAGAGTCCCATAAAAAGTATATAGCATTATAGTTACATAAAAAGTATATAGTATTAGAGTCCCATAAAAAGTATATAGAATTATAGTTACATAAAAAGTATATAGTATTAGAGTCCCATAAAAAGTATATAGCATTATAGTTACATAAAAAGTATATAGTATTAGAGTCCCATAAAAAGTATATAGTATTAGAGTCCCATAAAAAGTATATAGTATTAGAGTCCCATAAAAAGTATATAGTATTAGAGTCCCATAAAAAGTATATAGAATTATAGTTACATAAAAAGTATATAGTATTAGAGTCCCATAAAAAGTATATAGTATTAGAGTCCCATAAAAAGTATATAGTATTAGAGTCCCATAAAAAGTATATAGTATTAGAGTCCCATAAAAAGTATATAGAATTATAGTTACATAAAAAGTATATAGTATTAGAGTCCCATAAAAAGTATATATTATTAGAGTCCCATAAAAAGTATATAGTATTAGAGTCCCATAAAAAGTATATAGTATTAGAGTCCCATAAAAAGTATATAGTATTAGAGTCCCATAAAAAGTATATAGAATTATAGTCCCATAAAAAGTATATAGTATTAGAGTCCCATAAAAAGTATATAGTATTAGAGTCCCATAAAAAGTATATAGAATTATAGTCCCATAAAAAGTATATAGTATTAGAGTCCCATAAAAAGTATATATTATTAGAGTCCCATAAAAAGTATATAGCATTATAGTTACATAAAAAGTATATAGTATTAGAGTCCCATAAAAAGTATATAGTATTAGAGTCCCATAAAAAGTATATATTATTAGAGTCCCATAAAAAGTATATAGAATTATAGCCCCATAAAAAGTATATAGTATTAGAGTCCCATAAAAAGTATATAGAATTATAGTCCCATAAAAAGTATATAGTATTAGAGTCCCATAAAAAGTATATAGTATTAGAGTCCCATAAAAAGTATATAGCATTATAGTTACATAAAAAGTATATAGTATTAGAGTCCCATAAAAAGTATATAGAATTATAGTTACATAAAAAGTATATAGTATTAGAGTCCCATAAAAAGTATATAGTATTAGAGTCCCATAAAAAGTATATAGCATTATAGTTACATAAAAAGTATATAGTATTAGAGTCCCATAAAAAGTATATAGAATTATAGTTACATAAAAAGTATATAGTATTAGAGTCCCATAAAAAGTATATAGTATTAGAGTCCCATAAAAAGTATATAGTATTAGAGTCCCATAAAAAGTATATAGTATTAGAGTCCCATAAAAAGTATATAGAATTATAGTTACATAAAAAGTATATAGTATTAGAGTCCCATAAAAAGTATATATTATTAGAGTCCCATAAAAAGTATATAGTATTAGAGTCCCATAAAAAGTATATAGTATTAGAGTCCCATAAAAAGTATATAGTATTAGAGTCCCATAAAAAGTATATAGAATTATAGTCCCATAAAAAGTATATAGTATTAGAGTCCCATAAAAAGTATATAGTATTAGAGTCCCATAAAAAGTATATAGAATTATAGTCCCATAAAAAGTATATAGTATTAGAGTCCCATAAAAAGTATATATTATTAGAGTCCCATAAAAAGTATATAGCATTATAGTTACATAAAAAGTATATAGTATTAGAGTCCCATAAAAAGTATATAGTATTAGAGTCCCATAAAAAGTATATATTATTAGAGTCCCATAAAAAGTATATAGAATTATAGTCCCATAAAAAGTATATAGTATTAGAGTCCCATAAAAAGTATATAGAATTATAGTCCCATAAAAAGTATATAGTATTAGAGTCCCATAAAAAGTATATAGAATTATAGTCCCATAAAAAGTATATAGTATTAGAGTCCCATAAAAAGTATATAGTATTAGAGTCCCATAAAAAGTATATAGCATTATAGTTACATAAAAAGTATATAGTATTAGAGTCCCATAAAAAGTATATAGAATTATAGTTACATAAAAAGTATATAGTATTAGAGTCCCATAAAAAGTATATAGTATTAGAGTCCCATAAAAAGTATATAGCATTATAGTTACATAAAAAGTATATAGTATTAGAGTCCCATAAAAAGTATATAGAATTATAGTTACATAAAAAGTATATAGTATTAGAGTCCCATAAAAAGTATATAGTATTAGAGTCCCATAAAAAGTATATAGCATTATAGTTACATAAAAAGTATATAGTATTAGAGTCCCATAAAAAGTATATAGAATTATAGTTACATAAAAAGTATATAGTATTAGAGTCCCATAAAAAGTATATAGTATTAGAGTCCCATAAAAAGTATATAGTATTAGAGTCCCATAAAAAGTATATAGTATTAGAGTCCCATAAAAAGTATATAGAATTATAGTTACATAAAAAGTATATAGTATTAGAGTCCCATAAAAAGTATATATTATTAGAGTCCCATAAAAAGTATATAGTATTAGAGTCCCATAAAAAGTATATAGTATTAGAGTCCCATAAAAAGTATATAGTATTAGAGTCCCATAAAAAGTATATAGTATTAGAGTCCCATAAAAAGTATATAGAATTATAGTCCCATAAAAAGTATATAGTATTAGAGTCCCATAAAAAGTATATATTATTAGAGTCCCATAAAAAGTATATAGTATTAGAGTCCCATAAAAAGTATATATTATTAGAGTCCCATAAAAAGTATATAGTATTAGAGTCCCATAAAAAGTATATAGCATTATAGTTACATAAAAAGTATATAGTATTAGAGTCCCATAAAAAGTATATAGTATTAGAGTCCCATAAAAAGTATATAGTATTAGAGTCCCATTAAAAGTATATAGCATTATAGTTACATAAAAAGTATCCTTAAAAAAAGCAAAAAATAAAATAAAACATACACATATAGAGCAAACGAAGCATAAAAAAATCCCAGTCGGCTGGGGCTATAAGAATACATCGGTTGAATCTCTCTAAAGGAGTAAGACCCCTTCCAACGAGTGGCCTAGATATGACATTAGGCCATCTCATGGCTAGACTCCAGCCTTGGAGTTTTGGGGACTGTGGAGTACCCCTTCATTGCTATTTCTCCCAGGTTTACTCTGCCCCGGTGTGGTAACACCTGATAGGACACTATCTATGGGTCAAATAGAACAACGTGTGAAAATAAATGACTGATGTTAAATTGTGACTGTTATATACCAATACTTGAAACCCTTTAACTGTGTGCAAAAAAAAGAGCTCATGCTCGTTTAAGATTGTTATGTGTTTACAAATCATATACATATATATGTATTAAGAGGATTTGTCTTTAAATAACCTACAATGGTTGATATGCCACAAAATACAACCAAAACAAACTAAATCATATAGATTTAATATATATGTATAAAAGGAATTTGGCATCGAATAACCTACAAGGTTTGATATGCCATAAAACCCAACCAAAAGTTTACAACAGAACTTAAAAAATATAGGTATGATTACAATCAACAATGTACAAATCAATCAAATTTCGGCTTTAAATAACCCCCTATGGAGTTGATATGCCATTTAAAAATGAATAAAACCGAGCCAAGCCAATAGTTACGATCATAAGCATTTAGAAATGATCTGGTTTCTTTGTTTAATGTCATATCAACCTTCTTGGGTTATTTAATACTAAAGCCATCCTTGTAAAAAGAATAGTGGTGATACTATTAAACCCATAGCTTGGGAATAACCCTGAAGAGGTTGACATGCTGCTAAACAAAAATCTAAACCTACAATTATGCTTACAATCAAACAAGTAGAAATTAAATCCAATTTCAGCATTTAATAACCCATACAGTTTTGTCATGCTGTTAAACAACAAAACGAAACCAAAATACAGTCATGATTAAAATCAAATATTTAGAAATTAATCTATTGTCGGTATTAAATAACCCATACGGAGTTTATATGCCATTAAACAACCAGACTAAACCACACTAAATATAATCATGGTTTAAATCAAACCTTTAGAAATAAATCAATTTTCGGTATTAAATAACCCATACGGAGTTGATATACCATTAAAGTAATCAACCAAACCATATCCAGATATTATTTCCAGTTATTTCAGCGATTTGTTGAAGCACTGAACAGAAATTGGTTGAGAGTATTTGTGCAATCTCAACTCTCTAACATTTGCATACGATCTAATTTTAAGTGTCACACAGCAGTTACATGTTTCTAACCCAATCACTTGTTGCTGATTGGATCTTTTCGGTGTTAAGCTATTCTCAATTCATCCTTGAAAGATACGCGCACAAACATGCTTCTGGTACTGTGTGGTGTAAGACACCTACACTTTCTATGTACCTCAGCGTACCTCATAAACAGTTTTCAATAAGTGATCATATCAAATCTTTATAATAAAAAAAATTAAATCATTTTTTTTTTACAAGTGTTATACACTCAAGTCAAATTGACTGGTGAAAAACGAATCATTATTTGAGGATATATAAGACTCGCATTTTCTAATGATTTTTTTAAAGATATGAGCTATTTGGCATAAATTTCCAAAATCGAACAGATTAGTGGGTAGAATGTTCGCCAATGGTCCGGGAGACCTGGGTTCAATCCCAGGTCGCGTCATACCACAGATTTTAAAAATGGTACTTGATACCTCCTTGTTTAACACTCGGCAATATAAGGTACGTATCGAGGGTAAAGTGGAGCAATCCAGGGAAAGGAGTAGCGCCCTCCCCTACACCTCGGTGTAGTAGCTATTGAAAAGGGAGCCTTCTGGTCACCCTCGACTACGGTCACCATTTTTACTTACTTTTATTCAGTTTTCCGGAAAGAGCGCCTAGTTAAGATATCTCCAAGGTCTAAGTGACAAAGAACAAAAGGTGTATATTCTCTTTAATATTTATATTTCCTCCCTTATTTCTTGTATTTTATTAAACATCCATCGATCTGATGATGGCATATAATAATACCAAAACGTTATACAGCCCAGTCGGCTGGGGCTGTAGAATACACCGACTGCATCTCTGCAGAGAGGTAAGACTCCCCCAACGAGCGTTCTGGATATGACATTAAACAATCTGATGGTGAGACTCCTGTGGTGCTGGAGCTTTAGGGGAATGCAGAGTACCCTTTCATTTCCATCGCACCTTGGTTCACTCTGGCCCGGAATGGTAGCACCTGATAGGGTCCTATCTATGGGTCAAATAGAACTAAACTGTAATTAGGCTAAACTGAATTGTTCCAAATTTACTGTTTCAACATTTAACTATGTAAACAAAAAAAAAAAAAACTGTGTACTCATGCAACACTAAATTGTTTAAAATAGAACTGTGTTGACATTTAACTGCGTGTAAACAAAACTATACTTATACTAGACTTAATTGTTTGAAACTTTTATAAATGACTTAATTTGGCGTTTAATGGCCCGAAAAGTGTTGATATACCGTAAAACAAAACAACCAACCAAAACATTATAGCGTCGACTTTCCCGCGTAATAAATTCATCAATTTTGGACAATTCAACTCATCAAATCAATATATATATATATATATATATATATATATATATATTTGATTTATCGGTCATTAGTTTGTTTGTAACTTTATCTTAAAATGAATAGTTAGAACACATTTGTTGGCACACAGTTAAATGGATTCGAGTATTCCTATCGAACATTCATAATTCTTTTTAATATTTATGATTTGTTTGCACACAGATGGTTTCAAGTATTTCTATTTAATATTAGTAATTCTATTTATCAAGTATTACCGTGTAATATAATAAGTTCCACATAGCTGTATAGTTTCTAATGTCTTAATATTAATCCCTAGTAAATAATTTAACAGTTCTATTTAATTCGTAAATGAAACTAACAGGAACTATAAAACCAGGTCAGAGAACTTAGAGCAATAGTAATATCTAGGTACTCTTTGTTCCCCAAAGCTTCAGGACAGGACCCTCACTATCAGATACACTTGTGCATCATATTCAGGACAGGATATACTAGAAGGGTGATAGAAAGCATCAAATTATTTTGGATGTGTATTTGCGAGAAAATCTTGGCAAACTCACTTCACTATATTACCAGAGTATGTATTCACTAAAGCCATAGGCATAAAATAACCCTTGATAGATTGACATGCCGTTATATCAGTCTGTTTTATACTGATCTATTCATAATGAAACTATTAAAACCTCTGCCACTAACCAGGAAGCCATTTTTTTCTTTCTAATTGTATTCTTTAAGGAGCTGTAATTTCGATTAATAAAAGAGTTTGGTAAAGAATCAAGACAAATCTTGGTCGTGGGTGCTACGAAGCCACTTCCGTTCGCTAGACTGCTTCAAGCAGACATGATTTTCCAACACAAAATAAATATTTGCCATAGGATTTTGATGAAGAAAAAAAAAGTTATATGCGTTTAATTGACGTAATAATTACATTGTCTTTAGATAGAAAAACCCAAGCTTCCTTTTGTGAGGCACATTCAACAACATTCAAAAAAAATATATATATATCGAATCAAAAAGAAAATACAATGATGTACAACAGCAGTTCGAGCTGTTTTAGAACAAACAGATTAAACATCTATACAAATTCCCCGATCCGAATAATGTTTCAATATCGAAAAGAGAGAAAATATTTTCCTTAGAAGTACTTAAAGCGTTATAAAGAAAAAGAGGGGCAGCATGACGGAAAAGAACAGGTTGCATGAGAAACAGAGTTGGAAAACGAAACGAAAGAGTACAACGTATAGGGGAAAAAAAAAAGATTTTTATTGTTAGAAAGATTCAATCAAAGAAAAGGAAAAAGGTGATATTAAAAACAAAGTAGGAAAGCGAAACGAAAGAGTACACACGTAGAAAAATATTTTTTTTTATATCGTAAGAAGGATTAAAGAAAGAAAAAAAAGGAAAAAGGTGAAGTTAAAGAACAGAGTAAGAACATAAAAACGGAACGAAAGAGTACATATAATAAAGAAAAATAAAACGAACAAAAAAGTGAATTTAAAAAAACAGTGTATGAAAACGAAAACGAAACGAAAGAGTACAACATATTTTTCTTTATGTTTTTATATAGTAAGAAGGATTTTAAAAAAATAGTAAAAAAGGATTTTAAAAAATTAGTAAAAAAACAAAATAAGAGAATAAAAACGAAACGAAAGAGTATACCATAAAAGAAAAGATTTATACAGCAACAAAATTAAAACGAAAAAAATGTGAAATTAAAAAACAGTGTAGGAAAAAGAAAACGAAACGAAAGAGTAAAATTTATTGGAAATAAAAAGATTTTTTTTATTGTTTGATAGCATATCAACTTTTGTGGGTTATTTAATGCTGAACCCATCCTTTCAGAAAAACTGTTGTGATACTATTTAACTCGTAGCATGGAGGATAAGAGAGTTCACTTACTTTCCCAAGGGTACGAGTCTGAAAGTGAACGTAATACTGCGACTGAAGGCCGAAATCGCTTACTTTGAGACCGCAGTCTAGCTTGTAAAACATGATGCCACGAGAAGTTGATTCTACAAATCCTAACTGCTAAAAACAAAAACTAAGCTTGGCAAAGAAAATATTACGAATGACGCTCTTAAAGGAAAGTCTCTACGAAAAATACAACAGATGACACAATCGGATCCGTAGACTGGAAAATGGCATTTGACATGAAAGCAGAGCTGTATAACATCTCATTGCGCCCATTAATATTCAATAACTTTTGGTGAACAGAGATTAAACTGTGTGTGAGCGCAGTTAGGCCCTACAAAAGTTGCGGCTCTGGTGTGAAAGACAAGCTATGCTTAACATAGTTGTCCACCCATAAAATAAAGTGCGCCTCGATCATCTCATTTTCACGAAATGATGAAATAAGCTGAAAACATTCTCCTGACAATGACGTTGTCATCGCTAAAATTAAAAAGGGGTTCGCCTCCGCAAATGTGGATATTTACGAGCATGGCTATTTTTAATTGCCTGCAAAAATGCTATGACCATTGGCGTTTTGTTACTAAAATATTGCTCTCTGCAACGTTTTTCTTTATAATCCCATAGGATTTTATCATATATATTTTACCAAACCCTCTGCACGAGCGTCATGCGAGACAAGTTTAATTTGAATTGGAGGTGCCCGTGGTGTAATGGTTATCGTCGTAGGAAATGGACACGGCGACACGAGTTCAAATCCAGGACGAGGCTAATGGCATTTCACATAGCACTAATACCCTTGGGAAAGGTATGAATCCAATTATACTCCCTCCAGCTATGGGTAAATAGTAGGACAGACTGGGTTCTTCAGCCTTTGTGAGGCAACTAGTCTAGGAGAAGAAAAACTCTGAATTCAAACATGTTAAACTTCGCTTAAAAATTGACCTTGTGTCATATCCTGCCCGAGCGGAGGGGTTGGTAAATATGGTTTAACATGTTTGAATTCAGAATTTTCCTTCTCCTAGATAATTTAACGCACCAAGGTTAAAGCACCCAGTCTTCCCGACTGGAAAATATTTTAATTCCTAGCCTGTAAAATGCAAACATGAACGTCCAGGATTTGAACTTGCTTAAACGTGTCCATTTCCAACAACGTTAACCTTTACACCATTAACGCCTTCCATTGTCTTACTAGGTAGAGTGTTCTGGGGTTCAATCCCAGATTGAGTCATACTAAAGACTCAAAAGAAAATGGTACTTGATGTCTCCTTGTTTATCACTCAGTGTTATTAGGTACTCATCAAAGGTAAAATGGAGCAATCCGGGGAGAGGAGTTGCACCCATCCCTACACCTTATAGTAGCTATTGAAAGGGGGTCTTTAGGGTCGCCCTCAACTACAGTCGGCCAACTTTATATATATATATATATATATATAAAAGTAATATCCAGTCAGCGTCCGAAGACAGTGGATGTGGATTATTCGCGTATAGAATATATGAGGAATATCATATAAATCTCTGAGAGTGCTCGATGTATGGCTATTGTTACATATCTTTTTCTATCCAGGTTTATATAACAAAACTCACATACAGAGCGTATACAGTGAAATTAGAAGGAAACTCAAACCTGGTTAAATTTTCATTATAAATTTATTTCGCCAGAGAATATTATTATACTCCCCGTCACATCATATGATTATACACAAGTCAAAGATGTAGTCATCTGAGGAGACGGAGAGTATAATGATCTTCTCCGGCGAAATAAATTTATAATGACAATTTAATCCTGTTTGAGTTTCCTTCTAATTGCACTATATATATAAGAGAGAATGTGCACGTGCGGATGTGTGTATACGTGTATTTATTTAAAATATCATTCTCTGTGGCGAGGAGGTCTCTAACCTATTTTCATTCATGTTTAATACTCGTGTTGTAGTAATTTGCAAAGTGTGGCTAAGTTTGGCATAAGGTAAGAAGTTTGGGAGAAGATGATCTCAAAAATCATTACTACCGGGTAAAATACCCGATAGAAATAATTTATAAGAGCATTTTGCTAACGCTTACTCTGTGATCGGGTACTCGTATAAGGTACTCTAAAAATAAGAAAGCAAACGTTTTTCATTTGGTACAACATCACAGGTATGAGGCACTTTGTAAAAGTGAGTTCCTCCCTTCCTTCCAAAATAATTAACTTGTGATATGAACTAGTTAACAATTACATGATGGTGAAGTGCTCAGGAAATACGGTTTAGTGTTTGTAAAATCTTTAAGGCGTTGGTTATATAAATATTGTACTAATTCTACCGTCGTTTTCTTTCTGGTTGATGTTATCAACTTGAACTCTGAATACTACTAGAACTACTACGTCCCTGACCATAATGTTTCAAAACTAAAAGGAAATGACATCATGTCGCCGAGTAAACCTTGGTAAGGCAGGAAAGAAGAATAAAAAGAAGAAAAGGAAGGAAAATGGATGCAAAGAAAGAAAGAAAGAAAGGAAAAAAGAAAAGAAAGATTGAAAGAAAGTAAGAAGTGAAAGAAAAAGGAGGAAAGAAAGAAGGATGGAAAGAAATAAGGATACCGAGAAGAAAAGGAAGGAAATAAAATTGAAAGAATGAAAAGGAAGGAAAAAAGGATATTGAAAAGAAAAGAAAAGAAAGGATAGAAAAAGAAGAGGAAAGAAGAAAGGATACTGAAAAGAAAAGTGAGGAAAGAAAGAACGGTGGAAAAAAAAAGGAAAGAAAGAAGGAAGGATACTGAGAAGAAAATGGAAAGAAAGGAAGAAAAAGGACGGAGGAAAAAGGATAAAAAGAAAAGCTATTGAGAAGAAAAGAAAGGAAAAGGGATGGGTGGAAAGAAAAGGAGGGAAGGAAGGAAAACAGATAGAAGGAAATAAAGGATAATGAGAAGAAAAAGAAGGAAAGAAAGACTGTAAAAAATGAAGGAGTGGAAAGAAGGATATTGAGAACAAAAGGAAACGAAGGAAAAAGGATAAAAAGAAAAAAGAATACTGAGAAGAAAAAGAGAAAGATATAGAAAAGAAAGAAAGAAAAGAAAGAAAGAAAAGAAAGAAAAAGGATTGACATATGGAAAGAAACAAAGGACAGAAAGAAGAAAACGAAGGAGAGATGGATATTGAGAAGGAAAAAGAAGGAAGGAAAGAAAGAAAGAAGGATGGAAAAACAGAAAGGAAGGAAAAGATAGAAAGAAGAAAGGAAGGAAAAACAGATGGAATGCATCAGGGATACGGGTTGCGCTTTGTGTGCGCAGTTGTTACATTCGTGCTTCTATATCCAGTGCCACGATCAGGTTCTCCAAGAATTGCGCACGCGCACTGCACATACAGAAGTTGAAGAAGAAGAAGGAAAGAGTGATAGAGAGAAAAGAAAGAGAAAACGAAAAGGCATGCGTGCGTTTCGTGCACGTACACTCGTGCATGCAACCTCGCCTCTTTTCGAAAGCTCTACTCAGAAAGAAGATCGATAAAGAGCAAGCGGCTGCCAGTACATTGACAACAAGGGCAGAGCTGTAATGACAGTCAGAGATGTAATCACAGTAATAACCAATAGTAGTTGATTATTTCCTTACGGTAAAATAATGATAAATAATTGCTGGAATTTAACGTAATAATATTCTGTGTATCATAATTGTTTACAAAGTTTTTCCCCTATTTATATCGATACGAAACAAAGATGCTATGGGTGGATATTTTTACACCCTGTTATTGGGGCTAGAAATACACTGACTGTATCCCCTGCAGAGGTATAAGACACTCTCTACCCAAAAAGGAATGTCCTTGGTATTATTATTTTTACCTAGAGTTAGGATTGAACCTACAACCTCCAGATACCACCTTGCTTAACACTCAGCATTATAAGGTACGGTTCAAGGGTAAAGTGGAGCAATCCTGGGAATGGAGTAGCGCCCTCCCCTACACCTTGGTGTAGTAGCTATCGAAAAGGGAGCCTTCGGGTCACCCTCGACTATGGTCGCTAACTTACTTATAAGCCTAATGTTTTTATCGACACTATAAATTACTGCTGATTACAGTTTTTTTGCATAAGCTCAGATGGCATTTTCTTATATAACAATGAAGACGAAGACAATAATCAAAATAATGTGAATGATTAAAAAAAAAAAAAAAATCTTTATAATATGTAAAAAATTAATTCATCTTACCTAAAAGGATTTTTTCAAATTTAACCTATAAAAGAGTTGACGTGCCAGGAAGGCATTTTCATGTTTTTGCCATAATTGGCGGATAAAGGTATCAACTATCAGTGAAAAGTTCGCTTTGTATCCTGAATTAAATATTTAAAACACAGTGATAAGTATAATTATTACTCGCTTAAAAGCCGATGTCAATCCATATTATATTTATATATCTTTTTTCTTTTGATTTATTTATTTTGCATATAAACGAATAAAATGGTAGTATTATAGAACTGACATTAAATTATCTCCCTTAAAAAAATAGAATCATCAGGGTGAGCGTAAACTGCAGACCCCATACAATGATAAAGTCGAAAATTGGATTGTAAATTTCTTTATTTTCTTTGAACAATCCAACGTTCTTACGCAGACACAGTTCTCGCTAAATTAAGAATTATTAGCGTTTCATATTTATTTCTGTTAAAACGAGGATTTTATTTATATTTATTACACGAATCGAACTATTAGTCTCATACTCACAACATGTCAGCCATAGTACTCTACGGCCTTCTTCAGTACTCTTTGCTTTATATTATGATATATTCTGAATAACTGCAGAATGAGAATAGTCTACCTCATGGATTTAATTAAGAGTTTGGTTCGGAATTCCATTAACAATACTGATTGTGATAAATGACCTCTGAAGAAGGCTCGTGGATACAGCAGTAGAAGCGTTGTGAATATAACAACGAAGATGTAGAAAATAATTCGAATCAAGTAATTCGTGAATATAATTAAATTCCACTCATTGATTTAGACAGATACTATCGAGAATTGAGATGATTAAAAGATTGCAGACACCTACCCAAATTATCAGTCAGTTGCAAAATGATCTGTAAGTTACCTTATTCTCCAAGTTAGAGCATTTCAATAAAAATTCTATGATATGCCATTTCTGCTGAGTTTTCTATATTTCATAATAATCATAACAAATGAGGTTGTTGGTTATGTTTTATGGCACATCAACTCTTGTAGGCTGCTAAATGCTAAATCCTCTTTAAGTGAGTGAGAGAGAGAGAGAGAGATTTGTAAACGCACAATTTGCAGATAATTTTTTTAAACGAGCATAAAGTTAAATGGCTTCCAAGCAGCGGTCGTATCGATACTGCAATAGGGATGCACTACTTGGACGCTAACTAAACGGCTGAAGAAGCTAGACGGCAATTACAGAAGAATGCTGCGAGCAATATTAAATAAGTCCTGGCGGCAACACCCCACAAGGCACCAACTATACGGCCACCTGCCTCCCGTCACGAAAACTATCCAAGTTAGACGAACCAGACACGCAGGACACTGCTGGGTAAGCACGGACGACCTCATCAGTGATGTACTCCTATGGACCCACGCGCCTTTGGTGGTGTAATGGTTAGCAAGCTCGACTAGCAAACCTACACGAATGAGTTCGAGTCTCATTGGGTGCCCCTTTCATATGGCCCTGTGCCACATCTAAGCAAAAAGCTTAGTAAATTACCTCCTATGGACCCCCGCATATGGCCAAGCAAAAGCAGGACGACCAGCTCTAACATACATACAACAGCTATGTGAGGATACGGGATGCAGCCCTGAAGATCTGCCAGAGGCGATGAACGATAGGAAGAAGTGGCGAAACAAGGTCAGGGATATCCGTGCGAGTGGCACGCCATGATGATGGTGATATATATATATATATTATATATATATATATAATTTGTAAGTAAATAGTTTGGAGGTAATATTATTTTTAAATGAGTCAGTGCTAATTTCTATGCACACAAATATTGCTATTGTTTGCATACTGTTAAATGGTTTCAAGTAGTCATATCTATCACGAATAATTCTATTTAATATTAATCACTTGTTTGAAAAGAGTGAAATGATTTTAGATGTTGCTCACATTAATACTTTTATTTGCACAATTGTTAAATAGTTTCAAGTATTGCTATTCAACACTAATAATTTGATTGAACACTATTCATTCATTTGCACTCAGTTAAATGGTTCCAAGTATTGCTATATAATGACAACAATTATTTTTTGCACTTAGATGGTTACAAGTATTCCCATCAAATAGGAATAATTCTATTTAATATTAATCATTTGTTTGCTTAAATAGCTTCAAGTATTGCTATCCAACACCAATAGTTTATTGGCACACAGTTAAATGTTTTCAGGTATTGCACAGTTTAATGGTTAATCAGTTATGTTTAACCCACAGATAGGACCCTAGCACGTTCAAGCACTCCGGGTCAGAGTTGACCTGGGAGTAATGATAATGAAAGGGTACACACATTCTCCAAAGCTCCACGACTGGAGCCTCAGCATAATTAGAATCGTTACCAGGACACTCGTTAAATGGGATCTTACCCCTACAAAGATACGGTCGGGATATTGTACAATACCCACCATCTAACTAGGCTAAAAATAAATTAGGTATAATAGAGTAAATGAATAAACAATTCACATAATTAATATAATTTAGCCACAGGAATATGTAGTATAGACTAAAGTGCCATTACCAGAAAGCCCAACAAACTAGAGCACCATAATACCCTATACAAAGGGATACACACCACGCGGGTTGCCAAGTCGGCTGAGGCTATAGAATACACCGAATACTCTTTCATTGGCATCTCTCCCAGGTCAACTCTGAGCCGGAGAGGTAGCTCCTGATAAGGTCTTAAACTGGATTGTTTTAAATAGAACAGTTTATATGTATAAAAATGGATTTGGCATTAATTACCAATAATGGTTGAAGGGCCTTTAACCCAAAGTACCAACACTATGTGAGTACTGAATTACTATGACCAGAAAATCCAGAAAACATTGGACAGCTATTTCGACCTTATTATGTCTTATGAGCAGTGTATACCGTGATCTCCACCACTAGAGATCGAACCAGCGACCACAGATTGCACAGCCGAAACTTTACAACTGAGCCACAGACCATATCCCACACAAATGACGCCAAATTAACAAGTCATGGTAATTGCGCGGCCAGTTGACCTGAATATGTCTTGCAAGTTACATCCGTATTCTTGGCAGAGGATACGGTCACCTCCAGGGCCAAGTCTTCCCAAGAGGATTAGAAATACGCAGCCATGTAATTATTATGACCTCGAGGGCAAGGATATTTATATTTTTCTTTTTAAGTTGAGGAATTATATTGGGAATTGAATTACCCTGACCAGAAAATCCGGCTAACACTTACACACGACATTCAATTCCACTGCTTAAAAAAGAAAAATATAGAACTTATTGAGAACCTCCTGGACTAATGATAATATTGATGAACCGTCATACGACGTTGACGATATCTACAATATCCTAAAATTGTATTGTAGCAACACTCAATCATTTATAAGAAAACACGTATAACCTAAAATACTTTTACAAGTGATAATGCGTTACCACTGCAAAACTGTTCGGTTATACTCTTCTTTCTTGGAGAGAACACTTTCTGAACGACCTGTGTGTATGTGTGTGTGTGTGTACCAACTCCTCCACACGAGCAGGATGGAACACAAGGGCAACTTTTAAGCGGAGTTGAACAGGTTTGAAGACAGTTATCCATCTCCTAGACTGGTTGCCTAACCAAGGCTAAAAAAACCAGAGTGTCCTACAATTTACCCAGAGCTGGAGGGAAAATAATTGGATTCATACCTTTCCTAAGAGTATTAGGGCTATGTAAAATGTAATCAGCCTTGTTCTGGATTTGAACTCGTGTCACCGTGTCCATTTCCTACAACGATAACTATTACACCGCCGGCACATTTTCAATATATTTGATTAAATTGGACTATCACTACCTAAAACCAGACCATCCAAAAGTAAAATGACAAATATTAAGATTTGAATAGATCAAAGATAGAATAAGCAAACACGAAGCATCACTAATAGATTATATATATATATATATATATATATTGTTTGAGTTTTATGGCATATCAACATTTGTTGGTTATTTAATGCCAAAAATATTTTTATACAAATAGACAAGTTCTACTTCAAACTATTCAGTTTAGCATAAGTACAGTTTAATTGTCAAAACAGTTCCATTTCAACTAATTCAGTTTACCATAAGTATACAGTTTCTTCTATTTGACACATAGATAGGTCCCTATAAGGTGCTACTACTCCAGGTCAGAGTGGAGCTGGAAGCGATGGTAATAAATGGGTACTCCGCATTCCCCAAAGCATTACTGAGACCTCACCATTAGATTGTTTAGTGTCATATCAGGACACTCGTTGGGAGTGGGGTCTTATTCCCTCTGTAGAGAAGCAGTCAGTGTATTCTTAAGCCTCAGCCGACTGGACAATATTCGGTGATGATAAACAAGCAGTTACTGACTAAACGCAGCAAAGTTTGACACGAGGTCAGTAGAATAGATCAATTAATATAAATCGAACTCATATACTAGCCTGATCCAACAACTTTTACCCTATCCAAAGCGCCCTGATTTAATTTGTTGGAAACTCTTGATAATATTACAACCGAATTAAGAAGGAAGATAGATCTATCCACCAGTAGACGAAAGGTAGTCACCTACTATTATGACTATTTATATTCTTTTTCGTTTTCTTTCTCCCACTCCTATTCTCCTCCTCCTCCTCCCTCAGTTAACACTCTTGACCATTGGCTGAAATGCTTTAGCCTTGAGCCGACAAAAATCTTTTCCCAGTTTGTCACTAATCCACATAAAGAAGAAAAACTACACATTGTTCACGGCATGATTCGACATGATTCACAATATTTCTTGAGGCTTGTACCAACAAGAAATTTAAGATTCAAAAAGATTACCCACCGTCTCACTGCAGATGTCAGCAAATTGTTTTGCAAGCTCGTATTACTCACCTCTTATGAGGAGTTCAATCCTTAACAATTAGTGGTAGTCTTATACACCATTACTACGTCTGAGAGTTTGATTCTCACTGGGCGCCTCACGTTTATATTGTCATCCTGTGTGAAGCTAATTCTGATAAACTGTGTATGTGTGTGTATATATATATATATATATATATATATATATATATATATATATATATATATATATATATATACACACACACACACACACACACGGTGCAGAATCAAATTAGGAATTCTCTTGTATGATAATAATATAAAACAGGATAAATTTTAATTTAAAAAAAAAAACAATAAAATAAGAAGATTGACATAAAACAGTAAATTTACTCAATATGGCCACCATTTTTTTTTTTTCAATTATTCTATCAACACGCCTTCGAAACGAATTGCATGCTTTCAAAATAATGTCTTCCGACATTTTATTCTATTCCTCCTCAAGAGCAATCTTAAGCGAACCAATATTTTGATGGGAAGTTGATTTTGTCTAGCGTAATCAAGGGGGTTACGGTTTGGGTTTAATGGCAGCCATAAAGAAAGTCCAATTCGGAATTTTTTTTTTTTTTTTGGCTTGGTTTTGGCGTAAAGCATACCATGGATTCTTTGTCGTTTCTTTTCTGCTCACTCATGCTGAGCTGATTTTTAAAGAAAAAAACTTGAGTAATATAGCTAATCATGAAAATTTAGATTTATCGCGTTTTTTTTTGTTTTGTTTTTTTTTCAAAAATTAGACTAATCAGACAAAAAAAGCTTTAGAAGTTATTCCATATTTTGCTCCCCCACCCATGTAAATAATTGATAATACTAAAATACCAAAAATTAATTTTCCTTCAATAAATAGAGATGCTACCAGTTCCTTTTTCGTCCCTTCCTTTGTAGCATATCAATTCTTTTTTAAAACTTTTCTACATACTTGCTTAAACATAACAACTTTTTATCACAGAAACTTTTTTCTGCCAATGACCTCTCATTGAAACTAGCTGAGAATAAAAAGATAAATAATTACCAAAAAGTATACTAATTTGTCCCATCACTCATATTCCTTTCTCTCTCTCTCTCTCTCTATATATATATATATATATATATATATATATATATATATGCACCCTGCCCCGTGGGTTGAGTACTCTAGTGGCTACCAAATAAGCTAAAACGTGATGGCTCTTCTCAAGAAATAAGCACCCCCAGTAGCTGATAACGTATACGTAAAAGCATATATGTATAAAATTTCTTCATTAACGCAGAGAATAACGAAATATCTGGGGTAATATATCCGACTAACGTCAAGTTAACCAGGTTTCAATCCCAGCTTTAAGCATCTGGCTTGTCTAGCCACACTGAAAATTCGTTATACAATGAAACTGTCTGTGAATGACAATGTGTGTATGTGTGTGTACAAATATAAAAAAAACAAGGTCTTCAGAGGGTGACTTATAGTTTGAATCATTTACCAACGTTAAATGTTTCGGTTTTTTTTAAGTTTGAAAACAATAAACCTACATCAGAGCGTTTCATCAATTCAAACAACCTGATGAAGGTTTTATGTTTTCATATTAAAAAAAAGAAAAGAAAAAAAAAACTCGTTTGATGTTGGCAAATAACTCGATCTATAAATAAAGTCATCTTCTAAAGACCTTGTTTTTTGGTAGGTGGAGGAACTAATTATACATTTTGATATTGTCAGATTTATTTCTAGTTTTCCCAGATGATAGATTACATACCAGTTTTAATATGGTCACTATCTTAAAATCTTTGATTTATACTTGATATGCATCTTTCTTTCTTTTCATATTCATTTATATTTTATATAAAGACAGGCACAAAAATCAAAACCCAGTTTAGCAGTATTTATGATGGGATTTTTAAAACTGCTTTCAAAGATGGACACAAAGATGTACATTATAAACCATACCCGCAATTAATAATCAATTAACGTTTTACCTTTGTTATTTTTCTTTAAAATGGAACCCCCCCACACACACACACACACACAAAAAGGTAATTTCTATCCAGAGAAGATTAAACTACATCGGCAAACATAGTTCATGCAAAAGATACGTTAGCCACACCGAATCTTAACCCAAAAGTGGTTACTCGATAAACTTCTGTTTATTATTTAAGTCAGATAATGACCATTAGATGACGAAATAGAATATGTAAGTATTTTCATGTTCAAGAATGGAGAAGATATTAAGCATGAAGGACCCATGTATTGATGTAGTTCCACATAAAAACACTCCTTTTATGGGGCTGAGGATACGCTGACAGGATATATGGACGCCCCAACACACACACCAAAGGAGTGTCCTGCGTATGGTACTAAACACGAGTTCTGGAACTTTGGGGTGTGTGGAGTCACGCCATGGTTGCCATTACTCCCAGGTCCACTGGTATTGCCTGTTTAGGTCACATCTATGGATCAATCAGACCTGTGAATGAGTATGAAGACCATGATTGTTAAACTGACTACATCATTAAAATATCCCAATGGGGGTTATCGTGCCGTAAAATCGACCGACCGACCGACCGACCGACTGAATAACGTGTCATTTTGTTCCACTATTGACCAAGCTTGAAAAAAAAAATTAACTTTTAGTTTAATTTATAAAACTGATTAGTCAAATTTATATGCATATTTTGAACGCACTTCCACCCTCCCACCATATTTGGAAGATTGACTCCCTTATTTCTAATCTGGTCACGTGACGGATATATCCAAGCCGAGTACATATCTATAATTCTTGGCCGCAAGCCGGGCTGCAAATCACTGATCCACTTAATCATGAACTGTCAACGTTTGAAATGTTTTCCCCTCACAACAATTATAAATTCAAGTTTTGTTAAATTTGAATTTTTCTCAAATTCAACATTTCTAAAACTATACATCTCCTTGTCACTCGGTCAAAGAATACGCTGACTGAAGACCCTTTAAAAGTGGGAAGACTATGACATTAAACTGGATCTAGTCGTGAGTTGTAGTATCTCTAAAGGTCCCATCTATAGGGCAAATCATCATCATCATGTCGTGCCGCCAGCACGGATATCCCTGACCCTCTCTCACAACTTCTCCCTATCGTTCATCGCCTCTGGTAGGTTTTCAGGGCTACATCCCGTATCCTCACATAGCTGCTGAATATATGTTCGAGCTAGACGTCCTGATTTTGCACAGCCATATGTGGGGTCCATAGGAGTACATCATTTATGAGTTCGTCCCTGCTTCTCCAGCAGTGTCCTGCGTGTCTGGTTCGTCTAACTTGGATAGTTTTCGTGATGGGAGGCAGGTGGCCGTATAGTTGGTGCCTTGTGGGGTGTTGCCGCCAGGACTTGTTCAATATTGCTCGCAGAATTCTTGTGTAATTGCCGTCTATCTTCTTCTCCAGCCGTTTTGTTAGCGTCCAAGTAGTGCATCCATACAGCAGTATCGATACGACCATTAGCGATCATATGGAAATCGGACCTGACCGATAAAATGAAACGCAGTTTCTACCAGGCATAGGGCAAATAGGTCTGTTTAAAAATCATTTGTTAGATTAGATTAGATTAGTTTGGGTTTCTTTGTTTTATGGCATATCAACATTTTTTTTCTATTAAAGCCTCCATATAGAAGAACACTACGAGTAATATTTAAGACAGAGCTGGGGTATTAGGGAGTTCATACATTTCCCTAGAGTATTTGTCAGCAAATGAACGAATAGAGTTCGAACTCAGTTACTATGATGTCGAAATCCAGCACGTTAGCTACTGCACAACGGAAAATCTCTCTGATACGAATACTTGATATCACTTATGCAATTTCCGAATTTCTAGGCATAAAATTACCCCAGACTGATTGACATGCCATTAAAATCAATCATTCTAAAATTATATGGTATAAAGGCATACAAAGAAATATATTTGGTTTACCTTGTCGTGGTTTAAATATTAATCCGACAGTTTTGTTGCCAAATAACTACTAAGTAGTCCTAATAGGTCCTACCTATGTATGTCATACCTGCAGCATTGTGCCAAACCTGACCACTAGAAACCTGATGGGACCATGAAATAACATAACATGATATTAATGAAAATACTGAGAAAAATCTCGTTCGGTTTTTTGGTTTCTTTGTTTAATGGCATATCAACCTTTGTATTTAACGCCAAAGCCATCCTTCGAAAAGAACAGTAGTGGTACTATTTAACCCATAGCTTGGAGGATAAAGGGGTTCATACCATTTACAAGGGTATTTGCCCGAAAATAAATGCAATAGTGCAACTGGAGTTCAAACACGCTAACTACGATTTTGTAGTCCATCGCTTTAACCATGAGACTACGAGGGCACCCTCTGAAAAATCTGGAGATTTGAGAAGGTTTACTCCCAATTTACCATTGATTTTTAATGGCACCTTTTAGTTCGTGAAATTTTGGTTCTGGGCAAGATTTTATGGAAAACTGACAGTTTCCCATGCAGCAAGTCTCTCTTCTTCCTGACATCGATTACGTCAAAGGAAAGGGTAAAGTACATTACCTCATGTCAGTAAGAGACTGAATTCGATGCAGGAAAGCCTTAGGGACTCCAGCTTCTGGTTTTGAAGTTAGTCTTTTTCCTTATCCCCGGTTTACCTATAACTAGCAATAAAAAGTAATAATACAAGTATTCCCTTCATGTTTTGGGTAAATAGTAGGGTAGACTAGGCTCTTTAACCTTGGTATGACAACCAATCTAGTACTATTCAAACCAGTTGTACTTTGTTTAAAAATTGCCCTGGAAAGAAGAGTTAAATATATGTCAACCCCAGGAGCATTAGGGTGAAGGGCAGCCCAAACAACCACTTCCAGGAATTATTTGGTTGGTTTTTATGGCATATCAACCTTTGTAGGTTATTTAATGCCAAATCCATTTTTATACAAGTAAACAGTTCTATTTCAAACAATTTAGTTTAGCATAAGTACACTGCTGAGTTCTATTTGACCCATAGAAATGACGCTTTCAGGTGCTACTACTCCGGGCTAGAGTAGACTTTGGAGCGATGGCAGTGAAGGGGTACTCACATTCCCCAAAGCCCAGCATCACTGGAACCTCACTATCAGTCATGTTCAGGACACTCCCCCCTGCAGAGTTGCAGTCAGGGTATTCTACAGTCCCAACCGAGAAGGAAATTTATTTGGTTTTAATGGCATATCAACATTTGTGGGTTATTCAATGCCAAAGTCATTCTTGTAGAAGGATAACAGTTTGGTTTGGTTTCTTTGTTTAATGGCATACCAAACTTTGTAGGTTATTTAATGCCAAAGCTATTCTCCTAGAAGAACAGTAGTGGTACTGTTTAACCCATAGCTGGGAGGATGAGGGGGTTCATACTTTTCCCTAGGGTATTTGCCCGAAAGTGAACGTAATAGCGCGACTGAAGTACGAACTCGCGTACTACGATTCCGCAGTCCATCGCTTTAACCATTATACCACGAGGACACCCCCACAAGGATAACAGTGGAACTATTTACTTCATAGTTGGAAGATAAAGTGATTCATACATTTTCAATGCCAAATAAGTTTGAAAGTTAAACTTGCTTATAGTCTACAGCCAGTATTTGAACTCGGCATATCGGGGATATTACATCATCAGTCAAGCTCCCTACCAAAGAAATTAACAAGAGAATTAATATAATTATATACTTTTTTTAAAAAATAGTGTACTTTTCTCAAGGAGGCATCTTCATCCCTGTCTAAATAGACTGGTTGCATTTCGCTCTGGCGCTACTCAAGGAAAATGTTAAAGGAACATAATCAATTTGGATAACCACCTCCTGGAAGGCTTACAAGCTGCGTAAGTCCAGTCGGCTGGGGCTGTAGAATACACAGACCGCATCTCTGCAGAGTGGTAAGACACCCACCTTCAAACGAGTGTCCTGATATGACATTAAACCATCTAATGGCGAGGCTCGAGATTTGGAGAATGCAGAGTACGCGTCATTGCCATTGCTCCCAGGCCCACTCCGACCCAGAGTGGTAACACCTGAGAGAGCTGTATCTATGGGTCAAATCGAACAAAGTGTAAAAATAAATGACTAGTGTCAAATTATGTTATATGGCAATGCTTGAAACCATTTCACTGAGTGAAAAAAAGTGCTAAAGCTCGTTTTAGAGTGTTTTCTACAAATATGTTTACAAATCATATATATTTATTGCCAGGAAAATATGTAGGCCTATGGAAGGTGTGGGCATGTTTATTATTTAAAAAAAAATATTATATTATTGAACGACCGGTTTCGTCTGGCTTCTTTCTTGTCAAGATCTTAACGCCAGAAAAATATTTAAAAGGGGGAATGTAAATGGAAAAAGTAAAGAAATGGAGAAAAGGGAAGAAAAAAAACACTAAGGTGGGGGTGGGTAGTAGTAACAATGAGTTGATGGCTAGAGACTAATTACATTCAATCCCAACAAACAATCCCCCTGCTTACAGAGGGAAGGTTGAAGGGATCGAACGTAAAGGGTCTCTAACACTTTGAGATGAAAAAGCGAATGTGACCGACATATCAATCATAGTAGATCATTTATTGATAAATATATATATATATATATATATATATATATATATATATATGATATGTATAAAGATAATTTGTTATTAAATAATCTATGTTTGATATGTCTCAAAACCCAAACAAACCAAATTATATAGATTTAATGCATATGTATAAAGAGAAATTAGTATTAAATAATCGACTTGCTGCGTATCACCCTTCTGTTTGTCACATTTTAAACTCGTGCAAGGCCAGATAAATTCACCTCCTTTTCCTGTTAGGGTCTCATCTATAAATCAAATAGATATGCTTAAAGACTATATATATTCGATACTACTAGGTGTAAAAAAAAAAGATTAAGAAATCTTTTTAAAAAATCAGAGTGGACTTGGGAGTAATGGCAATGAAAGAGTACTCCATATTCCCCTGAGTCCAAGGGCTGGAGCCTCACCGTCAGATGCAGTTTAGTGTCATATCTAGGACACACGCTGGGGGTGTTGCGGAGATGAATTTGGCGTATTCTACGGCCCCAGTCGACTGTACTGCCTGATTATTGAGGCAAAGGGAAATGCCCAAGAAAAGAGAATAGTTTTTGCAACCATCAATCCCCGGGAGGCTTACATTAAACCAAATTTTTGTTACATCCTAGCCTTGTGTGGAGCTAGACCCATAACAATAGGCGTACTCTTGGTATTGCACTGCAAGTGAAGAAAGTAAAATAACAATAAAAAAAAATAATTGTAATCGGTTTTATTACTTTTTGCCCTAGGTGAGTAACACAACAGAAATCATCATACAACCGGCCATAGAAAATAAAATCGATATCTTCTAAGTCAATCGATTGCTGGACAGAAGATAAACGAAGATTGATTTTGAGATAGGTAGGCGGCCAAATGAAATGATGTCACAATGGAGGCTAGCTAAGGTAGGGTGAGGAGGCATTCCACCTGTGTCAACTAGAAACAGTTCAACGTAAAATCAAATGTTGAGTCGAACGTAAATCAATTTGTGAACGAGAACGATTGGAAGATATGGATGCCACCAGTTCATTTCGACTTGATTATTCGCAGATCGATAATCGAAGTTCAATCACAGACTACAACAAAATGACCTTCAACCCTAACCGTTTCCTATTGATTTTTTTTTGCTTACTCGGGTTTTCCCATCTACCACTTTCCTATCCACTGCCTGGTCAAAGACCAACGAATGGTGTTCAGGAACACTCAAGATTTAATGAATCTTATGAAACAAGAGTACGCATGCGCAACTTTTTATTATACAGATGAACATGCGATTCTAAAGACATTCAATGCATTTAGGTTAAACCTGTGGCTTTCTAACTTTTTGGTGCCTGGAACTCTTCTGATTTTAGGGTCAATGCCATGGATCCCCATATAAATAAAAATAAAATTGATCAAAAAAATATCAAATGAAAATCACATCTAATATTTACACTGAGTAAAGACATTAAGTGAGAGGGATGTGCTTTCCTTGCTTGGAATAATTTTTCAATTCGTGGTGATATATCTATCAAAAACACACGTATTTCCTTTTGCACCAGTCTAGATCTGTATTGCTAAGAGCTGCTGTTTCACATAAATGTGTTCTTGAAAAAGGTCGCCGTATTTTGACACAACAATAGATAGTAAAACACACAAAGCTAAAATTTGAGGAGTGGTTACTATTTAAACTGAATTTTCATAGGTGTCTACAAACAAGTAGAAATATAAATTTGCATTTTATCGCTGATCGAATAATAAAATATTTCAAGACACCCTTGCAGCGTATATAGTTGACGTTTCAGACTCCCTGTGGTCCCTGGATGATAGTATAAAACTACTGCGTTAGACAGAAGGATACTTTTTCGTATACCCCTAAGGTATCATTGCCAAATAAAAAATAACGAACCTAAGTATATGAGGCGTGTTGAGTCTGACGGTTATCATCGTAAAAAAATGGAGGTGCCCGTGGTGTAGTCGTTATCGCCGTATGAAATGAACACAGCGATACGAGTTCAAATCCTGGACGATACTGATTGCATTTCACATAGCACTAATACCCTTGAGAAAGGTATGAATCCAATTATCCTCCCTCCAGCTATGGGTAAATAGTAGGACAGACTAGGTTCTTCAGCCTTGGTTAGGCAACTAGTCTAGGAGAAGGAAAACTGAATTCAAACCTGTTAAACTCCGCTTAAAAATTGACCTTGTGTCATATCCTGCCCGAGCGGAGGGGTTGGGTAAATAATATCATCGTAAAAAAATGGAATCAGTAACTCGAGTTCAAATCCTGGACGAGGTTGTTTACGTTCTCCTTCGAGTTAATGCTTTAAGAATAGCCTCCATGTCTGGATTCAGCTATGGATAGATAGTAGGATAGACTGTGTTCTCCAACCTTGGATAAGGCTACAAGTCAAGGAGATGAAAAACTGATTTCAATCATGTCTGCTTTACTCTGCTTAAAAATTACCTTGTGTTCCTACTCGTGGCTAAGGGGTTGGGTATATACATGCAGAAGTACCTTGATGATCATTTTAAAATTACATTTGAAGTAATTATGTTGACGTTATTCTACGGAGAGAGACGAGTAAAATAACATCAACTGAAATTTGCAATAGTCATTAAAATCCTATTTTTTATGAGTTTTTCGTAATTTGCTTAATAAATTTAAAAAAGGAAACTAATTTTTTTAAAAATGCACCCCTTTAAATTACATATGCTTGCAGCAGAATCGATTATTTACGTAAAATACTTATTTTTTTATATTCATTACTCGTTTCTTTGAAAATAAAGGAGATTCAATCAGTTCGGATTTAACGTTTTATTTTGATGTATTAAAGAATAAGTACAGAAAATTGTATTTGAATTCTATATAATTCTAATCGTTAACTCAAACAGGTCTATTCGATCCAAAGGTGGGAACTTAACAGGTACTACCAATCTGGCTTAGAGTGAACCTGGGAGTAATAACGAAGAAGTAGCGTCTTCCCATTCCTCAGAACATCTAAACAAAAGCCTCGCAACTAGTTACAATGTAGTTGGATTGACGATGTCAACTCCAGCTGAACCAAATTTCAAATACCAAATTTCATTTTGTTTTCTCAAATAATCATATGGTTTCAAGATAGCGTTGACACATCCATACAACGACTCGAAGACTACATAGAAAAACACGAACGTGGACTGATTACGGCCATCAGAAACAATACTGACAACACGATATATAACAGAATGACAAAAACCAGGAAACAAAAATGGGAAGAAAAACAACTCCATGGGCGTTTTAAACGACTAATAAACAACATCTCACACGACAAAACCCGGACATGGCTAAGAAAAGGAAACTTTAAGAGAGAAACAGAATGTATCCTAATGGCAGCACAAAACAGCGCCATAAGAACCAATCATATCAAAGCGAGGATAGATAAGACGCAACAAAATAGCAAGTGCAGACTATGCGGTGACAGAGATGAAACCATCAATCACATAAGCGAATGCAGCAAATTGGCACAGGAGGAGTACAAGGCTAGACACGATTGGGTGGGTAAGGTGATCCACTGGGAAATGTGCAAGAAATTTAAATTTGACCGTGACGACAAATGGTATATGCACAACCCAGCACCTGTCCTAGAAAATGACACGCACAAACTCCTGTGGGACTTTGATATACAAACGGATCACCTGATCTCGGCCCGAGGACCAGACTTTATCATAATCAACAAAAAAAAAAAAAAAGAAAAAAAGAAAATCTTGTCGACTTTGCTGTCCTGGCAGACCACAGAATAAAACTGAAAGAATCTGAAAAGAGCGATAAGTACCTTGACCTTGCTAGAGAATTGAAAAAACTATGGAACATGAAGGTGATAATTATACCAATTGTAATTGGTGCTTTTGGCACGGTAACTAAAGAATTATTAAAGGGCCAGGGAGATTTAGATGTTGGCGGCCGTGTGGAGACCATCCAAACAACAGTATTACTGAAAACTGCCAGAATATTGAGAAGAGTCGAGGAGACTTGCTGTCACTCAATCTCCAGTGAAAATCATCAGCTTACGCTGATGTGAAAAACTCTAATGATAATAATAAAATGGTAAAATCATATCTTAAAGTAATTATTCTCAATACAGATAATTTAAACAAAGTTTCGGGTATTCCTATCATTTTCAGACAGATCTATTTGACCCCGAGATGAGACTTCAACAAGTATTACTACTCTGAGTAAGAGTGAACCTGGGAGTAATAGCAATGAGGGATGTTTTCACACCCCTAAGGAGGCCCAGAACTGAAACCTCACAACTGAATTCGGTTTAGTGTCATACCCAGGACAATGAAGTTCCACAGATATAAAAAGAAAAGAATTTTAGCTAAAGCAAAAATATCGATTAGTTTAGCCTTTGCAATATCCACAGTTCAAGTATAATACTATATGACAAGAGGAATATTTCCCAAGATGCATTTGGTGAGTGAAAAAACACTTAGTAACGACTCGCTATAAAACTGACTCATTGTAAAGTATTAGTCTGGTTAAAGACAAACTTGCTTTTGAATGGATGGACTTGTTTCTCAGCTGAAGAGTTTTTTTTTGTTTCTCGGCGATTAAAGAAAGCAACGATAAAATTAAATGAAATGTTTGATGCTTGTCTCGAATTGTTCGTTTTTATATGTATATATAAATGAAATCCGACTCACATTCACCATTCAGTTAGGCATATAGCCAAGGCCTAGCTATGGGTAAAGTACTATCACTGTTTGGTTGGGTTGGATTTTATTACATACAAACTATTTTGGGTTATTTAAAGCCAAATTCTCTTCATACATATATATCAATTATATATAATTTATAAATACATTTTGTAGATAACGTTTTCAAACGAGCATAAGCTGATTCTTTTCCTCACAGTTAAACAGTTCCAAGTATTGCTATATATCACTAACAATTCATTAGTTTACACACAGTTAAATGACCAAACAGTTCTATATCTAACAATTCAATTTAGCATAAATCGTTTGCACTTAGTTTGAATGTCAAGTAGTCCTCTTTGACCCATAGATAGGACCCTGTCAGGTGCTACTACTCCTTGTCTGAGTGAACCTTGTAGGTTATTAATGCCAAATCCATTTCATACATATAAACAGTTCTATTTCAAACAATTCAGTTTAGTATAAGTATAGTGTTTTGTCAAAACAGTTCCTTTTCAATAAATTTTGCTTTATGTAAGTTCAGTTTCAATGTCAAAACCAGTTCTACTTAAAACAATTCGGCTTAGCATACAAAAGCAGTTTCATTTCAAACAATTCAGTTTAGCATAAGTACACAGTTGAAATGTCAAAACAGTTCTATTTCAAGCAATTCAGCTTTGCATAAGGACAGTTTAGTTCTATTTGACCAATAGATAGGACACTATCAGGTGCTACGGAGTGGACCTGGGAACGATGGCAATGAAGGAGTGCTCCGCATTCTCCAAAGCTCCAGCATTACTGGAACTTCACTATCAGATTGTTTAGTATCACATCCAGGATACTCGTTGTGAGTTGGGTCTTACCTTTCAGCTGAGAAGCAGTCGGTGTATTCTACAACCCCAGACAATTGGGCTTACCGTCACTGTTGTTCTTCTACAAGGATGGCTTTGGCATTAAATAACTCACGAAGATTGATATGCCATTAAACAAAAAATATATAGAAAAGCGAGTATAAATCGAACCCATTAATCTAGGTTTACTTGACGATTACTTTACGTGACTATACTTTTTAATTACCTCTTTTTAGGGAATATTTTATTTTCCTAGACTCATACTACGATAAATGTTAAAAAGGGATACAAAAAGTACTATCATTCGATACAATACCACATTTTTAATTACCAAAGCTATAAACTTAATTTGCCTCCTTATATAATTTTGATGGTTTCGGTTTCTTTGTTTAATGGCATATCAACCTTTGTAGGTTATTTTAATGCCAAAGCTATTCTCCTAGAAGAAAAGTATAGTCACGCCTAAATAATTACACCCTAATTCTTTACATTTACCAAGAAACGAATAGCCAAAAATCAGCAACAAATTCACTTAATCTCATAATCTCAGTTCATGCAACATATTTCTGGCCTTATGCCAACCTAAGCTAAGCTTAGTAAATGAGCCTATCGTCGTTGAAATGGAAACAATGATTTGAGTTCAAATCGTAAACGCGACAGTTTGCACTTTAATTTACGCTAATGTCCTTGTGAAAAGCATTAACCCATCCTTTCATCCACTCATAGGTAACGGTAAATAGTAAGGTAGACCGGTTTTCTTTAGCTTTGATATAACAACCAATTAAGGAGAAGGAAATTCTGAATTCAGTCCAATTGTCAACCTGGAGAGGGATGGGATCTGCCAGGCTCAACACACGTTACATGAGTAGTGCTCACACGACTAAGGCGTGTTTTGGGATTTTTTTTTTTTTTTTTTTTTTGACGACTCACTGTAGAATTCATTCTTCGTCATTTGTTTGTCTAGTCAAAGACAATTTGAACTTCGGAAAGATTTCTCTTCAAACGATACTTGTTGCTAGGCTGGAGTTTTTTTTTTTTTTTTTTTTTTTTGCTTCTTTTTAGGCGATAAAAAGAAAGCAATGATAAAATTGTTTGAAACATTAAAAATGTTTTAAATGTTTGCAGGATAACTATGCAATCAAATTTAATTTACTACACTTTTATGATCATGGATTGAAAAAAAATTTCGTTAACGCCGTACGACTGCGACTGATATAAACGCCCCTGAAATAAAAAAATAAAAAATGAAACGATATGTCCATAAAAATTCATAACCATGAAAAAATATTTTAAGGTGAACACTAAAATATCTGTTTATAGATAATATCGATACTACTATTTAAGGAATGAAGGGTTCCAATTAGCATTTCATATTTATCCCCGAAATAATATACATAATATATATTATTTGTTGGGTTGATATTCGCAAAGAAAGTCACTTTTTTAATCGTCTATATTCTCTTATAGAAGGCAATTAATCGCAAAATGCAACTTAGAATCCTTCCTAGAATGCTGATGAGAATCCTTTTAAATAGCAACATCTGGGGCTTACGCTTATGTTACGTTGGTATTTCGTTGCTAGCGTTGGTATTACGTTGGTTGTGTTGGTATTTCGTTGCTAGCGTTGGTATTACGTTGGTTATGTTGGTATTTCGTTGCTAGCGTTGGTATTACGTTGGTTATGTTGGCGTTAGATATCTGACTCCATATTTTGGTTATATTATATTTTACCCCCACGTTGTCTGATCGGTGTAATGCCTTGCCCAAGAAAGTCCCAAAAGAATTATACAAAAGAAAAGACAGAAACAAATAAGAGACGAAGACGTTTCTTTTATACTTTCCTTTATTTACTGGGTTCAAAAACCATTTCGTGGATGAAGTTTTTCCTGAATACATTGAAATGGTTGAATCCCCCAGTTAAGGTGTCAAAAATACGTTAATTCGTTTCATGTATGTATGTGTCCGCATTTGGTATTTCGGGCTTCCATAAGGGTTAGTTTTCTTTTGGAAGTTTTGTCAAAGTCCGGTAAGGGTTAGTTTAGAGTTCAGTAGTGGGTCTTGTATATTTCAGCATAATGTTGATCGAGAGAGGGATGCTACTGGGTGAAAGGGACTAACCGACGCTACGCCCAAAGACGTATGCGTGGTGCCCAGACACGCCAGCAGAAGGTTATCAACCCGCTGGTAACTGCCGGAAAGAGAAAGATAATATGGTCCCCTTTGTCAAGAGGAATGCCTTTTTTCTTTCACGCATGCGTTATCCCCCTTTCCTGTTAGAGACCTTTGGGAGTTTCTGCAATTTTAAGAGATTTCTTTTTATTTCTTTAGTTTAATTTTAAATCTTTTTATTTATTTATTCGTTCCCTACAAACATCTACATTATCATGGATCACTGATAATTGTGAAATACTAATGAGAATCCCTCCTAAATCGAAGCGTCAGTATCATCATTGCTTGCTATTATCAATGAAATTCTAATTAGAGTACTACCATCCTTCCTAAATACAAGCATCAATATCATCACGAACGGCTGGTACAACGGGAACCCACCGGGTTGACGATTCGTCTAGAATCTACTATTTATGTTTTGTAACTTATGTACTGACCTACTAACGACACTTATATTCCCATAATTTATTAAAGTTCTGTTGGTCATTTCAAGCCTTTTCGTTGGCTATTCAATGACAGAGAGAGAGAGAGAGAGAGTTAGAGAGAGAGGTGGTCAAGTATTGAACATGCCTAGGACACACCTTCTATTGTGTTCGCCATTATCACAAAATGCCTTACGTCCTGAAAAATACTACAGTCTCAAAAGGATTGCTTATTTCTCTCCAGAGAGAAGAACACAACAGTGATGTGATTGATGCAATTCATAATTCAGTGCGTACACGGGACATTAGGAGCAGTTAAAAAGAATGCAGACTATACAATTAGCTCAAATGTCACTCTCTGGTGCGAGTAACTCAATGAAAGAGAAAGAGTGAGAGAGAATGAGGAAAGCATGAAGAGCTTTCCGACTATTGCGCTAGTCGTACAGCCACGAGAACCGTCGTGAATAAAGGACGAAGGACGTCATGAAAACAGAAGCAAAGATGGTCCAATCAATATGCAGTGTTAGCACGCATGCGCAAACAGACGAAAGAGTGATCTCCATCATCTCTTCTGTTAAAGGGGGCAGTTCTAATGCAGTTCTCGAGTTCTGAACAAAGATAAATACAGACAAAAGATTACTGAACCTACATTCGTCATATATTAAGTGAACTAAAACAATTACATTTCAATATCTTATAACTACAAGCAAGAGTATCTGATCTTGCCCGGGACAAAATAAATTCAATTGATACAAAAATAAATCTTGGTTTGGCTTTTTTTAAATTCATCTTTTTCGTTTACGCATTGTCAGCGAGACTTAGAATACGTTGATTGTATCCCCTACTGAAGGGTAACGCTCCCCAAGGATATTCTTGGCTTGACACTTACAATTGGAATTTCACAATCAAATGCAGTCTGAGCATAAAATCCTGCTTCATTGTCATTACACACAGGTTCACTCAGACCCGGTGTGGTGGTACCTGTTAGAATAACTATCTATGCGTCAAATAGACCTGCTTCAAAATGAATCGTATTAGGTAGGGATACTTGCTGCCATACAATTGTTGGTTGGTTGGAATTTTTGGCGTATCAACCTTTGTTGGTTATTTAATACCAAATCCATTTTTATACAAATAATCAGTTCCCTTTTAAACAAATCAGTTTAGCAAGAGTTCACTGTTTAATTGTCAAAAACATCTCTATTTCAAGGTATTCAGTTTATTCAGACAGTTCTAATTAAGCTAATTCAGTTTAGTATAAGTACAGATTTTGTTTCCACACAAATGTCAAAACAGTTCTATATTAAACCATTCAGTTTAGTATAAGTAGAGTTTCAATGTCAAAATCAGTTCCATTTCAAACAATTCAGTTTAGCATAAGCACGCAGTTTAAATGTAAGTACAGTTCAATTGTCAAAAACACTTCTATTTCAATCTATTAAGTTTAGTCAAACAGTTCTAATTTAAATAATTCAATTTAGTATAAGTATGCAGTTAGTTCTATTTAACCCTTATAATTATATTATAATTTTATTGGTATGAGTATAAATTATTAGTATCAAAAATAGTTGATTCAAACAATAATTTTATAAATTATTAGATACTTGAAACCATATAACAAAAAAAAAAATACTGACCTTGGCAGTAGTGTTAAAAGGTTTTCATGCCGTAAAACCAGCCATTATTTGAGGTACCCATAACCATTTCATTAGCAGGTTTCTTTCTGCTTTTTCTTTGTTTGTTTTTTCTTAAAAGAAGTCGTGGGACTGACCAGGAGGTGGTAAGTGAACTTCAGTTTATTTTATGTTTTCTCCTGCTCTCCTTGCCGGTATTGAACACTTATTTTATTTTTCAAAATAACGTTTGTAATGACTAAAATGAAAATTAAATACGACTGGGACACCACTGTCCCAATGAAAATGAAAGGGTTAATCGCAAAGTGCAATGCAAATAGGCTTGTTCAGGGTTTGAACTCGGCTCACCGATTCCGTTTTTTTACGATATGAAGCGCGATTTCTTTCTTTTGAGAAAAAAGTCGTTTCTCAATTGCAGAAAATAGATTTCTGATTATAAAAAAAAAAAAAAAAAAAAGGAGAGAGAGAGAGAGAAATTGACATTGGATTTAATTAGAATTCTATATTTATTGAAGTTCATCCAATTTAAAGGTCAATGGAAGGAATCAGGACTTGTTACGATTAATTGTCGAACGTGATCGAGGAATTTGAAACAAAGGCTCAACAAACAACACACTTCAAAGTTCTTGTTAAGGTTTCGAAAACCGAGATAGAAGGATTAAGTTGCAAATTCCACGGAATTCTATCGAATGAAGACGTCTGCGAGAAAAGCAAGAGTCCACAGAAAGAGGAAGCCAGAACTCCGAACTGAAATTAAATGCCAAAGAAAGATCACATGACAACGCCATAATCTTAATATTGTTTCATATCAGAGAATCAATAATAACGTTTTTGATAACAACAACAAAACGAAATAAAGAAACCAAATTACCAGAGAGAAATAGATTTGGTTCAGTTAAAAGAATTTCGTTTGCTGGGAACAGACAATGAATTCCTCATTAAAGAAAAATAAATATCTTGCTTGCACGGTTTTCCCTGACACTGACTCTCTCTCCATCTGTCCCTATCATACATCGCCCCCGGCAGTTCTTCCAAACTACATATTGTAGGTAAGTTCTTGCTGGTCGGCCAACACTAAAACGACCATGTGAAGGTGTCTATAGGAGAATGTCACCTATAAGTGCATCCTTGCTTCTCCAACAGTGTCCTACATGTCTTGTTCGTCTTACTTGGATGGTTCTAGAGATGGGAGACTCGTAGCATTCCAGTGCAGTTCCCATCAAGCTTTTTCTCTATGCATTTTGTCCATGTGGTGCATCCATACAGTAGTACTGACATCACCGCTGCTTGGAAGAAACCCCCTTTTATCTTATAAGATAGATCAGATTTCCATATGATCGATAGCCTACAATCAACGCCTTCGCAAGTAATATCATCTACCCTCCACCGGGCGCAACTATTTAAGTTTTAATGTAATAAAACATTATATTAGAAGGACAAACAAAACTAAATTGGAAATCATTAAATGTTGCCCAGTCGGCTAGGGCTGTAGAATATACCGACTGTTCCTCTGCAGAAGGGTAAGAACCACCCCCACCCACAACAAGTGTCCTGGATATGACACTAAACAATCTGATGGTGAAGTTCCAGTAAAGCTGGAGCTTTGGAGAATGCGGAGCACCCCTTCATTGCTATCGCTCCCAGGTCCACTGTAACCCGAAGTGGTAGCACCTGAGAAGAGTCCAATCTATGGGTGAAATAAAGCTAAATTGTGTACTTATGCTTAAATGAATTGCTTGAAATGGAACTGTTTTGACATTTAACTGAGTCAAAACAAAAAATATACTTATGCTAAACTGAATTGTTTGAAATATCACTGTTCACAAATATAAAAATGGATTTGACATTAAATGATGTACAATAGTTGATACACCATGAAACCAAACCAAACTAAATCACATTAAAAGATGACTATTATTTGACTTTTAATTGATTTATATATAAAATTATTCATAAGATTTCTTTTTAACAAGTCTGAGACTAAAACAATATTAGAAATCAGTAAAAATTAGTAATTATTTGTTAAAACCATCATGTAAATTATCCACATCATATACAATTTAAACCTTTATTTCTTCGTAATATATAACACATTAAACGTATTAATAGCAGGGTCTGTTCTGAGGCAAATCTAACTCAACTAGACATTGGGGTGTCCTCGTGGTGTAATGGTTAAAGCGATGGACTCCAGAATCAGAGTAAGCGAGTTCGTACTCCAGTCGCGTTATTACGTTCACTTTCGGGAAAGGTATGAGCCCCCTTATCCTCCCAGCTACGGGTTAAATAGTACCACTACTGTTCTTCTAGGAGAATGGCTTTGGCATTAAATAACCTATAAATAGGATGATATGCCATTAAAATAAAGAAACCAAACGAAACCAATCGACTAGACATTAATAGAGACATCCTTAACAATTAAGATTCTAATTAAGATTAAACAATGATTATTAAATAATCATTGTGAAGTGTAAAGAGAGATAGGGAAGAAAAAAACAAACAAAACAACAGAGCAACACCAAAGAGAGGCAATCCGTTAATGGAACTCAGTTACTTGCTGAACCCTCCTCCGGGTTACACCGTATCCAACCATCTTTCAAGTTTGTTCACCAACGACACCTTCTTCGCTATTAATCTCTGTACCTCAGGGGCAAAAGAGTTCTCTCACAACCCTCACTATGCCCTTGTTTCGTAGTTGGTAAAGCATGCTGGTCACACGTGGTCAATACGCATAAATATTGCAGTGCCGGAGCGTACTAGTTTTCTTCTTGCATTAAGGCTTCGCTCACCAGACAAAGACGAGCTCTTTTATAGCGACGATAAGGTAAGTCATTATCTGATTCAAATTCCTGGCCGTCGCGTCTGCGACACATTGAGAATATAACCTTAAATAACTAAGAAATTTGTGACGTTCGTGGTTACTTAGTTTCTATTACAGACAGACGCATAATTTCAATTATAATAAGATCTGACGAATTAGCATCTTGAAAGTGAAAAATAACAGTAACGATTATGTCACCATATTTTCCGACAAAAAATATGCAGAGATTACTATGGTATATAACGGGCAATTTCTATTATATGCATCAACAAATGGCATTTTTATATTGACGGGATAGCTAATTTGCATAAGGATTGTTAAAAAGCAGACTTTTAGAATTCGCTATCCAGTCCCCTTATTCCCACAGTTATGGGTTAAATAGTATCATTAAATAGCCCAAGAAGATTGATATGCCATTAAGCAAAGAAACCAAAAGCCAACTAAACCTGTCTTGTGTTATTCATTTTTAATTTCAGTTCATCGAGAGGAAGGAAATTATGTTGAAAAATATTTATTGCTTAAATCAAATGTTTTTCCTTTATCAAGTAACAAACTTATTGAAGTGTACATATTATTTTTATATATAAACAGGTTTGGTTAAGTAAAATGGAATCACTTATTTTGAAGTCCTTTCTTTTTTTCTTTCAAGAGTCCTTATGTTTTTCATGTTACGATCTTGAAATTCATTAATGATTTCTCCAAAAAAGCTATTAATGGTAAGTCGAGTACTTTCGATCCTTTTCAGAACCTTCGCCAATGGCCCAGGAGACAAGGGTTCAATCCCAGGTCGTGTCATGCCAAAGACATATAAAATAGTACTTGATGCCATCTTGCTTAACACTCAGTATTATAAGGTACGTATCAAGGGTAAAGTGAAGGAATCCTAAGGAAAGAGTAGTACCCACCCCTACCCATCGATGTAGTAGCTATTGAAAAGGGAGCCTTCGGGTCGCTCTCGACTAAGGTCACCAACTTTACTTATCAAGATAACGTGTACGTTTATTTCTTAAAACTTTTTGATATTTAAACTAAACAATTATTTTGTTCTGTTTTCATCACCAAGAGACTTGAGATATATATATGTGTGTGTGTGTGTGTGTGTGTGGACACATCGTTACTTTTTCATTTGTGTATCGACACATCGATTCATTTACATATGTATAATTTCATTGTTGCCTTTGCATATACACGTGTATATAGAGGAACGAGCCGCCGCAGGCATTGACCTCCATGTCAATGCACACAAAACGGAATATATGTGCTATAATCAAACAGGCGACATCACCACACTAGACGGAACCCGTCTGAAACTAGTAGACAAATTCACCTACCTAGGAAGCAGCGTCTCATCAACCGAAAAGGACATCGACACGCGGCTAACGAAGGCATGGACAGTTATCGATAGGCTATTGATCATATGGAAATCAGACCTGACCGATAAAATGAAACGCAGTTTCTTCCAGGTAGCGATTGTATCGATACTGCTGTATAGATGCACCACTTGGACGCTAACTAAACGGCTGGAGAAGAAGCTAGACGGCAATTACACAAGAATGTTGCGAGCAATATTGAATAAGTCCTGGCGGCAACACACCTCAAAGCGCCAACTACGGCCACCTGCCTCCCATCATGAAGACTATCCAAGTTAGACGAACCAGACATGCAGGACACTGCTGGAGAAGCAGGGACGAGCTCATAAGTGATGTATTCCTATGGACCCCCGCATATGGCCAAGCAAAAGCAGGACGACCAGCTCTAACATACATACAGCAGCTATGTGAGGATACGGGATGTAGACCTGAAGATCTGCAAGAGGCGATGAACGATATGAAGAAGTGGCGAGAGAGGGTCAGGGATATCCGTGCGACCGGCACGACATGATGATATATAATCTTATCACTGCTCATGTATGTGCATAGATACATTGATAAATTTACGTGTGCATATGCCTGTATAGGTGCATATATATGTATACAAGCATGTATAGGCAACACTATACATTTGAATGTATGTGCATATGAGCATAAGCACATTTGCATATGTCTGTATTTAAGGGCACCGATGCATTTGCATACAGTATATGTATGTATATGTGCGTTTATGTATTTGCTTATGTGTATCGATGCATTTTCAAATGTGTGTATGTATAGATGCATTTCGTGTGTGTGTGTGTGTGTGTGTGTGTGTATTCTGTTAATATCACGTGTTTTACTCAGACAAATTTTCAATTATTAGAATTTTCTCTTTTTCTGATTAAGGAATTTTTATTTTCCAAATTGAACGGAGAAAAAAAAAAAGTCTTGTCTGAACTAGTCTCGAAGAGAAGACGATAGATTGTGGCCATACACTCACTCTTTAAATTCTGTTGGCAAACTCAAGTACTGATTAACGAACGAAGAAAGAAAGAAAATGCTCACGAGATGAAAAGAAAACTTCCATCTGGTCGATGGCCGATAATCTGTAACTTTATCTTAACTGATGAACAGACCACGGATTACAGTTTTGCGGTTAATCCAATACAATAGTTTTCCACGAATTATCCAACTTTTTGTGCATTCGAATCATGAAGTTTCGATCAATGAACTCCGTTTTTCTTCAGAGTTTAGACTTATATGTTCTGCTTTTGAGCGGATGAATAAAAGCATACGGAGGATAAGTAGAGAGTGATGGTTGGTTGGGTTTTATGGCATAGCAACTTTTGTAGGTCATTTACCCCCAAATCAATTTTTATGAAAATAGTTCTATTTCAAACTATTCAGTTTAGGATAAGTACGCAGTTTAAATGCAAGTACGAGTTAATCGTGAAAAATTTTTCTATTTCAAGCTATTCAGTTTAGTCAAGCAGTTCTTATTCAGCTAATTCGGTTGAGTATAAGTACTGATTTTGTTTACACACAGTTAAATGTCAAAACAGTTCTATATTTAACAATTCATTTTAGTGTAAGTACAGTTTCAAAGTCGAAAAACAGTCCCATTTCATATAATTCAGTTTAGCATAAGCACGCCGTTTAAATGAAAGTACGGTTTAATTGTCAAAAACATTTCTATTTCAAGCTATTCAGTTTAGTCAAACAATTCAGTTTAGCATAAGTATGCTGTTAGTTCTATTAACCCATAGATAGGGCCCTATCAAGAGGTACCACGCCGGGTCATAGTGGACCTGGGAGCGATGGCAATAAAGGGGTACTTCCCATTCCCCAAAGATCCAGCATTACTGGAACATCACCATCGGATTGTTTAGTGTCATATCCAGGATACTCATGGGGTGGAGTCTTACCCCTCTGCAGAGTTGCAGTCGGTGTATTCTACAGCCCCAGCCGACTGGGCAAATAGAGAGTGAATAAAAGCATAGAGGGGTACATGGAGGGTGAATTTACAAGTTTGAATCTATGAATCCATTTAAAATAGAAGAACAAAAATCACTGAATTATGTTGACTAATTGCCAGATATCATACACATAGGAGAATACCTGATTGGGTGGGATGGTCACTAGTGATATGTCGTTCACAAATGACGCAATCAAAACCAAGGGTCATTTAAATGAATGAACGATGTTGAAGTGAAAAGTCGAAGTTTAGACACCAATCTTGAAGTATTTATAGAAGTTACTTTTGTTCTTCAAGCGACATCTATGTATACGTACAAGGGATACCACTGGTTGAACGAAAAAATTGTAGCAAAAAATTTGTTTAACTAGCGAGCCTATTTTACTAGATCTTCAAAGCTTGTATTTGATGGAATCTGAGTTTCACCAAGTGTATTATATTTCCTCAGCAAACAGAGAAGCATCATGAACATAAAACATTGATACTTACGGTTCACACTCACAAGCCTATAATTTAATATTCGTGATCTCACCAGTGCCCAACAAAACTATAAAAAGTCATTTAAGAATTTAAGGCCTATTTACATTAACAGTCTACAGATTCCTGTCATTTAAATTGTATTAAACATTAATAAATTAGTTCTGTTTTGTAATTTAATATTCAGTTTATTTGGATTGGTTGTTTTCCATGGCATATGAACCCTTGTGGGCAATTTGATGCCAAATCCTGTGATATAATATGTTAGTAAATTGTTTAACGTTAATAATTCAATCTAATATCATTAATTCATTGTAAAATATTGAAGAGCTCTATTTGACCTATAGATGATACCCTAACAGGTACAACCATCCTGGGTCAGAGTGGACCTGGAAGTAATGGCAGTAAAGGGGTACTCCAGATTCTCTAAATCTTCAAGACTGAAGTATCACCTTCAGATTGTTTTGAATCAAATCTATGACACTCGTTGGTGGGGGTTCTCCTCTGCAGAGATACAGTCGGCATTTCTCTGGCCCTTACCGGCTTGACTGAATTTATTTGTAGGGGTGAATAGAAATTCAATTTGATTACAAGTGGGAGGCATCAAGTAAAAAGTTTGAGAAACCCTGGTTTAAAGTACTATATTGTGATTTGATAATTATCATTTGTGTGCACACAGATATGATTGGTTGGCTGGTTGTCTTGTTTTACGACATATCAACCCTTTTCGGGTCACAAAGTCAGGGTGACCAGCTCGCACCTACATACAGCAGTTTGGTGAGGATACTGAGTGTAGCCCTGAGGACCTGCTGGAAGTGATGAACGATAGGGAGAAGTGGCGAGAGAGGGTCAGGGATATCCATGCTGATGGCACGAGAAGATGATGGAGAACGCCGATTTTTAATTTCAAACAATTCAGTTTAGTATAGTTTTTGTTTACATTTAAATGTCAAAACAGTTCTATTTCAAACAGTTCAGTTTAGCATAAGTACGCTGTTTAGTTCTATTTGACCAATAGATAGGACCCTATCAGGTGCTACCTCTCCAAGCCTGAGTGGACCGAGAGCGATGGCAATGAAGGAGTGCTCCGCATTCCCCACAGCTCCAGCGTAACCGAAGCCTCACCATCAGATTGTTTAGTGTAATATCCAGTACACTCGTTGAAGGAGTGTTAGCCCTCTGCTGAAATGCAATCGAATAGGCAAACACAGATAGGAATTCTTGATACTATATAATAGCATTAACTGGCAAACAATTATATTGTTTCAAGTACCTAATAATAATCCGAAGTAAATAATTATAGCTTTAAGTTTGGTTTTGTTCGGTTCAGTTCCTTTGTTAAAGAGTATATCAACTTCCGTGGATTATTTAATGCAAAAGCCATTATGGTAGAAGAAAAATAGTGTTACATTTTAACCCCATAGCAGTTGGGGGGGGGGATTAGAACGTTCATACCGTTTCGTCAAGTATTTGTCCGAAAGTGAGCTTAATAGCACGACTGGAGTTCTAACTCGATACGACATCGCAGTCCAGTTCGTTAACCACTACGTCAAGAGAACTCCTTCTCTGTTAATTATTCTTAATGCAAAGAATTTCAAGACAGCTATATGGTAGCAAATATTCCTATCAAATACAAACAATTTTCAAATAAAACTATTTGCCTCATAGATAGGAACCAGAGAAGAGAGTGAACCTGGGTGTTACGGCAATAAAGGGGTACTCCACAAGTCTCCAGAACTAGAGCCTCGGTAACGAATACAGTCTAGTGTTATACCGATACTCTGTGTGAGACAAAGAACTGGCTTATGTTCTTAACTGATTGCATTTAACAGCATTTCAATCTGTTTGGGTTTATTTTATGCCAAGAGGTTAAAGAATTGTATTCACAGTATGTTCATATTTAAATTATAGTATAGTTGTTTAAGAGTTTGTTGTTTTTATGCACACGGTCCTACGAAATGCAAATCCTTTTTAAACTGATCCGTATCAACCATAGACAGAGCCCTAACAATCACTACCACGCCGGGTCACAGTGGGTCTGGGAGTAATGGCAATAAAGAGGTGACTCCAAACTTTCGAAAGTTTCACAAGTGGAGCTTCATTACCGGATGCAGTTTAGTGGTTTAGCTTGGTTTCTTTGTTTAATGGCATATCAACCTTTGTAGGTTATTTAATACCAAAGTTATTCTTCTAGAAGAACAGTAGTGGTACTATTTAACCCATAGCTGAAAGGATAAGGGGGTTCATACCTTTCCCAAAGGTATTTGCCCGAAAGTGAACGTAATAGCACAACTGAAGTACGAACTCGCAACTACGATTCCGCAGTCCATCGCTTTAACCATTACACCACGAGGACACCCCGCAGTTTAGTGTTCCACCCAGGCCACCAATGTATTTGCGTTCAAAAAACTGAGTAGTGTTTTTTTCATTATTATTGTAGATAATTGCTCAGTAAATTTACAATTAATTTTTGTTGAACAAAAGAGTATCTTGGACGATTTTCAGGCTAGAAACAAGACGATTTATCCTTTTCAACGTTCCTAATTAGTGAAGGTCTTTATTCTCTCCTATCTTCACGTGACACGTAACAAAAGCCAACAACATACTGAAAAAAAAAAAAGAATTAGAATGAATATTGAGACATGAACAAGTGTATCCTGTCAATTGTGAGAAGAATATATATGGGCTCTACCCCATAGCTACCATCAATCAGTTCTTTATTATAAAGAATTTACTTGTAAGACCCGTGGAAATTCCACAGAATGAAAAAAAAATCAAGAGGAGCTATTTAAGCTGGAAAGGATGTCTTGCAATTTTATTTACATATAAATCCTATTGTTACCCTTTGTTAAATAGGGAATACCTACCCACCTTATGGACCGTAAAAGAATGGTTGCGTCCATCTTATTAATAAGCCGTCAGACAGACGGCGAGTTAGAGTTGTATATGAATTCCTCATCAAATAAATATACTATAACCAAGTATTTGACTTCCCTTTTATTCGCTATTATTACATATCTCCTATTTCTCTTTGTGTTGGTAATTAGCCGCTTTACCACGACACAAAACCTTTGCTACAAATAATACAAAAATATACAATAACAATCTATATAATACTTAATATATATATATAATCATTGCAAATAATTCTTTTTGGATAAAATAGTTCCTCTTGATTTTTTTTGTTTCGGGCAATTGTTTGTGCAACTATTTTAAATAACTACTGAAGAACTAATGTAATAAGCAACACCAAATTTTTAGCCACGAGAAAAAAGATAAGTTTCAGTTGATTGACGGGTGGAAGAATATGTCACTTAGTCGAGAGGAGGGAAGAAGAATACCCTATTTGGCTGTGGGGAGGATATGTGAATGAACGTTACGTAAAAACGGACGAACAGACAAGCAGAATTATATCATAGATTGAGAGATGATATTCTCTTTTTTGCTATCGAAAAAAACTAAGATAATTCGTTTAGTGAATTTTTTTTTGTACGTTTGCTAAATATAAACTCCTTGTTTAATGAGCCAGTATTAATGGAACTTAGTTGACCTCAAAGAGTGTTTTAAAAGCATATGCAGAGTGTAGGAGAGTAGAATCTACTCTTTTCGCCTAAGATTTGAGTTTTCCAGAGATGCGAAGAATCTTTTTTCCCCCCATCAAGCATCATCTTTCGAGCGGTGAACTCGTTTTTCTGCCATATTACCCACTGATGTGGAGGACATACAAATGATCTTTTTATTTTGAATTATTTAAAATAAAACTTATTTTTGTGCTAGTGCTCAATATCCAGGATAGAGCTACTCAATAGTCAAAATGTTGGGCAATGATTGAAATAATTATCAAAACCATAAAAATTACAGCCATCAAAAGTGTCTTGTAAAGCTGCCAGTTTCATAACTCGAGTCAATCATCAGATATATATTACATTATATGTGTGTGCGCGCATTCATAGAAACAGGTAGACAAAAATATATATATATGTGTGTGTGTGTGCACAGGGAGATAAAACAAAAACACGCGCACAAGTACATTTGCATAGATAGATAGATAGATAGATAGATAGATAGATAGATAGATGCATGCAACCTGACTGAGATAGATAGATAACAAGACTCACGTTGTTTTAATATCCAGAATAGAGCTTCTTAATAAACAATATGTTGGGCTACAATAAAAATGATTATTAAAACCTAAAAGCTTAAAATCACAGCCATCAAAATCGTCAATTCCAACTCTCAGTTTCACGACCCAAGCAGTTGTACTGAAAGCTTTGGATGGCAGTGATTTTAACGGGTTTTTTTTTTTTTTAGATTTTAAAAATCGTTTTTAATCGTTGTCCAACATTTCATTCGGATTTTCTTATGGATTTCTTGTAAATAACCATTGCAATCGTTCCTCCCTCTCTCACAACATATGTAAATATGATATTACTTTAGACACTCATGGAGTGACGGGTAAGTTTTGGTGACCGTAATGTGAATGATTTCTGGAATAAATGTGAGGTTAAACCGACTCATTGGCCTCGTGAATAGAGTGTGCGCCAATGGCCCGGGAGACCAGGGTTCAGTCTCAGGTTGCATCGTATCAAAGACTTTAAAAATGGTACTTGATACCTACTTGCTTAACACTCAGCATTATAAGGTACGTATCAAGGGTAAGGTGGAGAAATCCGAGGGAAAGAGTAGCGCCATCCCCTACACCTTGGTGTAGGAGCTATTAAAAAGGGAGCCTTTGGTTAGCCCTTGACTAAGGTCGCTAATTTTCCTTTTTACTTATGGCGAAAAGAATATTACTGTAGATTCTGAGCCTGTAAATAGAACTAAAGTTAAAAATTGTATAATGAAGACCAGACCTCTCTCATTGTTAGGCCTTGTGCTAATTTCCCAATAAGTTCAATAAATATAGGGTGCCTTCTTTCGGAACTGCCCGGAACAAAGTAGTTACAAACTTATCAGGAATGTTTAATTCGTCCTGAAACCAAATGAAATTGGCATCCGAAGTACTGTGCTCTATCGGAGTACATAGAATTCATGTTGAAAAAATAACCAGTAACAATACTTTCTATTTATAGACTTATCGATTAAGACTTCTGGAAGAGTTTTAAAGGACGAACAAACAAGCAGAATTATATCATAGATTGAGAGATGAAATTCTCTTTTTTGTTATCGAAAAAAACCTAAGATAATTCGCTTAGTGAATTTTTTTGTACGTTTGTTAAATATAAACTCCTTGTTTAATGAGCCTGTATTAATGGAACTTAATGTATTAATGGTATCTGTGGGACGGGAGACGGGAAGACAGGAGTGCAGTTGAACCCCTCCCACTTATTGCTCCAAGAGGTTCCCGGAACATTTTAACTTGAAACTGATCATAAAAGTCTAATTTATCCAGAAAGTAAATAGAATTATAAAACCCTACAAACACACACACTCGCGTGAAGATTGGGACATTTTAGAAGAAACTTAATAAAACACATCTAATTCGTACAGGAAGCAAATAGACTGAAATTTTATTTAACTTAAATTTTTATCCCGAAAAATGCCAGGTTCTTCTGCCAAAACAAGGCAACGGGTTACTTTAAAAACCATTTATAAGTAAGAAATATTTAAAGATGATCTGTCTAAATTCTACCAAGTCAGCTTTCTTTTTCTCATAACAGTTTTTCTCACCCAATTTATTTTTTATCTATTTCATTAAACATGTTTTCTTCTTAATCTGTTCTCTCTCTCTCTCTCTCTCTCATCAGTATTTTCTCTCCTCGGCTTCTGTTTTTCCTTTCGCCTTTTCTTTCTCTTTTTCATAAGTCTCTCTCTCTCTCTCTCTCACATACACTTGTCTTGATTTCTCTTCCATAGGATCTGTCCGTCTCTGTCTCTCCCTTTCACAACACTTGGCATTCGCTCTTTTTCTCTCATCATTGCTTCTTTTTCTCTCATACTTCAATTTATCCCCCTCTTCTCTGCATGACTTGTGTATTTCACTATTTATTTACGATAGAAACGCTTTAAAATATGGCAGTTTATGTTCAAAACACTTTAGCACAGTGAAATACCGAGTCACCTTGCTTAGCAACAATTTTAAAGAAAGTAAAACAGCATTAGCTTGATAATATCATTAATTTTTTCTTCCTTTATATATTTGAAGCATTTTAATACGTTCAAGTCTTCGCATGTGTTGTTTGATTTCTGGATGGAATGTATTCAGAAAAGCGCCATGTTTTTCACAAGTACTTACGGCCATTTTTGTTGTATAGCCATGATGATATCAATAACAATTGTAATAATACAAATACAGGCGGTACGAACAAGTTTATTCCGTTCCACCTTAATTCCTTGGCGACACGAGGAGAGAGAGACAAATGATAAATACCTATGCTAACTATACAATACTGACTCTCCCCAACGCGCGGCGCATCTTATGATGTTTAAGATCTCTGCCGGTAGAGACCAAAACTGATCTGCTTTTCGAAATCGAGAAAACCCAGCCCCGCACTTCAACGGTAGAAACTCAACCGTCTTTTCAAAATCCTAAAATTCACGGACCCTCTCTTCCGGGCATGATATCATTCACACTCTCAATTCACTCCAACGGCCGTCCAGCCCTATTTCATGTCTGAAGGATTATTATACAGATGATGATTGTCATATCCTTTCTACGCGGGCGTAAGATTGCACTATCTGACTATGGCACCTGAACTAAGAGACACCGAGTTCTTCAAAGCCTTACCAAACTGAACAATGAAATATAATTAACGAAAAATGATTAATATAAAAAAATCATAGCCTTAATTATATAACATTTTGAAGTGTTCTAAATTTACTTGCTTCTAAACTAATCAATTTGTGAAGAAAGCAAAATGTATTAAGCAATAATTTTAAATAGTTTTATGAGCAAAACCTTCATCTCACACGTGCAATCTACTGGGGTCACTAAAAATACCATAATTATGAGACTCGTACGAAAAGTTCTAAGCCTCGCCAAGAAGGAAGAGTCATATAGAGTCGTAATGTCTCGCCACAACAAAAAATGTTCAGCTACACACTTTTTATTGATTCTCGTATAACACGCACCCCCAACTTTGGTGGCTCAGTCAGCAGGGGCAGCAGAATACACTGACACCTCTTTGAAAAGGGGTTAGACTCCTCTAATGAGTGTCCTGGATATGAGACTTAATCTGATAGTGAGGCTACAGTAATGGAACCTTGGGTAATGGGGAGTACTTTTTTAAGTGTCATCACTCCCAGGTCCACTCTGGGCCAGAGTGGTACCACCTAATAGGGTTCTATCTTGGAGATCAAATAGAACTAAAATGTATAGTTTTGATTAACTGAATTGCTTAAAATAGAACCGTTCTTACATTTATCTGTGTGTAAACAAAAAGCTGACCTTATGCTAAACTGAATTGTTTGAAATAAACGTGTTTATATATAAAAATGGATTCGGTATTAAATAACCTACAATGGTTGAAGTGCAATAAAACCAAATCAAAACGACTTAATTCGGGGTTTAATGATCCGAAAAGGGTTGATATACCGTAAAACAATCAACAAAAGTTTGTACAATGAAATTCTGGGAAGAAATCTCATGTATAATACGCACTAACTTTCTAGAATTTATTCATCCTAAATTTAGCATTTGTTTAACTTTTTATTAGTCCGTACTGTCTAAAAAATGTATTTCCTTTAAATTATGTCTTAAAATATAAAATTTATGCAGAATTTGGAGCAAACACACGAACATACTCTCAAAAAAAAAAAAAATAAATAAATAAATAAAAAATAAATGCAACAAGCTTGCACCGAAATTAAGTTCTCATTAAGAGAAATACAAATATAAACACACATTTCAATGGATATTTCGCCGTAAGGGCGTAAAACATCATTTAGTTTGGACTATAGATATAACTCACATTCGTTTACACCGTTTCAAATATGCTGAAGCATGAGACTGAAAAGAAAAGCTGATTATATTGACCTTATGTATAATACGCACCCGAAACATTTGGACCGAAAAATCTGGAAAGTTATTGCGTCTTATACACAAATAATCCCGAAAAGACTTTTAAAAAGAATTGTCCGTGTTGCGTTTTATAAGTTGAGCAGAATATAATCTGTTTCTTTCCGTAAGAGTTTATTAATCAATCAAATATGGAGGAGAGGATTATAACTGACTTAAAGATTTCTCGGTAATTGTTGAGTCTAACACGTTGTCCCCCCCCCCGTCAGTGGAACTTAAAATACGCTGACTGTATCTTTATCTGAGCAAAAAAAGTCCCTCCAGCAAAAAAAAAGGAGTGTTCTAAACTACATCTGATGGTGAGGCTGCAGTTGGAAGATCTTATGAGTGTTGAGTACCCCTTCATTGACATTATTCTCAAGTTCACTCGGATCTGGAGGGGTTGTAAGTGTTGAGGTTCCATCTACTTGAAACTTGATTTCACTTTCAAAAAATGAGTTATCCCCCTGTTATTGTATGAGGGTTTTTTGTTGTATTAATCAATATGAAGAATTTTATCGGGTTGAAGGTGTATAAAAATATTGAAATAATTATAAGTATATTATCTATATATGTTATATACTGTACTATGAACATTATCGGGTATGCCCCCAATCCTCATAAATATGTTGGACACTATTGTAAGGGGTGGGGGTGGGGTAATATGCAGATTACGTAGTTCACTACGAGCAGTGGTTTATCTTCACGCGGCTGGCGAGTATTTTATTTTATTAATGTTATAAAGATTTCTATTTCATTCCAACCTCCGTTTTGGTTTTTTCTCATTCAATAACCTTTTGTGATGTTGCAACTATATATATATTTACTAATCTAAGGTCGGAGGTGTTAAATAGTTGTAGACACAAAAGGGCGTGGTTGCTCTATAATTAGGGATAGGTTTCGGAGTATTTATAACTGAGGGTTTTTTTTTAATAAAAGTAAGGTTTTTTGTTCATTTTATTCGTTTCTTTTGTTATGTAAATTTTAAGGTAGGTGGGTTTTTGGTGAATATAAAAGACGGCGTTTTCTCCTTCAGCATTGGTCGGTTTTAGACTTCCTGATGATTCGTTAAGGTGAAACTTTAGATTTCCGACTAACGATTTAAGTTAATTATATATATATTAAAATGAATAGGTTCACCAGAGGATTTGCTTTTAGGTTATTTATATTTCTTCAACACGAGTTTCTGGCGGAAATAAATCCGGCACTTTAAGATGATTTTATTCGTAGAAATATTTACCAACATGAAACGTTCCAGTTTTTAGAATATTATCAAGGCGTCGACATCTCCAAAGCATTTGACCCCATACATAGAGGGAAGATGGAGCAAATACTTCTCGCTTACGGCCTACCCAAAGAAACCGTCGCAGCCATTATGATGCTATATAAAAACATAAAAGTAAAAGTCCGCTCACCGGATGGAGACAGACTACTTCGACATTGTTGCAGGTGTGCTACAAGGAGACACATTAGCTCCACACTTAATTATTATCTGCCTAGACTACATGCTTAGGACGTCTATAGGTTTAATGAAAGACAACGGTTTTAAGCTGGCAAAGGAAAGAAGCAGAAGATACCTCGTAAAAACAATTACGGACGCGGACTACGCCGATGACATAGCGCTTCTAGCAAATACACACACACAAGCCGAAACCCTGGTGCATAGTCTGGAACGAGCAGCTGGTACCATAGGCCTCCATGTCAACGCCGACAAGACTGAATACATGTGCATTAATCAAAGAGGTGACATCTCCACACTAAATGGTAGCTCTGAAACTTGTGGACAAGTTCACCTACCTTAGAAGCGGTGTCTCATTAACCGAGGCAGACATCAACACGCGACTAGTAAAGACATAGGAGGCTATCGATAAGTTATCGGTCATATGGAAGTCAGACCTGACCGATAAAATAAAATTCTTTTGATTTTTTTCAAGCAGCGGTCGTGCCTATACAGTAATATAGATGCACTAGATGGACACTAACTAAACATGTGGAGAAAAAGCTTGACGGCAATTACACAAGAATGCTGCAAGTAATATCAAACAAGTCCAGGTGGCAGCACCCCACAAAGCAGCAGCTGTACGGCCACTTACTACCTATCACGAAAAATGTCCAAGTTAGACGAACCAGACATGCAGGACACTGTTTGAGAACTAGGGACGAACTCATAAGCGACATACTTCTGTGGACCCCTTCACATGGACAAGCAAAAGCAAGACGACCAGCTAGAAACTACATAGCAGCTCTGTAGCGATACAGGATGTAGCCTTGAAGACCTACCGGAAGCGATGGACGATTGACAGGGGTGGCGGGAGAGGGCAGGGATATCCGTGCTTATAGCACAACATGATGATGATGATGATCACAATGATTATAACCAAATAATGACCTCATAAGAAGTTTCGCACACGAAACATATAGGCACAGGACTAGTTTATCTTGGTGTGGAAAATCAAAAAGAAATAAATAAAGATCCTATATTAAAATGGGAAATAATTATAAAAAATGCCGAAAGTATAAGGCTGGCAATTGATATTGTCGTCTATGTATGGAGGAAAAGTTAGTAATAGCTTCTTATAATAGCCCAAGTGAATTGCTCAATCAGAGGTCTGAAATATTAAATGTTTGCATTCATAAAAAACGTCTGGTTTCTTGTAAAAGGATGGCTTTGGCGTTAAATAACCCACGAAGGTTGATGTGACATTAAAAACAAACCAAATCATTACGCTCAAAGAAGTTTGTATTTACTCCCGTTCATTGAATTCAGTCGTTGCATAACTTCTATTAAACCAAGCGTGTCGCCACAGTACTGTAAGTGGGTGGGGGTGTCGATTTAGTCTGTGGGTGGGAACAAATGAAAATGGTTTCTGCTCTAAGAATTAGCACAGGTCCGTATTGAGCCAGTGTGTAAAGACTGTCTGGTGGAGCAATTAAAAGAATGTCCGGATGACATAGAATTTATCTGGGTTTTCTTTTCGTCATCTGAAGACGCGCTTAGCGTCGTAGAAAAGTGGAATCGGCACAAAAGTTCAAGTCTTGGTCGAAGCTGTTCGCATTTCACTTCACACTGATTGCCCGTGGGAAAGGAACGAATCCATCTCTCTTTCCTCTTCTTCACCTATGAGTAAATAGCAGGTCTGATTGGGTTCTCTTGTCTACGTGAGGTAACCAGACTAGGAGAAGAAAAACAATTTAAACAAGCAGTATTGCGCTTCAAGATTGTCCTTGTGCCACATTCTGCTCGTGGCGAAGTTAATGGATAAAAACATACATTCATCTTTTAACGTTTTCTTATTTTCGACGTTCTTAGTTATAATTTTATAAAGTCGGGAGTTTGTATTGCAGTCCTAAATCGATTGATTAATTTTAACGGCATTTCTAGCGTTATCTCATGCTTAGAGGTTAGGGAATGTCGTTCATTTAACATTTAGATTTAAATTTGTCCTGTACTTGTTTCTTAAGGAGTACCTGATAAAATACAAACGAGTGCAAAAATCACTTTAACTAATACAAATAATTTGCACACAGTCGTATGGTTTCAAGTATTCTTATCTCATACAAATAATTTGCATGCAGTTGAATGGATTCAAGTATTCTTTTCTAATACAAATAATATGCCCACAGTCGTATGGTTTCAAGTATTCTATCTAATACAAATAATCTGCACACAGATGTATGATTTGAATTATTTCTTATACTAATAATTATATGGTTTCTAGTTATTTCTTTTTAATAATAGTCATTTGTTTTTACACAAATATATGATTTCAAGTAACTTTTAATAAACCTTAATAACAAATAACTTGAAGTAACTATTCTTAATACAAATGATTTACAGTTATATGGCATCAAGTAAGAAAATTTCTCTATGACCTACATATACGACCCTAAAGTACTGCCATTCTGAGTCATAGTGGACCTGGAAGTAATAGCAATGAAGGGGTACTCCATACGCACCAGACTTCTGGAATTGGAGTCTCACCATCAGGAGCAGTTTAGTGTCATACCGAGGACACACACTTTTTTTTAGTCTGGGAGGGTGGATACATCGTAGTCCCAAAGAAAGTTCCTCTCTCTAATTCTGACCTCACACAGAGCAAACGGTTTTATTTCGCATTTTAGACTCAACTGTTTCCGGTTTACTAAAATGAAAGAAAGTATTTTTTTCCTTACGCAACCCCTCTCCCTCTCTGTTTTTCTTTTCTTTCTCTCTCTCTCTCTCTCTCTCTTCCTGTTTTTCACTCTCCCTTTTTCTCTCTCTTTCTCTGCCTGTTTCTTTTTCTCACTGTCCGTTATACTCTCTCTGTCTGTTTCTTTTCTTCTACTCTGTTTCTTTTCTTCGTTCTCTCCGTTCTACTCTCTCCGTCTGTTTCTTTTCTTCACTCTCTCCCTTCTACTCTCTCCGTCTGTTTCTTTTCTTCACTCTCTCCGTCTGTTTCTTTTCTTCACTCTCTCCGTCTGCTTCTTTTCTTCACTCTTTCCCTTTTAATCTCTCACATGCTTACATATTTTCCACATTTTTCTCTATAACCTTAAACAACTCACCCTTTAACTCACCAATGTTTTTCATAGAAAAAATAAAATTAGATAAATAAATACTATTTGAAAATCAATCAGTGGAGCTCCTAAAATTGTTCTTTAGATAAAATTGAATTTTATTTAGTATGGGATGCATTTTTAAAAAATATTCATTTATTTTCAAATCAAATGAAATTCAACACAGTTGTGTAAGGGATGTGAAAATAAGTCAAATTTATTAAGGAATAATACAATACTGTTGGGGGGCCGCAATACTAAACCAGTTACTTTAACTATAAATTTTTTTGTTGAAGAAAATATCAGGATAAACGGTGGAGTTTCAAAATAAGCACCTACTTTATATATATATATATATATATATATATATATATATATATGAAAGTTTGCAGTGCTTAATAACATTGAAAAAGCGTATATATTTAATTTAGGATAGCGTTGACTGTAAATGATATCTTACCTTTAAGATTATATATATATATACACATATACACACACACACACATATATATATATATATATATATATATATAGATACACACACAGATATATATATATATATATATATATAGATACACACACAGATATATATATATATATATACACACACACACACACACACACACACACACATATATATAAACACACATATAGATACACACACACACACATATATATACATATATTTATACACACACATACACACACACACATATCTATACACACACACACATATCTATACACACATATCTACACACACATATATACATACACATCTATACACACATATAGACACACACACACACACACACACACACACACATCTATACACACACACACACACATCTATACACACACACATATATATATTTACACACACACACACATATATATATATACACTGGCGCACGCATATACACACAGACACATATCCACATATAAATATACATACAAATACACACACACATTTAAATACACACACACACACACATATATAATTTTGTAAAGTCTTCTTCGGATCAATAATTCATCAAATCGACAAAATCTTTACATGAAAAAAAAATAGTCTAAGGGTGGTATATTTAGAAGGGAAAACTAACATTTAACACCGGACATAAAATCAGTGTTTGTTTTCAGCTTAAATGTACATTGCAAACTGAACCCTCTCTTAAAGCGTAATGAAATAATACCGCTAATATCTGATTTGAGGAATTCTTAATATTTACCTTACTTAGACGTCCAAAACGATTGTCCTCATCTTTGTTGTAAAATAATAAAATTAAATATTTGAAAAAAAAAATAAAATACATGATTTGAATCTTCGGAGCTAAGAGGTAATTTTTTTTTCTTAATATAAAATGTTATATAAATAAATATAAAATGATAATTTACGGGCAAGTGTTCTAGAATTCCACGGGAGGAAACTTTGCTCATTATGCATTTAGTTATTTTTAAATCATTGGTTTTGTCTTAACTGAGATTATCCAAGATAAAGGATTCAATTTCAATTTGAAAACAACAGAGAGAGAGAGAGATAGATAGAGAGAAAATTGCATTAAATAAGCCTTTTGGTTTCAATATTTAATAGAGGCTGTATTTAATGCTTGTTGAATTTACGCAACTATTGCCTAAGTTCTATTCTACCAGTGTAAAATTTTGCCCGTAGAAATCAAAATAAATAGAAAATAATCTTTTTTTATTTTCTGATTTTCCTTATTCTCGCACTCCCCACCACAGACACACACTCTCATATGAACTTTTTTTAAAAATTATTTTTATCAACTCATCACAGAAGTTAACCAGAACCTGCTGCTTCAAGCAAAAATCTTACTTGAATAAATAGAGTAATATAAAATAAAATGAATGCATAAATAAATAGCTATAAAAGAGAAGGAAGAACAAGACATCAGCGTAAGAAGCTGGTTCTAAAAAAAATTAGAGTAGTGGTAGTAGTAGGCGTATAATGGAAGGAGCAAAGTTAAAAGAAGCAGTTTTCAGAGTACGACACAGCCACTAATATTTGTGTTGGGAGTTTGTTGTAAACATTAGCTCAGATATGGAGATCCTGTTCCAGCCGTAGCCTATGGGGGCAGGGGAAAAGGAAAGCATTTTTTTTGTGGGGGATATATATATATATATATAAAATGACGCGAGACAGTACGATGTGAGTGGCCAGGCTCCGACAGTGGTTACGTCATGTCAATGTGCTTTGCTATTATGCTAATGAGCAAAGCGACTGTTCCAAAACAGAAACCAGACGAAGATGTAAGTGAGAGAGAGGGTGGAGAAAAAAAAAGAGAGAAAAAAAGAGAAAGGGTAGGAAATTGAAGAGAGAGAGAGAGAGAGAGAGAGATAAAATATGAGAAAAATAGACGAGGAGAAAAAAAGGGAAGGAGAAATAGAAAAGGGGAGAGAGGGGGAAAAACGAGATACAAGAAGAGACTGTAGAGAGTGAGAGGGAGAGAAAAAAAAAAGAATAAAGAAGAGATGGCAAGAAAGAGAGAGAGAAAGAGAGAAAAAAAGATAGAGAAGGGAGAAAGAAAGAAGAGGTGGAGGGAGAGAAATAAAGAAGAGATGGGAGAGTGAAAGAGAAAAAAGGTAGAAGGAAAGAAAGAGAAAGAAAGAAAATGACGTGTACAGAAGAAAAAGAGGAGGGAGAAAACGAATTAGAAGAAAAAAAAGAAAAGTACATGAAAGAAAAATGAATGGAAGAAGTATATTGAGGGAGTCCCCGTAGCGTAATGGTTAATGAGCCAGACTGCAACATTGTAGTTCGCGAGTTCGAACTCCAGTCGCGTTTTTACGTTCACTCTCGATCTAGTACTCTTGGGAAAGGTATGTACCTTTATTCTCACTCCAGCTATAGGTTAAATAGTACCACTGCTATTCTTCCACAAGAATAGCTTTGGCATTAAATAACCCGTGAATGTTGATATGCCATTAGACTGAAGAGTATAGGAGATTAATAAGAGAGAGAAGAGGAAAAGAGAACGAGAGATAGAGAAGTTGAGATGAAAGAAAAAGAGGAGAGAGGGAGAAAGCAAAAATGAAGAAGAAAACGTGAACTGTTAAAAAGGAAAGAGAAAGAAAAAGAAAAAATGGTTAGCATCGATGGATAAATGAATTCTTCGGTTAAGAACTGAAGATCCTGTATCTTTTTTTTTCCTTTGGTTCATGCCACGGTTTGATTATTTGACCAAAATTAAAATGTGGTCGAAAAATTTCTGATGTAGTTCAAAATTTCTTTCTGCAGCAAAAATTCTTGCTTGCAGACATCAAACTGCCCAACGACATTTCAGTGAATCTGTTTTACATACATAACTTTTCTTTGTCCGCCAATATGAACGGCTGCTAAATATTCTTCGCTTCGTCATTACAATGTTCTTATCTTGATAACTAATAAAATCCGCGAAAAACTGAAGAATTGAAATTCAAAAACACGATTACACAAAATAAAACAATCAAAGAGCTATAGGTAATTCCTCCCGCATTACTCCCTCCAATCCCCTCAACAACAAAAAAAAAACTTTCATCTTTTAACCCCCAAATACATCAGCGTTAAATGAGAAAAAAGAAGAAAAAAAAAAAAAGAAAAAGAAAAGAAACCACATTATGCGATCTGTGCTGCCTAGCAACAGCTGTTCATTTGTCTGTCATGTCGACGGACAATATCCATGCAACAACAGGTGCGTCACGGCTCACGTGGCTCGCTCTGGCCCCGCCCACTTTCTTAATATTGTTAAACACTGTATGCCGCTATTTTAAGAACAATAAAACTAGGGATTTTTTGTTTTTGTTTTTAATCCTTAAAGTTGTTCCTGTTGAGGGCGTTTGCTGAAAAATCTCGTTTTCGGTATGACAATTTCGGTTCCTTGGTTTGTGTCCTTTGTTTAATGGCATATAAACCTTCGCGGGTTATCTAAGGCCAAAGCTATCCTTGTAGAAAAACAGTTGTGATACTATTTAACTCATAGCTGGGCGGGGGTAAAGGAGTTCATACCTTTCCCAAGGGTAATAATCCGAAACGTAATAGCAGGGCTGGAGTTCGATCTCAGTCCGGGGTCGCAGTCCAGAACGTTAGCTACTACCCAACGAGGGCCCTCCTACAATTTCAGAATTTAACTTTAATTCTTTTTTAAAATACTCACATTCCTAAGAATTTCTCAGCTACATCAGAAACAACGGCAAAGACTTAAGACTCAGTATTGTATTTTTAAATACTTTATCGATTACTTACAGTATCGAAGGCGCGTTAACGCAACGGTTACCGTTGTAAATACAGTTGACAAACCGTGTTCAAATGCTGGAGGAAGTTGTTCACGTTTCTCTGTATGTGAATGAATTTAAATTGTATGTATATTAGTCAAGAATAAAAGAATAGTAGGGTAGACTTAGCTCTTTAGCCTAGGTAGGCGACCGAGAAGGAAAATGTCTGAATCTAAAACCTCTGCGGAACTATTTTTCTTTTATCAGCTCATACAAAAAAAAAACAAAGGCGTAGTACTTGTCAAACTCCGATCTATGGGTCAAATCATTTTATTATTTAATCATTTACTCGACCATTTTTAGGGTCTTAAATGCAAAATCCTGTTGAAACCACAAATGGTTTGGTTTTATGGCATATAAACCATTGTATGTTATTTAATGCCAAATCCATTTTTATACATATAAACATCATCATCATCATCATGTCGCGCCGCCTGCGCGGATATCCCTGACCGTCTCTCGCCATTTCTCCCTATCATTCATCGCCTCCGGCAGGTCTTCAGGGTTACAACCCGTGTCCTCACATAGCTGCTGTATGTAAGTTCGTGCTGGTCGTCCCACTCTTGCACATCCATGTGTGGGGGTCCACAGGAGTACATCGCTTATGAGCTCGTCCTTGCTTCTCCAGCAGTGTCCTGCGTGTCTGGTTCGTCGAACTTGTATAGTTTTTCAAAGAATTCAGTTTCATATAATTGCAGTTTTTTGTTTACACCCACTTAAATGTAAAAACAGTTCTATGTCAAACAATTCAGTTTAGCATAAGTATATGTTTTGTTTGTATTGGTTTTATGGCACTTCAACTATTCTACATGATTGATGCCAAATCCATTTTTACTCATATAAATAGTTATATCCCAAACAATTCAGTTTAGCATAAGTTCACAATTTAAATGTCAAAAACATTTCTATTTCAAACAATTCAGTTTAACATAAGCACAAAGTTTAGTTCTATTTGAGCCATAGACAGGACCTTATCAGGTGCTACCACTCCGGGCATGAGTGGACTCGGAAGCGATGGCAATGAAGGAGTATTCCACATTCCTCAAAGTTCCAGCATTATAGGAGTCTCACCAACAGTTTATTTAGGGTTATTTACCAGGACACTCGTTAGGGGAGTCTTACCCCCTTATAGAGATGTAGTCGGTTTATTGGAGAGCCCCAGCCGACTGGGCATAACTATCTATATTGAACAGTATTACTTTTACTGTTTGTAAAAAAATGGACTCTGGTTCATTTTATAATGTTAGCTACAAACTGTTCGTTTTCATATGATATATATTTAATATGTATGTTTGACTAAACCTCTCCGCACGAGCAAGACGTGACACAAAGTTAATTTTTAAGCAGAGTTTAACAGGTTTGAATTCAGTTTTCCTTCTCCTTGGAAGGTCGCTATACCAAGGTTAAAGAGCCCAGTGTGCCCTTCTATTTGCCCATTTCCGGAAGGTTGGTTGATTGGGTTTTATGGCATATCAACCTTTGCAGGTTATTTAACGCCAAATCTGTTTTTATGAAAATAGTTTTATTTCAAACAATTCAGTTTAGGATAAGTACGCAGTTTAAATGTAAGTACAGTTTAATTGTGAAAAGATTTCTATTTCAAGCTATTCAGTTTAGTCTTGCAGTTCTTATTCAGCTTATTCAGTTTAGCATAAGTACAGATTTTGTTTACACACAGTTAAATTTCAAAACAGTTCTATATTAAACAAATCAGTTTAGAGTAAGTACAGTTTCAATGTCGAAAAACAGTTCCATTTCAAATAATTCAGTTTAGCATAAGCACGCAGTTTAAATGCAAGTACAGTTTGTCAAAAACATTTCTATTTCAAGCTATTCAGTTTAATCAAACAATTCAGTTTTGCATAAGTATGCCCTTAGTTCTATTTAACCCATAGATAGGGCCCTATTAGCAGCTACCACGCCGGGCCAGAGAGGACCAGAGCGCAATGGCAGTGAAAGGGTGCTCCGCATACCCCAAAGCCCCAGCATCACTGGAACCTCACCATCAGATTGTTTAGTGTCATATCCACGACTCTCATTGGGTGGGTGGGGTCTTACCCCTCTGCAGAGGTGCAGTCGGTGTATTCTACAGCCACAGCCGACTGGGCAATTACCGGAAGGAAGAATAATTGGATTCATACCTTTCCCAAGAGTATTAGTGCTATGTTAAATGCAAACTGTCTTGTACTGGATTTGAACTTGGGTCGCTATGTCTATTTGCAACGACGATAACCATTGCTCCAGGGATATCTCCTGTATTCAATATGTATACACAGAATTTGGTATTGAATAACCTACAATGGTTGATATGCCACAAAACCAACCAGACAAAAGATATAACTGGTCCTACAAAAGCTTTCATTAATGTAAACAATTCAGCTGTTTGTGCAGTCTGGTGGTTTTCGTCTTTACCTGAACTACTGAACACTCATACGTGAGGCATAACGAGACATCTATCATTACTACAAAAATAATTGGCGCGCTTTTCCCCGTAAAAAGAGAAATCTGCGACAAGCTCAAAGACTGGAAGAGTTTGGACGTATTATTTCATGTTTAGTTAAGGGAATCGCTTTCATTGTAAATTTACATTTTTCGTGCATTTTTTTTTTCTTTTTCTGAAGAGTATATTTTTTTAACCTTTGCACAAAGTTATATATCAAGTATTCCTATCAAATACAAATAATTTTCATACAGTTGAAGGACTTCTAGTATTCTTATCTGCTGTGGAATGACCCCCACCCAAGAATGGACTGAGGACTATGTGAGAGCGGTGCTTGCTCTAGACGTCAGTATGGCAACAAACGATTAAGGTTGCATACATTCGTCATCGAACTGTATTTCTTATCTTACGTATGTGCCGACAACCCACGTCCCAACACGATCAAATACTAATGATTCGATAGTTTCAAGTTTCTATCTAATTATTATCATTTGTTTGCACACAGTTATAAAGTTTCAAGTAACCAATAATAAAGTAAAATTGGCGACTACAGTTGAGGGCAACCAAGAAGGCTCTCTTTTCAATAGCTACTACACGGAGGTGTAAAAAAGGACACTGCTCCTTTCCCTGGATTGCTCCACTTTACTCTTGATCCTAACCTTATAACGCTGAATTTTGAGCAAAGAACATCAAATACCATTTTTGAGTCTTTGGTATGACTAGACCTGGGATTGAACCTTAGTCTCTAGGACCATTGGCGGACACTCTACCTACTAGGCCAATGATAATCCTTAGAAAACAATTGTCCTCCACCACCATAGTATGATTTCATAACAAATCTAATTTGGTCGAAAGCTGAACAATTACAGCGACAGATTTGATTTGGTTTTATCTGCTTTCTTTATTTAATTGTATATAACTTCGAGGGTTATTTAATGCCAAATCCATTCTTGTAGAAGAACAGTATTAGTACTATTTAACGTATTGCTGTTGGGATAAGAAGATCCATACCTTTCTCAAAGGTATTATTCTGAAAGTGAATGCAATAGTGCAACTAGAACCCGAATTTACTAACTACGATATGGCAACCAAACTCGTTAACCATTATGTAACAGGGATTACCATCATAGGTTCAAATTATTTTTAATAACTTCCGATTATATGACATTAAGTATTCTTATCGAATATGAATTATTTTAATTTTTGGGGTTAGTTTTATGGCACTTCAACCATGGTAGGTTATCCATATTTACCAACCCCTGCGATCGGGCAGGATATGACACAAGGTCAAATTTTAAGCGGAGTTTCACAGGTTTGAATTCAGAATTTTCCTTCTCCTAGACTAGTTGCCTCACCAAGCTGAAGAACCCAGTCTGCCCTACTATCTACTCATGGAGGGAAAACAATTGGATTCATACCTTCCCCAAGAGTATGCGAAATGCAATCAGCCTCGTCCAGAATTTGAACTCGTGTCACCATGTCCATTTCCTATGACGATAACCATTACACTACGGGCACCTCCATTGTAGGTTATCTAATGCCAAATCCATTTTTATTCATATAAACAGTTCTATTTCAAATAATTCAGTTCAGCATAGGTACAGAATTTAAATGTCAAAAACTGTTCTATTTCAAACAATTCAGCATAGCATAAGTAAACTTTAGTTCTATTTGACTCATAGATAGGGCTATAAGATACTACCACTAAAGTGGACCTGGGGGCGATAGCCATAAAGGGGTATTCCGCATTCCCCAGCATTACTGAAGCCCCATCATCGGATTGTTTAGTGTCATATCAGGATACACATTGGAGGAGTCTTACCCCTTTACAGAGATACAGTCGGTGTATTGTGCAGCCCAAGCCGTTTGGACCTTATATTATTTATTGATTATTAGCGACCGTAACAGGTCTGGCTACTTCAAGTCAGTGTAGCCCTAAAGATGAAAAGCGATTAACCGGTACTCCACTCTTCAGAGCCACAGAACTGAAGTCTCCCTATTAGACTCAGTTTAGTGTTAAGCCCAGGACGCCTCTTTTTCGGAAAGTTCTCACCCGTCTGCAGGGAAGACGTTAGCGTATTCCAAACCCGATGACAGTCTTGGATTACAAAAGATGACTTTATTCTGTAACATTGAAAGCAACTATTGAAGCTAACCTATCCGCTGCAGTTAGGGAACTCGGTGAACACTTCAAAATTAAGTATACGACTGTCCACCGAGAAATGAAAGAGCTTATCAGCAGAGAATCGCCAAGAATGTGTCGATTCTTATACATCACTGCAAACCTGTTTGTTTCAAATATTTTTCTGGGCAGCGTCATTGCCGGAAATGCGAAGGGGATTCTTTACAACATTGTAAAGTTTAGGCGGCAACGGCTTAGCCGTGGTAGAAAGTCTACTCAGTAGCCTAGAGGGGAGGGGGCTTCATTCAAGGAAGATTCTTCTTGGCATATGGTGGTATATGCAAAGAATCGTTTATCACAAGCTATTGTACAATAATAGAGGTGCCCGTGGTGTAATTGTTATCGTCGTAGGAAATGAACACGGCGACACGAGTTCAAATCCTGGACGAAACTGATTGCATTTCACATAGCACTAATACCCTTGGGAAAGGTATGAATCCAATAATTCTCCCTCCAGCTATGGGTAAATAGTAGGACAGACTAGGTTCTTCAGCCTTGGTGAGGCAACTAGTCTAGGAGAAGGAAAACTCTGAATTGAAACCTGTTAAAACTCCGCTTAAAAATTGACCTTGTGTCATATTCTGCCCGAGCGGAGGGGTTGGTAAATAGGATTATACAATAATCAAACAATGACGGCTGAATTTTACTGCCAAACAGCTGAAGTGTTTAAATCAACTTTGAACATAAAAAAAAATTAGAACCTCTTCAGCATCCTTTACTATGGTAATGCACGATCTATTCCATACGAATGGCTAAACATTTCCTTAAAAAAAATCAGCAGGGGAAAATGCTTCATGCATCGTATACCCGGATCTTACTTCTTCCGATTACTATCTATTTGGACGTTCACAAAGATATTTGGATGGATATAAAAAGTGAGTAGATAGAAAATGAGTTAGTCTCTTACTTCAACTTAAAACCTCAAGAGTTTTATATACATGACATCACAAAACATATTGACTGCTAAGATATGGTTATAAAAAAAACAGTCTTTATAATAGTGATCAAATACGTCAACAATAAATCACTATTTTATTTTATTTGACATTGTAAAAAAATCAGACAAAACATTTCATACAGAATATATATATATATATATATATATATATATATATATATAAAAGAGAGAGAGAGAGAGATTGACTATTTTGCTTAAGACAGAGAGAGAGATTCTTGCAGTCCAGGTATCAAAAAGTAATGAAGGAAATTGCAAAGAGACAATAAATAATTATCTTCCTTGGAGAATGGGCATGTCCGTTGAGTTCCTTTGTGGAGTGTCCTATGACAGTTTTAGAAAACCATCCTCGATCTCTTTTGCTTCTGTTCTATGAATAACAGGAAGATGAGTCTCTGGTCTTGTCAGAGTGGTAAAGGCTGTTTTTATTTTTCTCATTTAGTAAGTTTCTTTTTGTTATTTTCATACTCATTGCACATATTGCAATGAGGGGTTGATCCACTCTCCGTAGATCTCAAGAAGTGGAGCCTCACCATCAGGTCCACTCTGGTATCATCCTCAGGATACTCTTTGGTTTGTCAGTGTCTTACTCTCTTGCAAGAGCTACAGTCTGACGAATCTAATCCCTGCAAACGAAGTGAGTATATAACTCTAGCGAGTTTACAAAAACAGATAATACAATTTGTAAATAAAAAACATATTACAAACCGATATCTGAAAGAAGTTAGGTATATAAAAGTTATAACAGAGGAATAGTTTCACACACAAAATATACAACCATAAGATTAGTTTATCGAATTTTGAGTGAGACATCAAAAAGAAGCTAGGAATAGATCCTATATTTAAATGGGAAATAATATTTTTAAAAATGCCAAAAATATAAGACTGTATATAGACATTTCCTCCTATACACGTAGGAAAAGTTAGCTACAGCTTCTTATAATAACCCTAGTGAATTGCTCAATCAGAGATCTGAAACATTTAGTGCTTGCCGGCATAAAATCCTGGCTACTTGACAAATAGAATGTTTTTTTAGGGGTTTTTATGCTAATTTTTATTCTTTCTGGTGGCCGCTTTCATAAAAAAAAATATCGTTTGGGCCAACCTTCTATAGTAGAATCCTGAAGATCTGTTCGGTGAAACCTGGGTGGGTAGTTTCTGACTCTTACGTAGGTTTATATATGGAGAAATGGTAGATTTGTTAAATCCGACGAGATGAGAAAAAATAAGTGGAAAAGTGGATGAACGGAAAGAGTGACAACGGATGCAAGAATGATATTTCGTCTTGATTTCAGAAAGACTTCATCAGGTCCTGATGAAGTCTTTCTGAAATCAAGACGAAATATCATTCTTGCATCCGTTGTCACTCTTTCCGTTCATCCACTTTTCCACTTATTTTTTCTTACACATACACACAGACACACACACACACATAAGAATGTTCAAAAAATTAAAAGCCTCACCAAAAAAGAGCATAGCTGAATATTTTTGTAGCAACACTTCGACATCTTAAAAAAAAAAATCAAACTAGATAAAGATAGAAAAATTTGAATTAGTTTATTCAAAGTCGTGATGTGTTGCTCCAATTTGCTCTTCGTTGTGGAAAAGGCTTAGAACCTTTTGGACAACCCTCGTACAAGAATGCAAATAATACATAGATATAAATTTAGTAAGATAAGAGATGATTTGCTCTCAATTACCTGACGCAACCCGTCTATATTATCTCGTGAATATTGTCGTTAACGATGACTATTCGACGTGTCGGCTAAAACATCGGCGGTGCGACTATCAAACAAACTGTATCATCAATAAAAAGCCGAAGATTGGTTATTTAAAAAAGAAATTCCTCAGCACAAAACAATGTAGCTATTTAAATTAATTTCATGTAATAAACATGAAAATTAAAACGTAATTATTTTTGTACTTGTAGCTTTTGTCTTCAATGTTCTCATATTATCAAGGCTCATCGTTATGAGTGTTCGTGCTAATATGAGAATATTGCAGATAAAATTACAAGTTTGTATGAAAAGTAAACAAATTCTCTCACGGCTGTCTAACTTCTAAGATACGACATTAAGCAGATTTTATTTCTGACCATTATAAAATCTCATTAACACACACACGTGTATATACATTTTTTTCCTAGCAGCGATCAAGGTTCTGCTTCCAAGTAAAGGGTTAGTTGTAGATATTATTTATGTTTAGTTTATACCCAAACACAAAGAAACTAGCAAGAAAGCTAAAGAAAAATAAAGATCATAAACGAATGTTCTGTTGTTTGTATATAAAGATTCTGTGATACAAGCAGAATTGAAACAGTGCTTTTAAAAAACGAATGCATTTCAAAATAATTAAGATATTTTTAGATTCTGAAAAAAGGTGACGATTTGTTTCGTCAGGTCTCTTCAGGGAATTAAAAACCGCAACTGATAAGTTTATATGAGGAATTAGACTTGGGGTAATGACAGTCCAAAAAGCATGGAGTGGGGAAAGAAAAGAGATTTTTAAAAAAGTTAGAGGGAGATAATTTTCCATCTGTTTTCTTTCCCACCTCCATGCTTTTCCGACGGTCACTATATTGGTAAGCCTATAAACTTTTCAGCCAACATTCGTAATGTTTTCGATATTTAGTTTAAGAGCGCCGGTTTAAGTTTTTAAAGTTGGATTTTTTTTTAAATCGTTCTTTTTTTTCCTGGAAAATGCAATAATGATAGGAGTGGGGGGCTACCTAGAATTTGAAAGAAGGTGAATTTGGTTTATTTGTTTTAATGGCATATGAACATTTGTATGTTATTTAATGCCAATGCCTTCTCCTAGAAGAACAGTAGTGGTGCAATTTAACCCATAGCTGGGAGGATAAGGGGGCTCACACATTTCCCAAGGGTATTTGTCTGAAAGTGGACGTAATAGCGCGACTGGAGTTTGAACTCGCTTGCAAGGATTCCCTAGTCCATCGCTTTAACCATTACACCACGGAGACACCCCCTGTCTTGGTGAAGAGCAAACAACTTGGTTTTTCGTTTTTTAAAGGAATCTATTTCGAATTATAAGCCACTTCGCATTTATTTTTCGTAACCCAGGCAGAAATCTTGTTGAAAGGAATTTTTATTACCACTTAATTTCTATCCCTTGGATGTATATTTGACGTTCTATAAAATAGAGGTATGTAAGTCTTTCAAAACAAATTCAACTCCTTTATTCAAGTAGAAGAAATTGATTATCAATAAGGTGGTTTTTGAGATGAGATGTAAGTGGCCTTGAAGCTGCAGTTTTGTGGGGTACTGCTTCCAAGATTTGTTCATCACAGAATGCGGCTTTTTTTCTCTGCCGGCGTTTCGTAAAAGTCCAGGGGTGCATCAGTACAATAGTACTGACATGGTTGTTGCTTGGAAGACCATCCTAGTAAGAGGAATAAGACATGCTGATGAAGCAGAGAAACTCACTAGCGAAGTTCAGTGGGCTGCCACACGAGGACTCGCTAGTGTCCGCCAACCAGCAAAGATTTGTGCGAACACTGGATGCAGTCTAAAAAACAACCAAGAGCGACGAATAGGGACGGAAGGCAGGAGAGAGTTAAGAGAATCCGTGCTGTCAGCAGAACTTAATAATGACCAGTAAGAGCGCCAGTGGTGGATTCAATGAGGGAATCACTGGCCAAAGTCTGACGTTCATCGTCGCTCGCACAAAAAAATGTCGTTATCCGTTGTTGAGTGGGCATGTGTCTATTGCTCGTGCCTGCGCTCCTTGAGCACGAACAGTCTCAAAAGTCATTATGACCAGACAAGTCGATAACGGACGGCTTCAGGGCTGGGAAGGAATGTTACAAAAAAAAATTGTATATATTTACCCAGCTCCTCTGCTCGAGCAGGGTGTAGCACAAGGTCCATTTTAATGCGGAGTTTAACAGGTTTGAATTCAGAGTTTTCCTTCTCCAAGACTGGTTGTCATACCAAGGTCAAAGAGCCCAGTCTTCCCTATTATTTATCCATAGTTAGAGGGAGAATGGTTTAATTCATACCTTTCCCAAGAGTAATAGCCCTATGTGAAATGCACTCTCGGTCAGGATTTGAAATCGGATCATTGTGTCCATTTTCTACAACGATATCTATTGCACCACGAGCATCTCCTAGATTTACAGTACCTGGTGTTCCTAAGCAGTCCCTCGTCTAAGTACTATCTAGTTCGACACTGATTTAACTTTGGTTGTTGGTTGGTTGATTGGGTTTTATGGCCTATAAACTTGTGGGTTATTTAACCCCAAATTTATCTTTATGCAAATATTCAGTTCTATTTCAAATAATTATGTTTAGCATTAGTATGCAGTTTAATGCTCAAAACATTTCTATTTCAAGCTATTCAATTTATTCAAACAGTTTTCATTCAGCTAATTCAGTTGAGTATAAGCCCAGAAGTTCTATATCGAACAATTCAGTTTAGTGTTAGTACAGTTTCAATGTCAAAACGGTTCCATTTCAAACAATTCAGTTTAGCATAAGTTCACAGTTTAATTGTCAAAAACATTTCTGTTTCAAGCTATTAAGTTTAGTCATACCGTTCTAATTCAAACAATTCAGTTAAGCATAAGTATACCGTTAGTTCTATTTAACCCATAGATAGGGCCCTATCAGGTATTACGATTCCGAGTAGACCTGTGAGCAATAGCAATGAAGGGGTGCTCCACATTCCCACTGGAACCTCACCATCAGATATGTTTAGTGTCATATCCAAGACATGCGTTGGGAAGAGGTCTTACCCCTCTGCAGAGGTGCAGTAGGTGTATTCTACAGCCCCAGCCCACTGGGCCATAACTTAGGTGATCAAACGAGAACCAGTGTGCTTGGTATAATTTGATTATAAAAAAAGATAAGTTTGGAGATTATCCTTAAATCGTTTTGTTTTTTTTTGTTTTGTTTTTTTTGTCTTCGCCAGCCCATTGACAGTCATCTAAGTGATCCGATGAAAATATCAATCCATGCATAAATGATCCAGTCATTTATGATTGGTATTATAAAAGTATTGATTTGAAATTATTAGAAAAACACACAGACACACAATCTTTAAATGTGATTAACGCTATTAATCATTACTAGTCAATTCTTATTATCTTTAATAATAGCAATTTGGCATTTTAATGTAATTGCTTTTCTCGATCAGCCGAACAATTATCTTTAATTACATCCAATAATGATCATTTTTCCTGTGATTTATTTTGCTATACTTAGATAGGTTATTTGGTTTAATGGCATATCAACCCTGGTGGGTGATTTAATACCAATGGCCTTGTGAGTAGAGTGTTCGTCAATGATCCGGGAGACCTGGGTTCAATCCCAGGTCGCGTCATACCAAAGACTTTAAAAATGGTATTTGACACCTCCTTGCTTAACACTCGGCAATATAAGGTACGTATCAAGGGTAAAGTGGAGCAATTCTAGGAAAGGAGTAGCGCCCTCCCCCTACTCCTCTGTGTTGTAGCTATTGAAAAGGGAGCCTTCTGGTTGCCCTCGACTAAGGTCGTCAACTTTACTTACTTTATTTTTTGTTTGCAATATATATATATATATATATATATATATATATATATATATATATATTGCCCAATCGTCAAGGCTGTAGAATACACCGATTGTCCTAGATATGACACTAAAACTGAATATCCTAGATATGACACTAAAAAATCTGATGGTGATGTTCCAGAATTGCTGGTGCTCTGGAGAATGCAGAGTACCCCTTCATTACTATCACTCCCAGGTCCACTCTGATCTCGGAGTGTTAGCTCTTGATAGGGTCCTATCTTTAGGTCAAATAGAACCGTGTACTTATACTAAATAGATGAAAGCTTTACTCTGAGTCAAAGTGGACCTGAGAGTAATGGCAACGAAATGCTGGCTTGGAAAGGCTTATCAAACAGCATGTTAATACCTTATGGGTTTTTTAAGTCCGAAATTTGATTTGTTTTTAAATGTTTGATGATAATAGTAAATATATTTTCAAAGTTTCATTGCAAATTTTTTTGTAATCTCACTTTTATTATTGGTCTATAATAATAGTTATTTGCATAGTTATATATGAAGTGTTCCTATCAAGTCGAGGGGTGACCGACCCGAAGGCTTCCTTTTCAATAGCTACTACACCGAGATGTAGGGAAGGACGCTTTGTACTCATTCATATTTTCTCACTTAATTTTTTGTTTGCATACAATTATATAGTTCAACCTATGTAAGCCTCGACGAGGCTGTTAGCATTTCCCATAGCACTAATACCCTTGAGAAAGATATGAATCCAACTATTCTCTCTCCAGCGATGGGAAAATAGTAGAGCGGGCTTGGCTCTTTAACCTTGGTATGGCAACCAGTCTTGGAGAAGGAAAAATCTGAATTCAAACCTTGTACTGGAGCCTCGCCAAAAGATGTAGGTGAGCGTCATACCTAGGACGCTCCCTTTTGTGTGTGAGATGTATTACTCCCCTGTAGGGCATATAGTCAGCATATTCGATGTCCTGCTAATAAGATCGGATCTCAATAAGAATTAAATGGTGACGTTGTTGTATTCATTTTTTTTTAATTATCCATTTCTTTTTTTATTTATCATATTTACCCAACCCCTCCGCTCGGGCAGGATATGACACAAGGTCAATTTTTAAGCGGAGTTTAACAGGTTTGAATTCAGAGTTTTCCTTCTCCTAGACTAGTTGCCCCACCAAGGCTGAAGAACCTAGTCTGCCCTACTATTTATCCATAATTGGAGGGAGGATAATTGGATTCATACCTTTCCCAAGGGTATTAGTGCTATGTGAAATGCAATCAGTCTCGTCCAGGATTTGAACTCGTGTCACCGTGTCCAATTCCTACGACGATAACCATTACACCACGGGCACCTTCTTTTTTTATTTATTGAGAACATCTTTTAAATTCTCAATTTAAAAATCCGTACTCCACTCCTACTCCCACCACAAAAAAAAATTGAAAAAACAAAAAACAATCATTATTAATCAATACAATTGAATGTAGAGAGCGAAGTGCTATAGATCAGATACGTTACCTTTACGTTTTTGGGTTACTTAAGAGCTGCTTCTTTATGTCTGTATATAGGTTACGAAAGAAAACCAAGAATATTGATCTCCGAATTAACCACAGAATTAATCTTAAGCTTAGATGTATGCTCAACCGTTTTAAAAAAGAAAAACATTTTCGGATTAAACAATGCGGCGAATCTCAATTAACGTCAGGCACAGAGTTTTGAAGGAGGCGGTTTTCAATTGGAATATGATAATTGAAAACAGTTTAATGTTGATAAAAGCAAAAGAAAAACCTGTTTTCCAGCTTTAGAATGTAAATTAGATATTAACTAGTAACCATTTACTTGCACTCAGTTACAAGGTATCAAGGCAGAATAGAACTTAAGGTCAATTTTTAAGTCTATTTGAGTTCAAGGTTTTCCTTCTCCTATACTGGTTGGAGGTTCCCGTGGTGTAATGCTTATTGTCGCAGGATATGGACACGGCGATACGAGTTCAAATCATGGACGCGGTTGATTGCATTTCACATAGCACTAATACCCTTGGGAAAGGTATGAATCCAATTATTCTCCCTCCAGCTATGGGTAAATAGTAGGGCAGACTGGGTTCTTCAGCCTTGGTGAGGCAACTAGTCTAGGAGAAGGAAAACTCTGAATTCAAACCTGTTAAACTCCGCTTAAAAATCGCCCTTGTGTCATATCCTCCCCGAGCGGAGGGGTTGGTAAATATGATACTGGTTGCCTAAGCAAGGATGACGAAACCAGTCTACCCTACAATTTACTCATAAATAGCCGGAGAAACAGATTCATGCCTTTTCCAAGGTCTTTAACGTGAAGTCAAATGCATATAGCAGAGAAGTAGACAGTGTATTCTACAGCCCCAGCCGACTTGGCAAAAAACTTGATGAATAGGTGGACATTGCTTGAGAGCTGAAAAAAAAATACAGTATTTAAAATTGACAGTAATACCCGAGTTAAAACTCTGCATTCCCCAAAGCTACAGCATTACTGGAGCCTCACCATCTGTTTTTTTTTAATGTCATATATAGGACACTCGTTGAGGGAGGTCTTAACTCTCTGAAAAGGTGCAGTCGGTGTATTCTACAGCCCAAGCCGAATGGGCTTGATATGAAAGCATGCTATAGTATAAACGTGTGCAAAAACAAACAAACAAACAAAAAAAAAAAAACTCTTGAAAAAACCTACGCAATTCCCTAACCTTTAGACCTAAGATAACCCTAAGATGGATTGACATGCCGTTAAAATCGATCAATAAATCAATCAGCTCTCTCTCGCTCTCTTCTTTATATGCATCACTTCGTCTTCTTTCAAATTCACTTCAACGGGAAAAATAAATGCAATTAACCTTTTTGTCCTTTCAGGCTTCCGTACTTTAAAATTATGGCTTGCAGTGATGGTATTGCATGAAAACGACCCCAACATGTTTCCCCTAATTTGTAAAGCTTAAATAGGTAAAGCTTGAATTAAAGATTTGTTTAATTACTAGTCAAATCATTGAATGAAGTAATTATTACATCTGATAATTAGTCTACATCCAGCTTCAACTCTAATATTGCAAGCCATGCCACACTTATGACTAAGTTTTCACTTAGAAATATCTATCTGATGAGTCTTACAAGTTAGGCATTATATAACCACCAGTCACAGGTTATCACACACACACACTATATATATATATATATGATAGTGTCGAATATTCTTATCATTCCTATCGTCTCAAAAAACCGATAAGATTTCTGTATGTATTTACCAACCCCCAACGCCACGGATAAGATGTTTGTTTGGGTTTTATGGCATATCAAACTTTGTAGGTTATTTAATGCCAAATCCATTTCTATACAAATAGACAGTTCTATTTCAAACAATTCAGTTTAGCATAAGTACACAGTTTAATTGTCAAAAACATTTTTATTTCAAGCTAGTCAGTTTAGTCAAAAACTTAATTAAAACAATTTAGTTTAGTATAGTTTTTGTTTACGCAGATGAATGTCAAAATAGTTCTATTTCGAACCATTCAGTTTAGCGTAAGACTATTTCAATGTCAAAAACAATTGTATTGCAAACAATTTAGTTTAGCATGAGTACGCAGTTTAGTTCTATTTAACTCACAAATAGGACCCTATTAGGTGCTGCCACTCCTGGTCAGAGTAGACCTGGGAGCGATGGTATAAAGGGGTACTTCGCATTCCCCCAAACTCCAGCATTACTGAAGCCTCACCATGGGATTGTTTAGTGTCATTTCCTGGACACAAGTTTGGGTGGGGGGTCTTACCGCTCTGCAGAGGTGTAGTCGGTGTATTCTACTGCACCAACCGACTAGGCAAGGACAATATGTGACTTAAAGTCAATTTTTAAAGCGGGTTAATTGACTGATCTTAACATCAAACCATACCGTAAAGGGTTATTTTTTGCCATAAAGTTGTACCTTCATAGCATTGAGCATTTGGAGTAGTTGCTTTCAATTCATGCGGGACCCAAACACTCACAAAGTTAATTTTTCAGCAGAGTAATTCATTGTTTTCCTTCTTCTACAGTAGTTGTCTATAAAAGTCTAAGGAGCCTAGTCTGCCCTACTATTTACCAATAATTGAGTGAAGAGGAACAAATGAAGTCATGCCTAACTCTACAAAGTCAGCAGATATTTCAGGGGGTAAAACGAAGCATTACTCCAGCTTCGGCGGTACATATACTAAAATTGGAACGATACAGAGAAGATTAGCATGGCCCCCGCGCTGTATTTATCCTACGTCCCACCAACGTACGAATATGGCACAAGGCCGTTTTTAAGGTGGGTCCTGTCGCAGGGCCGTAGCCCAACGCGATAGGCAGTTCCAAAAATGCCTCGGACCCCGTCGGCATTCCCCTTTTCGGGGCGCCTCAGGCGCCGGGCGATAAACCCAACCCCTCCGAAGAGGGTTAAAGCCTGGGGGGACTGCCCCCTGAGGCCAGAGGTGATGTATCCAGTGTTGGAACACACCCGACCGAACCGTGCAGCACGCAACCACAGCCGGTCGAGAGCGCCTCACCACAGGACACAAAAGAACGCTACCCAGGATAAAAGCCGGGTGGCCCCCGCGCTGCCACTCTTTATATCTCAAAAACTGGCGCCTCCCTGTCTGATACTGTTTAGTGTCATGCCCAGAACACGACTACTTTATGGCCTTAACTCACAGTAGTGGACGCAGCCAGCATATTTTAAGCCCTGATAAACAGAGCGGAAGTTTTTTTTTTGAAGGATTTCAGTCGACCGATACTCTTGCATTTCGTCTTCCCTGACCAGCTCAAATACCGTAAATAATCCAATCTTTTTTTGCAGGTACTATGTTTGTTTATTTATACAACAGGAATAAATTAACGAAAGAATAAAGTATTCACATCTTAAGATACAATCTGAAATGCTCAAACCACAGGAACACCGTACCTTGGCCACCATTTTTCTACCGTCTATAAAAATGACAACAATTCTTTTCTTTTCAAATTATGATTCCTAAGATATGTATTTCTTATTTTATAATAAGATTTTTTTTTTAAATTAAGAAAAAAATGCAGTGGTTTTGTTTTCACGTGATGCTCGCTAGAGAAAAGACTGCATGTGACTGAATCTGGTGAAGAAAGGGTCAACTGTCTTAGAGGAGAAAAGAAGAAAAAAATAACAAAAAAAAACTAACATTCTTCAGTTGCATTAATACACTACGAAGAAAAATCGATAGTATTTCTAAACTGAAGAAATCAGAGCTTCGGGAAAGTAATCGATAGTCAGGAAGAAGAACGAAAGAGTAAAAAGGATGAAAAATGGAAACGGAGATTTTTTTTAAAAAATCGAAGAACGAAAGAAGAAAAATAAAGGAGACAAGAAGACTTTGGGGGAAAATGTGAGAAAATAAAAAAAGAAATTAAAGAAAAAAGAAATTTGGTAAATAGGGCAATAAAGAAAGAATGAAAGAAAGGAAGGAAGGAAGAAAAGATAGATTGAAAAAAAATGGGGGAGGGATTGGAAGGAAAGAAAATCGATTGGAGAAAGAAAGAGTGGATCAGAAGGGTGTATTGAAAGGAAAGAAAGATGGATTTGAAAAAGGAAGGAAGGATTAAAAGAGGAAAAATATGGATTGAAGAAAGAAAGGAAGCTGATTTGTAAAAGGGGAGAAGCTGGATTGAAAAAAAAAGAGATTGATAGAAGAAAATAAGAAAGGAAGTTGACTTGAAAAAGGATGGATTGAAGAAAGAAAAAGATGAAAAGAAAGATGAAAAAAGAAAGGAAGCTGAATTGAAGAAAGAAAGATGGAATGAAAGAGAGAGAGAGATAGATTGAAGAAAGGAAGGAAAGAAATCGCTTGGAAAAGGAAAGATGGATTGAAAAAAAGAAAGGAAAGAGGATGAATTTAAAAAGGGAAAAAAAAAGACTGACAGAAGAACGAATGATGGCTTGACGATAAGAAGGACATGTGGATTGAGGATAGGTTTGAAATATGGATTGAAGAAAGAAGAGAAAGACGGATTGAGAAAAAGAAAGAAAGATGGATTGAAGAAAAGAAAGAAAGACGGATTGAAGAAAAGAAAGAAAGACGGATTGAAGAAAAGAAAGAAAGACGGATTGAAGAAAAGAAAGAAAGACGGATTGAAGAAAAGAAAGAAAGACGGATTGAAGAAAAGAAAGAAAGACGGATTGAGAAAAAGAAAGAAAGATGGATTGAAGAAAAGAAAGAAAGACGGATTGAAGAAAAGAAAGAAAGATGGATTGAGAAAAAGAAAGAAAGATGGATTGAAGAAAAGAAAGAAAGACGGATTGAAGAAAAGAAAGAAAGATGGATTGAGAAAAAGAAAGAAAGATGGATTGAAGAAAAGAAAGAAAGACGGATTGAAGAAAAGAAAGAAAGACGGATTGAAGAAAAGAAAGAAAGATGGATTGAAGAAAAGAAAGAAAGACGGATTGAAGAAAAGAAAGAAAGACGGATTGAAGAAAAGAAAGAAAGATGGATTGAAGAAGACTGATTAAAGAAAGAAAAGAAAGACGGATTGAAGAAAAGAAAGAAAGACGGATTGAAGAAAAGAAAGAAAGACGGATTGAAGAAAAGAAAGAAAGATGGATTGAAGAAGACTGATTAAAGAAAGAAAAGAAAGACGGATTGAAGAAAAGAAAGAAAGATGGATTGAAGAAGACTGATTAAAGAAAGAAAAGAAAGACGGATTGAAGAAAAGAAAGAAAGATGGATTGAAGAAGACTGATTAAAGAAAGAAAAGAAAGACGGATTGAAGAAAAGAAAGAAAGATGGATTGAAGAAAAGAAAGAAAGACGGATTGAAGAAAGAAGAGAAAGACGGATTGAGAAAAAGAAAGAAAGACGGATTGAAGAAAAGAAAGAAAGACGGATTGAAGAAAAGAAAGAAAGATGGATTGAAGAAAAGAAAGAAAGACGGATTGAAGAAAAGAAAGAAAGACGGATTGAAGAAAAGAAAGAAAGACGGATTGAAGAAAAGAAAGAAAGACGGATTGAAGAAAAGAAAGAAAGATGGATTGAAGAAAAGAAAGAAAGATGGATTGAAGAAGACTGATTAAAGAAAGAAAAGAAAGACGGATTGAAGAAAAGAAAGAAAGATGGATTGAAGAAAAGAAAGAAAGATGGATTGAAGAAAAGAAAGAAAGACGGATTGAAGAAAAGAAAGAAAGACGGATTGAAGAAAAGAAAGAAAGATGGATTGAAGAAGACTGATTAAAGAAAGAAAAGAAAGACGGATTGAAGAAAAGAAAGAAAGATGGATTGAAGAAGACTGATTAAAGAAAGAAAAGAAAGACGGATTGAGAAAAAGAAAGAAAGACGGATTGAAGAAAAGAAAGAAAGACGGATTGAAGAAAAGAAAGAAAGACGGATTGAAGAAAAGAAAGAAAGACGGATTGAAGAAAAGAAAGAAAGACGGATTGAAGAAAGAAGAGAAAGACGGATTGAGAAAAAGAAAGAAAGACGGATTGAAGAAAAGAAAGAAAGACGGATTGAAGAAAAGAAAGAAAGACGGATTGAAGAAAAGAAAGAAAGACGGATTGAAGAAAAGAAAGAAAGACGGATTGAAGAAAAGAAAGAAAGATGGATTGAAGAAAAGAAAGAAAGACGGATTGAAGAAAAGAAAGAAAGACGGATTGAAGAAAAGAAAGAAAGACGGATTGAAGAAAGAAGAGAAAGACGGATTAAAGAAAGAAGAGAAAGACGGATTGAAAAAAAGACAGAAAGATGGATTGAAGAAAGGAAGAAACGAACGCAAGCAATGAACGAATGAAAAGTAACGAAGGAAAAGAAAGAAAATAAAGAATAACGATTTGAATAGAGAAAAAAACAAACAAACAAATCAAGACAGCCTGGAATTGTTGAGTAGCAGGAAAAAAAAAACGTTGGTGAAGGTGGGGGGCGGAGTCTATTATAGATGGATTCAGGTTAAGACATTGTCGGAGAAAGGCAGCAGCTTCAACACAGACAATTGAAACAAATTGTTTTCACGGAACCTCTTTCAAATCTTTGACTGTCATTTGTTAAAGTGATTACGGTTTTATTGACATCAACTACAGACTGCCTCGCTCGCAAGCATGATCGCAGACAACCAACTCAAAATGAAAAAAAACAAAAAAAAAAACCCCAAAAAAACTGTGGGTTCAGTGCAACCGTAGCAGTTCAAGCAGACTAGTCTGGGCCACAAACAAGATACGTTTTACGGGCAAAGAAAAACAAACAAGCAAATATACAGTATTCGACGCAAAAAAAAAAAAAAAAAAAAAAAAAAAAAAATCAAATCTAAACGAAACAAAACAAAAAAGAAAACAAAAAAAATGATACATTACCAGAAATTTTAATGAAACTTCAATAGCTTAGACACACAAAGGAAGTGATTATTTTCCTTGATAATGTATTTACTCATCGCCTACGCCACATGCAGAAGGTGACATTAGGTCAGTTTTTCTTTTTTAAATCAAGTTTTACTTTTTCAAGACCTGCAACCATTCCAAGGTTAAAGAGTTCAGTTCGCCCTACTATTTACCCATAGCTGGAGGGAGAATAATTGGATGATTACCTTTACCAAAGATTTACAACGTGATTGAGTCATTTTAACAGCATATCAATCCGTCTATGGTTATTTTATATTGAGAGGTTTGGAAATTCTGTTCTCTGTGCGTTCATATTCACATTTTTCTTGAGTTATTTCTTATTAAATCGGGTTATTTTTAAACAGATCTATTGGAGTGGTTTGATTTGTTTTAGTTTTATGGCATATCAACCGTTGTAGGTTATTTAATGTCAAATCTATTTTTAAACATAAACCGTTCTATTTTAAACAATTCAGTTTAGCATAAGTACACAGTTTAGTTCTTTTCGACCCATTGATAGGACCCTATCAGGTGCTACTACTCTGGGCCAGAGCCGACCAGGGAGCGATGGCACTCTGCATTTCCCAAAGCTCCAGCTTTCCTCGAGCTTCACCATTAGATTGCATAGTGTCATAACCAGGACACTCGTACGGAAGTCTTACCCCTCTGCATAGATGCAGTCGGTATATTCTACAGACCCAGACGACTGCGCCAAGATTTATTCGACTGATAGGACTCTAACGTGTGTTATGACTACGGCTCAAAGAGGACCTGGGAGTAATGACAATAGAGTACTCCACACTCCCCAGAACAAAAGCTTAGTCATAAGATGCAATTTAGTGACATACTAGGGATACCCATTTTTGGGGAAGGCATTGTCTTGCACTTCCGCCGGAAATACAGACAGTGTATTCTAACCCCCATCGACTCGCTGATTTTAGGCTTGAGTAAATAACAACTCTACCAGTTTTTCCTTCTTAAAATCTGTTTTTCCTTTGTTGCATAAACGTGATTGGTTTTAGGATACAGCGTTCAAAATTCTTTACCACTTTAAATTCCGTTTTTGGTTTCTTTTGAGTAAATGTCGACATGAACATGATTAGTATTTGGTACTTATCCAAATTCCAGAGTTAAATCGAAATAAAGAAAGACACTCGTTCTGAATATGTCTAAATTCAATAAAGATATAATTTTAAAGAAACAAAAGCAATTTCTAATGTTGTTTCATGTTCCCGACATCTGCACAGTATTCAATTTATTAAATGAATTTCAATACCGCAGTGATATCTACTCAATTGAGCAGAGATGAAATAGAGAAATTCGCGTGTCTTGATGTAATATCCGACTCTAAACACTTTATATGTATATAACACACACAATATTATATATATATATATATATATATATATATATATATATATATATATATATATATATATATATATATATATGTGTGTGTGTGTGTGTGTGTAAAGCTGGATAAAACAAACACAAAACTCAAATTTAGAAGTGTGATATTTCGCTCGACATAATTTCATCTCCACGAACTTCTTCATCCTGAAGAAATTCGTGTTTGTTTTTATATATATTTGATAGCATGGATGGTTATCTGCGATCACTGGTTTCATGCCGTCTTTTTAAGACAATCATCAGGTATTTTATTTATATAAAAATATATTATATTAATAAAATGTTATAAATACACACACATATATATATTTCCTTATTATTATTATTAAGTATCTTATATATATAATTATTATTATTATTATTATAAGTATCATATTATTATTATATTATATATATATATATATATATATATATATATATATATATACACAATTGTCAGTGGTCTCATCTGCCCTACATTACAAGTGATTAAAATAAAAGAATTATCTAGTACGGATAAACTAACATTTATTTATTAGCACAATCTCGATAAGCTTTTTTTTTTATTGTTTTTTGTAATTGCTTTACCTCTTGCAAATGACCTGCTGAGCCGAACAAGTGAACAAACGTCCGTGTGCCAAGAAAAAAAAAGTGATAGAAAGCAGTGAAAACTTGATTTGATCTTCTAGTGATTGCAACGAATTCGATATATTTCTCTCTATATAGACTCAATGCCAGCGTTCAAGGGTTTTTTTTTCTTCTTTCAGTGGGTCGACCTTCATATTCTATAGTCTTACTTTTACTAGAAATCGATGTGAGATTGGTAATAAGCATTTAAAAAAAAAAAAAAAAAAAATCAAATGGAAATCACATCCACAGAAGAAAAAAAAAAAAAAAAAAAAAGAAAGCACAAAACAAAACAAAAAAATGCAGAGATGTTTTACATTGAGGTATTTATCTGGTGTTGATGAGAGTACGAAGACGCAACCCAAGATGGCGGCTTAGAAAAGTAAACTAAAACAGATCTAGCGAGAAAGGCATGAAGGGAATTTTTTTAAAACATTAATGAAGTAAGTAGAAACGAAGAAAAGAAAAAGAAAATAGAATTTATTGAATAAAAGTCAAAGAAATATCGAATCAGGAAAGGAAAGGGTTGCAAATATGAAAGATTTAAAAAAAAAAAAAAAAAAAAAAAAGAGAGAGAGATCAGAAACATAATTCCAAGACAGAAAAAAAAATCGAAGCTGCCACTTTACAGGCTCCGGAATAATGATCTTTTGGGTTTGGAATCAAAAAAAGGGCCAACAAGGGTCCTATTCAAAATTCAATTTTTCTACAAGAACAATATTTGCATTTTGTTTTGAAAAAATTAATACTGATTTATAAGGAGGACCATTTCGAAGAAAATTAACGTTATATTCCTTTTTGCTGTCTTGGGAAATTATGTTTTTGTCTCGATACTTTTTCAACAGAGTTCGTTTGTTTGATTCGGTGTAATATAGTAGATTTAGAAGATCTGTTACTGACTGGAAGTATATGTAATTCAAATAAGATCGAACCGTTAAACAGGTGGGAAAATACCGTAGTATGTCACTTGTGGGGAGCGACAGACGGTGATCCCAGGGATGATTTGTATTTATAACTGTGACTGGAATAAGAAGTCATGTGATCAAATGACCCCTAGGAAAATAGTTTGAATATTTCGATGGTTTATCGACATCGACTGGCATACACATGTTATAACCGGTGTGCATCCATTTAAACGCTCTCTGATGTACAAAGATGCAATGTATAGAAGAGATAAAATATTAAAAATGTGCAGAAAAGGGGATTGTTGTTTTTTTCTTAGCAAAAGAAGTCTGAAAATTCATAGTATGGGACCATAGCAAAAAGAAAGAAGATGGGCCGCAAAGAGGACCTTTAGCCATCGTCGGAAAACAGCACGAGACTGTTTGCATTTCACATAGCACTAATACCCTTGGGAAAGGTATGAATCCAATTACTCCCCCTCCAGCTATGGGTAAATTGTAGGGCAGACTGGGTTCTTCAGCCTTAGTGAGGCAACTAGTCTAGGAGAAGGAAAACTGAATTCAAACCTGTTAAACTCCGCTTCAAAAATTGACCTTGTGTCATATCCTGCCCGAGCGGAGGGGGTGGTAAATATGATCGTCAGAAAACAGCAGAAGACTGTGCATATATACATATATAGACACGCACTTATATATATATATATGTATATATATATATATATATACATATACACGTTCATCAATAATCGGTATCGTGAACAACACAATAGGTGGCGTTGGTATGCTTATCGAACAACAAGCCCTAAAATTACTAAATAACATTAAGAAAATACGACTGAGGATGGTGGTAGCTACGTTTAATGGCATCCCCAACAGAACAATCATCTCATGCTACAGCCCAACCAATGTTAGTGAAGGAACAGACCTCATTGCCTTCTGTAACGAGCTATCCTCCCTTACTCGTAGCATCCCGAAGAACAACGTTTTCCTCATCGGTGGAGACATGAATGCCCAAATAGGTAAAAACGCAAGCCACAAATTCAGCCTACACAATTCGTCAAACAGAATGGAGAAAATCTAACAGATTTTCACTTGAGAATAGATTAACATATCTCAACACTAAACTTCAGAAAAGAAAGGGAAAACTATGGACCTACACCTACGCAAATAGTGCTGAAGCACAGATAAACTACATCCTCATTAATAAGAAATGGAAGAATAGCGTACTGAATTGTGAGGCATATTCCTCTTTTGAGGGTGTGTCCTCCGATCACCGAACTGTCCTGGCAAAGATACGACTGAGCCTACGAAAGAATACGACCCGAACAACAACAGCCGTACACTATGACTGGTCCCTGCTTAACAACAGGGATATTAGAGATAAATATACGTTAACACTAAAAAACAAATATGATGCACTACAGGAGATATCAGATACACCTACTCCGAATGACGAATATGAAAACTTCGTCTATGCCCACTTAGAAGCAGTGGCAAAATGGATACAAACTAAACAAAGAGCTAAACCTAGAGTCCCATGGGAGACATTAGCAGAAGTAAAAATCGCTTCCCTACGCAATAGGAGAAACCCAGCCAATATCAATGCTCAGAAACTTAAGGCACAAAATTAACTAACTAATGTATACCTATAAGAACAAACAGAATACATACAAAACCAGATCAATAAGATAGGAGACTCGGTTGAAGGTAGACAATCAAGGATAACATGGCAGACGATAAACGAAGTGAGCAGAAGGAAGAGTATCGCTAAACTAAAAGCTACCAACCAAGAAGAACGAAAACACCTGTGGAAACAACATTTCGAAAACTTATTCGGAAAATCTCCGAAGGTTACAGACGATCAAATCACAAAAATTATTTGTAATCAACTAGATATCAAACTAGGACAGTTTACGCATGAAGAATTCGAGTACGTAATAAGAAAAATCAAAAACAGAAAAGCACCAGTGTTTGGTGAAATACGCCTAGAAGTATTGAAGATAAGGGAATTCGACGACATACTGCTCAGACACTGAAATGCCGTATATTGCCCAAACTCAATAGGCAGATGGACAAAGGGCTGCATCCTCCCTTTCCCCAAGAAGTGTGACCTTGGAGTTGCCAAGAACTACCCTTATATCCATAGTGGCTAAGATCTATAATGCCATCATAAAACACAAAATTAAGAAAATAGGAAGAACCAAAATGGCTTTCGGAGAAATCGATCCTCGACATCACAAATTTTGACTAATCGTCGAATTCTAGAAGGTGTACGTGCAAAAAAAAAAAAAAAAAAAAAAAAAAAAAAAAAAAACTAGCGGCTACAATATTATTCGTCATTTAACTCCATACACCGAGGGAAGATGGAGCAAATACTTCTCGCCTCCGACTTCTCCAAAGAAACCGTCGCAGCCATAATGATGCTATATAAAAACACAAAAGTGAAAGTCCGCTCACCGGATGGATACACAGACTACTTCGTCATTGTAGCAAGTGTACTGTATGGAGATTCATTAGCCCCATACCTGTTTATCATCTGCCTAGATTACGTGCTTAGAACGTCTATAGATTCAATGAAGGAAAACGGTTTTAAACTGGCAAAGGAAAGCAGCAGAAGATACCCCGCACAAACTATTACGGACGTGGACTACGCCAAATCCCTGCTACATAGCCTGGAATGAGCAACAGGTCATATAGGCCTTCATATCAACGCAAACAAAACAGAATACATGTGCTTTAATAAAAAAGGCGACATCTCCACACTAAAGATTAGACTTCCGAAACTAGTGGACAAGTTCACCTACTTCGGAAGCAGCGTCTCATCAACCTAGAAAGACATCAACAGCTATCGATAAGCTATCAGTCAGACCTGGCCTATAAAACAAAACGCAGTTTTTTTTCCAAGCAGCGATCGTGTCGATACTGCAATATCGATGCACTACTTGGATGCGAAAAAAAAAACGTATGGAGAAAAAGCTTGACGGCAATTGCACAAGAATGAAGCGAACTATATTGAACTAGTCCTGAAGGCAACACCCTACAAAGCAGCAGGTACACGGTTACCTACCACTTATTAAAACTACATCCTCATAAATAAGAAATGGAAGTTTACGAATCAGGTAGGCTACTATAGATGCAGAAACAATCGACTCAAAATCGTTGTATCTTGCCTAATTGTTATGAATAGTATAAACTACGCATGAAATAGGGGAACCTATTCACAGGCCTACACATTTATCATTGAAATTGCAAAATAATGGTTGGATCCGACCAAATTATTATTAGGAATACCACTAATTCACAACAAGAAAATTACTTTAAAGTTTAGTGAAATCAATTGTATGTAAGTGTTGATAAGCAAGAATTAATTTGGCTTGTAACTTATATGAAAGAATTCGTATAAGAATTAATTAAGAATTTTTTTCCACAGTAGACAAAAGCAATCTATACCGGCCATTGTTAAAATTAGATTGACATATATATGGCTACCCATTCCATATTAACTTACCTACCTCTCCCTCCCCCACCGGGTAGAGTGAGACACAAGGACAATTTTTAAGTGAAGTAAATCTGGTTAATTCTAATTAGTGGTAGCCTTTTTTTCTTTCCTTTTTCTTTTCTTTTTGGGCTATCTTTTCTTCGACAGGTGATCTCGTATTTCTTCCTTTTCATTTTGTTCTGCAACCGTTTTTCTTCTCTTTTCTTCAACGCGTGTTTTGAATTCAGAGTTTTCTTTCTTCTAGACTGGTTGCCTAAACAAGGCTAAATAATCCAGTCTGTCCTACTCCGAGATGTTTCATTATTGTTAAAACAAAGTCGTGGCCTCACAAATCTTCCTCATTGACTCAATTCTTTTTTTCAAATTATCGCTGGAAGATAGCATTTTGATATATTTAATTAAATATAGCAAAAGCATGTCTTGGACGATGGAGCAGAAGCTCTTGTGTAAAGAGATATTACGAATTTTTAAAATTGTTCAAGCAAGATACAGAAACAAGTTCAATTTCAACACATTTCTTGACAGGTGTCAGATTTTCAAATTGGTAAAAAAGTTTGAAGTTTACGGCTCTTGTAAAAATTGTCGGACAATGGTTTCCTAAACCTCTGGACCTCCAATAACAAATCCTTTCACAATATGCATGCTTTATCAATAACTTTGTATGCCGCATTCACTGGTGCCTTCAACTGAACGGCGGACATCTGGAACATATACTCAAGGTTCTGTCTTTTATAGTCTTTGATTTGTTTGGTTTGGTTTCTTTGTTTAATGGCTTATCAACTTTGTAGGTTATTTAATGCCAAAGCCAAAGGTTCTGTCTTTTACAGTCTTTTATTTATGCCCGATCATTTTCTTTCAAAAATTGTTAAACGCCTTGTGAAACTCATTGCTAGTGTCACGAATGAATCACCTGACAGGGTGAAGGAAGGAGAAAGAGGCCGAATTATTGGCCAGAACCCTAAAGCGGAAGTAGCAGTTTTTTTCGTCAGCGGAAATAGGGATAAAGAATATCAGTTAAGTGGACGGAGGTCGCCATGAACAGACAGGCGAATCTCATGCCAAACTCCGGGTGAAGAAGTGACATAGACCTCTTGGACAAGATGACAGACGCATTTAAGCCAAGCTATATAAAATCCCGCTAGCCTGTAAAAGAGAAAATACCCTCTGAAGGAACCTGTCAAAAAGCTAAGTAAACATTAAGACTGTTTCTCCCTCCACCCTTCCTAAGTACTGCAATTAAATACACACACTCTCTCTCTCTCTCTCTCAATTTGAAGAAGGAAGAAAAGAAAAGAATAAGGAAAAAAGACATTTGTATATTTGATATTATCCGCTGATAATATAGCCGACACGTTAAATATGTGTGTCCGCATGTATTAAAAACCTTGTTATATTTTATATCTCTCCTCGTGTCGAAATTTATTCATTGTGTTGTCTGCCTATCAAGTTTTCTATTGCATGTTCCTTTTCAGCTTCATTCGCCTCAATCTATTCTCGCTAAATGTCTTATTCGCCTTTAAAAATATTTCACGGGAAACTGGAATTGTCGACTACGATAAATAGTATTATTATATCTATACCTAGAGGCCCATATCTTCCATTATCCTTGGGGTCGGAAGAAGTAGTGGTCTGGTGTGTGTAACGTGAAATCTGGAAACCCCTTGCCAGCGGCGGTCAGTCTAGCTCCAAAATAACCCCAACATAATCTGCCAGTTTCTCTACGCCTTAAAAGGGAATCTTAACTGGAACTTATTCTACGAGGGATCAAATGCCAGGCTGTCCCGTCTGCACACGTGCGAAAAATAAACTCCCGTCTAGGGATAAATATTTAAGGCTGCGTCACACAAGAGAATAAATAGATACATGAATTATACTAAAGGGCATGTGCGTGAAGTGAAAGAAAGCCTCGTTCCGGATTTGAATTCCAATCACAGATTCCATTTTCTACGACTATAATCGTTACGCTGATAACGCCTGACATTCGGTATTGTCTAAGGAAGAAATAGGGTAATTATTTTTAAAGCAGTATAACATGAGGTTAGATAAAAAAATAAAAAAAATTCATAATAATTGTAATTCATAGTTATGTAAAAACATTAAGCTTATAAGTCCCCAAAATTCACTCTGAACTGTCTAGCAGGACACATAGCGTAATAGTTATCAATCATATGAAGGTGACCGTGGTGTAATGGTTATCGTCGTAAGAAATGAGCACGGCGACTCGAGTTCAAATCCTGGACGAGAATGATTGCATTTCACATAGCACTAATACCCTTGGGAAAGGTATGAATCCAATAATTCTCCCTCCAGCTATGGGTAAATAGTAGGACAGACTGAGTTCTTCAGCCTTGGTGAGGCAACTAGTCTAGGAGAAGGAAAACTCTGAATTGAAACCTGTTAAACTCCGCTTAAAAAATTGACCTTGTGTCATATCCTGCCCGAGCGGGGGGGGTAAATAGGATCAATCATATGAAGTTTGCAGGTTCAATCCTGACTGCAGGCAAGTGACAATACAAGGATACTTAACACTTGTACCTGATTATGGTTAACGGAATCGGAGCAAGCGACTCCCGTGGGTTAAATAAAAGATGTGATTCTATATTCCGTGTAGACTCCCGAGCTCGACAAGAAACACTTGAAGAAGGATGGAGGATACATCAGGTGAAACAGTGTGAATATAACAAAAATGATTGTCCGAAAACCATGATTGGTTGGTTCGGTCTTATGGCATATCAACCTTTGTAGGTTAATTAACGCCAAATCCATTTTTATGCAAACAACTCTATTTCAAACAATTCAGTTTAGCATGAATACACAGTTCAATTGTCAAAAACAGTTCAATTTCAAACAATTCAGTTTAGTATAATTACACATTTTGTTTAGACACAGTTAAATGTTAAAACAGTTTTATTTTAAACATTTCGGTTTAGAGTAAGTTGAGTTTCAATATCAAAAACAGTTCAATTTCAAACAATTCAGGTTAGTGTAAGTACACAGTTTATTTGTCAAAAACATTTCTATTTCAAGCTGTTCAGTTAAGTCAAACAGTTCTAATTCAGACAATTCAGTTTAGCATAAGTATGCAGTTAGTTCTATTTAACCCATTGATAGGACCCTGTCAGGTGCTACCATTCTGGGCCAGAATGGACCAAGGCGCAATGGTAATGAGAGGATGCTCCGCATTACCCTAAGCTCCAGCATTACTGGAGCCTCACCATCTGATTTTTTAGTGTCATATCTAGGACATTCATTGGGGCGGGGTTTTTACCTCTCTGCAGAGGTACAATCGGTGTATTCTAGTGCCCCAGCCAACTGAGCAACCGAAAACCTTGACCGTAGCAGCAATAACGATTCTCTATAGAAACACCAAAGTGAAAGTACGTTCACTGGATGGAGACACAGAATATTTCGACATTGTTGCAGGAGTACTATAGTTTCTTCCATGCAACGGTCGTGTCGATACTGCTGTATGGATGCACCACTTTGACGCAAACAAAACTGCTGGAGTAGAAGCTAGACGGCAATTACACAAGAATATTGCGAGCAATATTGAATAAGTCCTGGCGGCAATACCCCACAAGGCACCAACTATACGGCCACCTGCCTCCCATCACGAAAACTATCCAAGTTAGACGGACCAGACATGCAGGTCACTGCTGGAGAAGCAGGGACGTCCTATGGACCCCTACATATGGCCGAGCAAAAGCAGGACGACCAGCTCGAATATACATACAGCAGCTACGTGAGGATACGGGATGTAGCCCTGAAGACCTGCCAGAGGCGATGAACGATAGGGAGAAGTGGCGAGAGAAGGCACGAAATGATGATGATGATACATGTATTAAAGAAATCGTCTAATTATCTCATGCTCAATTGAATTTTCTTTATTGTTCTACAAATCAGGGAGGAAACCATTTGAATCTTCATTCATTTCTTCAACAAGATGAATTTTTACGAGTGTCCCATTCTTACGGAATTGTTTTAAATTTAGAGGCGCTCTGAGCGTAACGGTTATAATCGAAGGAAATGGACACTGTAACCAGAGTTCAAATCCTGGACGAGGTTATTGGTATTTTACATAATGTTAATACAGTTGGGAAAGGTATAAATCCAACTATTGTTCCCTACTACCCTCCTAGTTATGGGTAGACAGTTGGGCAGAATGGGCTCTTTAATCTTGTTATGGCAACCAGTCTATAGAGGAGAAAAACGGGATTCGAACCAATTGTTGACCTGGAGAGGGATGGGTTCTGCCAGGCTCTTTCCGCCTAAGACACGATACACGAGTAGCACCCCATCTCCACAAACCGGGTTAAAGAATTCTTAAAAAGCTTAGTTATACTTTCACATATCTTCTCTTCATAAAAAATTATTTGTAGCAGTATGGCATCCTGTAGGTTACACTGACGGCTTGGTTGGTTGGATTTTATGCCATATCAACCCTTCTACGTTATTTCATGCTAAATCCCCTTTATACACATACTTAATATATAATTTGTAAACACATTTTATTGACAACATTTTTAAACGAGTCTGAGCTCATTTTTTTCTGCACAGAGTTAAATGGTTTCAAGTATTTCTATCAAATACGAATTATTCTATTTACTATTATTCATTTGTGGGTAATTTCATTTTTAAATGAATTAAAACTAATTTGTTTGCACACTAGTATTGCTATTGTTAAATGTTTCAATTATTTCCATCTAATAATAATAATTCAGTTCAATATTACTTATTCATTTGCAAACAGTTAAAAGGTTTCAAGTATTGCTATGTATCACTAACAATCCAATTAGACGGTTTTTTACTTACACACCGTCAATAGTCAAAGAGTTCGATTTTTAACAATTCAATTGAACCTAAGTCGTTTGTTTGCACACAGTTGAAATTTAAAAGAGTTCTGTTTGACCTATAGACCCTATCAAGTGCTACCACACCGAATCAGAGTGAACCTTGGACCAATGACAAACAGGGATACTCCATATTCCTCAAAGTTCAAGGCCTGGAGTCTTACTATCAGATGGTTTAATTTCATACCGCGGACATTAGTTGGGAAGGTTTAACCACGCTGTTGAAATGCAGTTGGTGTATTCTGCAACCCCAGCTCAACTGGGTTGATTGACGTCTTGATTAATTGATTGATTTTAAAGGCATGTCAACCTGCCAAGTTATTTATCATTAGAAGTCAGGATTTCGCGTTCATTGTACATTTGTATCGACATTTTTTGTGGTATTATTCCCTTTTCTTTTTTAATACACGGTCAAATCGAATGCGAATAATTTTCAAGCAGAGCTTTTTGACCCACAGATGGGACCCTAAAATATATTACCGCTCCGGTTTTCTTTGAATTTTTTTTAATATCAACCATTGTACGTTATTTAAGGCCAAATCAATTTTTATACATACAAACAGTTCTATTTCAAACAATTCAGTTCAGCAGAAGTACAGTTTAATTCTATT
>OY757931.1:28491132-28513632 GCA_963585895.1 Sepioteuthis lessoniana
CGACCAATGGTGCAACGTTTTTTGTTTTGTTTTTTGCGTTTCTTTTTTCTTTGGGAGGCCTTTCCTCGGTTCTTTGGTATGAACTTTTTACTTTCTGATTGTATGGATTTAATTAGGAAGGAAAATCAAATTCCCAGACAGAGCATCTCAAGCTGTTTACAATAGACCACAAAATCACGTTGATAAATTCAGACAAGACGAGGCGTGCATAGTATTGCAGTTTTTGTCGAAGGAAAGGGAATCAGTGACCCGAGATCGAATCCTGGTCGAGGTTGTTTGCGTTTCACTTCGCACTAATGCCATTGGTAAAGGCATCATTCCATCTGTTCACCACTCCCTCCTAGCAATGGGTAAATAGCAGGACTGACTGGGTTCTTTAATCTTAGTGAGTCCACTAGTCTAGAAAAAAAAGTGAATTCAATCTAGATTTCATCATCATCATCATGTCGTGCTGGTAGCACGGATATCCCTGACCCTCTCTCGACACTTTTCCCCTATCGCTGATCGCCTCAGGCAGGTCTTCCGGACAACATCCCGCATCTTCACAAAGCTGCTGAATGTATGTTCGTGCTGGTCGTCCTGCTTTTGCACGGCCATGTGTGGGGGTCCACAACAGTACATCACTTATGAGTTCGTCCCTGCTTCTCCAGCAGTGTCCTGCATGTCTGGTTCGTCTAACTTGAATAGTTTTCGTGATAGGAGGCAGGTGGCCGTACAGTTGGTGTCTTGTGGGGTGTGCTACCAGGACTTATTCAATTGCTCGCAGCATTCTTGTGTAATTGTCGTCTAGCTTCTTCTTCAGCCGTTTTGTTAGAGTCCATGTAGTGCATCCATATAGCAGTATCGATGCGACCGCTGCCTGGAAGAAACTGCGTTTCATTTTATCGGTTAGGTCTGATTTCCATATAATCGATAGCCTATTGATAGCTGTCCATGCTTTCGTTAACCTCGTGTCGATGTTCTTTTCGGTTGATGCGACGCTGCTTCTTAGGTAAGTGAATTTGTCTACTAGTTTAAGAGGGGTTCCGTCTATAGTAGAGATGTCACCCGTTTGATTATAGCACATCAAACGGGTGACATCTCCACTATAGACGGAACCTCTCTTAAACTCCGCTAAAAATTGGCTTTGTGTCACATCCTGCCTGTGGCCATGGGGTTGCGTTAATACATACAAGTTGCTTGGGTTATATTAATCTATACTACGGAAAGAAATTAGGTGATAAAAACCTCCAAATACATCTAACACATTGAAAATAAAGGGGAATTACTCTTAAATTTTTTCACAGAATTTTTCCTTATGTATTTGAAATTTAAAAAAAAATTCTTTGTCTGGACGCCTAATAAAAAAATTAAACAAAACCAAAAACTTAAATATAAATTTTATCGTAGCGATTCTATTAGGAAAAATTCTCAACTGTATTTTCTTTGATTTTATAAGAATATTGTACAAATGCACCAAGGAAAAAACTCAAAGCAAAGAAGACCCAGAAAATTAACAAAGGCCATGAAAATAAATTTAGTGGGATGTTTTTATATTCATTATGGTGTTTCAGTGTATGGGCTTCATCTGATAATGACTATTAAAAATAATTAGTTTTCCAAAAAGTCATGGTAACGTAATTAGGAACCCTGATCCTTATGAAACTTGAAGAAGGGAAAATAAAAAGCCATAATTCATTTGCTGACATTATAGGTGTCAACAAATAAATTCTTCATAAGACTAGCTTGTTTTTCCTCCATCGGATAAAATCTCGGATGATATGGAAACCAATTTGATGGAGCACTAATATGTTTATTATGATGTTCCGTCAAGAATGGTCTTCGTTAAATAAGGATTTGGAAATTTTTTGTATTTCAGGAAGAATATTGGAACGTCAAAAATGGCTTTGAAGATGTCATAGGAACGTAGTTAATTCATAGTTTAAATGACGATCATAAGGACAATTTTTGACTTTTTTAATGTTTCATAAGGATCGGGGTTCCTAATTACGTTACCATGAAAATTTTTTTTTTGTAAAATGACATATCAACCCTTGTGGGTTATTCAATGCCAAATCCTGTTCATTCACATATATCATATATGATTTGTTATCGCAGAGTTTCTAAGTAACATTTTAAACAAGCCAGAGCTCATTTGTTTGCACACAGTTAAATGATTTCAAGTATTGTTATGTAACACTAACAACAGCAATCATTAGTTTTCACCCATTTAAACGATTAAAAATTTCTATTTGATCCTTAGATAAGATCCAAACAGGTACTACGGGTCGGCATTTTTTTTTTTTTACAGCCCCAATCGACTGGGTTGATAATTAAATGGTTTCAGGTTATGCTATTTAATACAGCTAATTCTATTTAATATAAATCATTTGTTTGCACACAGTTAATTGATTTCAACAACTACAATTTAAGATTTGTAATTCTATTAAGTATTCCCATTACGAATAAATTACAGACAGCTGAATGGTTTCGAATAACTAATAATAATTCCTCGTAAAAAAATTAAACAGTTCTATTCGACCAATAGATGGGACCTTGACAGGTACTACTACTAAAGGTCAGTGGACCGGGGAGTAATGGTAATGAAGGTGTACCCCACATTCCCTAAAATCCAAGATTGGAGTCTCAACATCAGATATAGTTTAATGCCATACAGAGGCCATTGCATAAAATAAAATTAAAAAATAAATAAAACTAAAAAAGATGCAACGAAGCATTAAAAATATAGTTAATATAGCAATCTTCGGCATCAACCTTTGGAGTTCTGAAGTCTGTAGTGTAAATTAACCCTCTGACGTCCAAACGCGATCAGTAAACCTGTAACGTTAAACAAATAAAATAATTTAATCTTTTCTAAAAGAACGTTAACTTTTTTTTTCGACAGCTATCGAAAAAAAATGTCCGGTTTTCTGAGCTGATCGGTTTCCAGAATATGGAGTAAAAGATTGGACACGTTTATAAGCGAATACAAAATTACGTGATATTGTTGCGCATGTTGTGCTGTTGTTTTGTATTGTACTTAAAAATTCCATTGTGCTGATAACAGGTTTTTGTGCTTTCATAAAGTAACGTTGTTCATTGTTTTAAGAAAAAAAAGCCGCTAAATAATCCGTGCATTTTATCAGCGAATTCATATTAAACTTGAAACTTGATACGAAAGGGAAAAAAAGGCGTTATTGTTCTTCACTTTGTTCTGCTGTGACCTAAGTATAAGGTATGCTTCACAGTGACAGTGGTCAAAATTAAGTTGTCATATTGAATTTAGAACATTTATTTAAAATATAAACAAGACAATAGCACTTACGTTAGGGTGAGTCAAAAGTTTTGTAATAATTCAAGCTATTTCTTGCCCAGTCGGCTGGGGCTGTAGAATACACCGACTGCACCTCTGCAGAGGGGTAAGTCTCCCCACCAATGAGTGTCCTGATATGACACTAAACAATCTGATGGTGAGGTTGCAGTGATGCTGGGGCTTTGGGGAATGCGGAGCACACCTTCATTGCCATTGCTCCCAGGTCCACGCTGGCCCGGCGCGGTAGCACCTGATTGGACCCTATCTATGGGTTAAATAGAACTAACGGCATACTTATACTAAACTGAATTGCTTGAAATAGAAATGTTTTTGATAATTAAACTTTACTTGCATTTAAACTGCGTGCTTATGCTAAACTGAATTATTTGAAATAGAACCGTTTTTTAACATTGAAAGTGCACTTACTGATGTTTAATATAGAAATGTTTTGACATTTAACTGTGTGTAAAGAAAATCTGTACTAATACTAAACTGAATTAGCCGAATTAGAACTGCTTGACTGAACTGAATAGCATGAAATAGAAATGTTTTTCACAATTAAACTGTACTTACATTTAAACTGCGTACTTATCCTAAACTGAATTCTTTGAAATACAACTATTTTTATAAAAATGGATTTGGCGTTAAATAACCTACAGGGGTTGATATGCCATAGAACCCAACCAACCAACCATCTAGCTTGAATTTCATCATCTGTTCCCTTGGCACGGGATAGGTGGCGACCGAGGGAACAAGTTTAGCTAATAATGTACGATAGTCCAGGTTAAAAGCGTTGTGAATGTAAACTGAAGCTGAGTTATATTAGACCTTATTTTACCAATGCTGGTGTTCTTGGGGAAGAAGAAAGTAGAAATTTAATTCAAGAAAACAAATTGTAGTTTACCGAAATTCTTCTCCTTCCCCAATGATACTTGCCTCAGAAAAATAAGGTCTAAAATAGTTCGACTTCTCGTTACAGCAATCGTCTTTTTAACATGAACTACGAATGTCTGTACTTACCTGTTGAATTATTTCTAGCAAGGTCTCATCTTCCACGTTAGATGGTCTACCTGTCCTTTATTTGTCTTCGAGGATAGTGTCACCTTCCTTGGTTTGGTTTCTTTGTTTAATAGCATATTAACCTTTGTGGATTATTTAATGCTAAAGCCATCCTTTTAGAACAGCGGTCGTACGATTCAACTCATAACTGGAGAAAGTTCGATAATTTTCCGAAGGATACGAGTCCAAAAATGAACAGACAAGCACTTTCTTACAGTTCAGTTCTAACGTTTATTAATCGTGTTAATAATTCGTACCGATTATCTATGAGTCTCCAAGCCGTTTTTTAATTGAGGACGAGAAAAGCCTCTTCATCTACTTTCAAACTGGTTGGTTGGGTTTTATGACATATCAACCATTGTAGGTTATTTAATTTCAAATCTTGTTTATACATATGAATATATAAGATTTGGTTGGCTTGGGTTTTATGGCATATCAACCATTGTAGGTTATTTAATGCCGAATCCTTTTTATACATATATATTAAAGATAAATTATTTGGTTTGGTTATGTTGGGTTTTATGGCATTAAATAACCCGGCCGGTTCTTCAACATTCACCACTATAAATAAAACACCTTTGCATTTCTGGAAGGTTTCTGGTTGGCACTCTAGTCGATAGGTCGCTCTCTGGTCAGCCGCGTTCGTGGTGGTGGGGGGGATGTGGTTTGTCGACTGATGATTTCCTCCGGCCTCAGGGTGCCACCCCTCCAGGCTTTTACCTCCATCGGAGGTTGAGTTTATTGCCTGGCGCCTGAGGTGCCCCTAATAATGGGAATGCCGAAGGGGCCGTAGGTATTTTTAGAAAATGCCGGGCGCGTGTGGGCTCCGGCCCTGTGCCCGGACCCACTTAAAAAAGGCCTTGTGCCGCACTTGCCCATTCGATGAGGCAGGCAACAAATACCCACCTTTGCATTTTATCTGTTAAGTTATGTGCTTCATTGTCGGTCCTCACAAATAACGAACTCGTGAAGAGCTGGTCACTTGATTTGTGATACAAGAGAGCGGACAAATACCTTGTCAGAGTTTAGTTCTCATGTTTATTGATAGTGCTCATAATTCGGGCAAGTCATCTACATAAATTCCAAAGCCATCTTTTATAAAGAAGAGGAAACTCATTATTTTCCAGTGAAAATAATCATTAAAACCAAAGTTACATGTCCGCTCGGAAATACACAAGAAATCAAACTCCTAAAATTCCAAACGCAAACTTTCTCATTGCCCGTTTCATTAAAAAATAACATTAAATCTGTTTATTTATCAAACCAGCCGACTGATGATTGGGGAAGAGTCCGTTGCATAATTCTATTTTATAAAATGTTTGTGTTGTCTGCAAATATTTGTCTCTTATTAGTAGGAATACAATGACGTCGAAATCTGGGTTGATTTGAATCAGCTCGGATGGTGTTGTTATTTGATAAGTATCAAGTTAGTTGAAGCAAATTTTTTTTTTGTTGTTGTTGCATCATAAAGATATGCTAATAGATTTTCTTTTTAATTATAAACATTGGTGATAAAATCTAATACGAAAGAAAGCAAAGATCCATTTATTACTTTAGTTGTATTTAATAAAGCGTTTGGTGGTTCGGTATTATTGGTAACTATGCACTTGTAAAACAAGTTTGCAAAGGTTTTAATTTCATTTGTTTTTAAAAAATGATAAATATGAAAATTTAATACGTTAGATTTCCTAAACACATTATACATATCTGTTTTTCAAATCTAACGTATTAGATGTGTATATATATACACATGCATTTTCGCTCAAAAGCAAGGACCTTTTCTTTTTAATCATCTTTTTCGTTTTTTCTCAAGTTTTCTTGTTAGCTTCCTTTGTTTTGAGGTCCAGTTGATAGAGGAAGTACCCGAAATTCTCCATCAATCGTCCTCAGGGGGATTATATTTTTGTAAGTCTTGTTTTTGTTTAATTTAGGTGCGAAAGTTATTCAGTTGGTTTCTTTGTTTTAATGGCATATGAACCTTCGTGGATTATTTAGAGCTAAAACAATCCTTGTAGAAGGATCGTAGTGATATTATTTTATCCACTGCTGGTGGATAAGGAGGTTTCATAACTCTCTCAAGGGTGTTAGTTCGAAGGTTAACGTAATAGTATGACTGGAATTCGAAACGGCTTACTACAACTTTTGAGTCCAGTACCTTAACCACAATGCCACAGGGACGACTCCTTTGGTTGCCAGGGCTTAGTAATGATTCAGATCAGAACTTAGAACACTTTCTCTATCAACTGGACCCCGACATAAAGTAACAAAAATCTAGATAAAGACAAAAATATCAAAAAAAAAAAAAAAAAAAAGCACTGGTCTTTTACCAAACTCGTCTTGATATATATATATCATCATATCGCGCTGGCAGCACGGATATCTCTGACCCTCTCTCGCCACTTCTCCCTATCGTTCATCGCCCCAGGTAGGTCATCAGGACAACATCCCGTATCCTCACATAGCTGCTGAATGTATGTTCGTGCTGGTCTTCCTGCTTTTGCACGGCCATGTGTGGGGGACCATAAGAGTACATCTCTTATGAGTTCGTCCCTGCTTCTCCAGCAGTGTCCTGCATGTGTGGTTCGTCCAACCCGAATAGTTTTCGTGATAGGGGGCAGGTGGCCGTACAGTTGGTGTCTTATGGGGTGTTGCAGCCAGAACTTGTTCAAGATTGCTCGCAGCATTCTTGTGTAATTGCCGTCTAGCTTCTTCTCCAGCCGTTTTGTTAGCGTCCATGTAGTGCAGCCATATAGCAGTATCGATGTGACCGCTGCCTGGAAGAAACTGCGTTTCATTTTATCGGTTAGGTCTGATTTCCATATAATCGATAGCCTATTGATAGCTGTCCATGCTTATAAATAAAAAGATAGGAATTTTTCTTCTATGTTACTTTCTGAGTGCTCTCACTTTTGGTCATCGTCTGAAAAAAATATTTTTTATTTTTTATATAAACTGTTTTATAAAACAGTTTATATAAAAAAATAAATAGTTTATATAAAGAAGTGACCTGTAAAAAAAAAGTTACGACAAATGATCAGGTAAAGTAATATATTCATTTCTAGTATCTAAGTGTTTTCAACTAAACTTTATACAATCTCTGCTTTTGTAGAAACCTGGCACTGAGCTTTCCATTTGAAAGATATCTTAAATATGAGTAATAATTGAGACTATCTAGACATAGCTTTGCTCAGATCAGCTAGAATACTTTGAAGGATCCTGGAGATTTGCTATCTTTCAGAATTCAGTGAAAAACTCGTATAGAATAGAATAATTATAATAAAAATAAACACATGAACAAGCCACCTGGCAGTCCCCGCCAAAATGAAATACAAAAAAAATGTAGTTTACGGAGCTGTTCCTCTCCTTAGGAGAGTACAATCATTGTAATAGAAAAATAGGCAACGAAAAACAAATATATAGAATTCATATAATTATTACCTTCCCTCAGGCTAGGTCTTAGGTAAAGATCAGGTTGTAAGAAACCATAAATAAAACTGAAAATTAAGTAGTAGTAACAGCAATAATAATAAAACTGAAAAACTATGGAACATAAAAGTAATGTTGATACCAATTGTAATTGGCGCGTTCAGTAGTCACTAAAGGATTGGTAGAGGGACTAAAGAACTTGGAAATAAGAGGATGAGTTGAGACCAGTATTGTTGAGATCGGCCAAAACACTGAGAAGAGTCCTGGAGATTCGAAGAGACTTGCTGTCACTCAAATTCCAGTGGAAGACTTTGGTGCATTCGGTACAGTCATCAAAGGAATGATAAAAGTACTGGAGAATTTGGAAAAAAGAGGAAGAGTGGACACCATCCAAACTACAGTAGTGTTGAGATCGGCCAGAATACTAAGAAGAGTCCTGAAGGCTTGAGGAGACTTGCTGTCACTCAGTCTCCAGAAGAAAACCATCAGCTAACGCAGCTGTGAAAAACTCTCTAATAAGTAAAATGATAATAAATGTTCTCACGTTCTACATAAATTATTAGTCTACCCCCATCCCTTTATAATTGTATACCCATTTCTGGTTATAAATTTATTTAAATTCTAATGACTCTGGATCTCAAGCGAAGCAGGTCAATTTGATTTTTTAAACCATATATTTTTTCTTCATTCCATTAAATTTCATTCTAAACTTGGCTATGTGTGTGTGATTTTCTCGATACTTATGAACTTTAAAACCTTTTTAATTATTAACTTTATGGGTAATATAGGTGTAGGGGAAGGCGCTACTTCTTTCCTTGGACTGATCCACTTTACCCTCGATACGTACCTTATATTGCTGAGTGTTAAGCAAGGAGGTATCAAGTACCATTTTAAAAGTCTTTGGTATGATGCGACCTGGAATTGAACCCAAACCTTCGGGACCATTGACGAACACTCTTCCCACTGGGCCAATGAGCATATATATATATAAGCAAGTAAAGTTGGCGACTGTAGTCAAGAGCGACCAGAAGGTTCCCTTTTCATAGCTACTACGCCGAGGTGTACGGAAGAGCGCTACCCCTTTCCCTGGATTGCTCCACTTTACCCTCGATACGTACCTTATATTGCTGCGTTTTTAGCAAGGAGGTATCAAGTACCATTTTTAAAGTCTTAGGTATGATGCGACCTGGGATTGAACCCAAGCCTCCCGGACCATTGGCAAACACTCTACCCACTGGACCAATATGGCAAATACCAAAATAGACAAGGACAATCAAAAAATACAAAATGACAGTCATTATTTTGTAGTTAAGAATATTCTTATATTGTAAAATACAAAATGACAGTCATTATTTTGTAGTTAAGAATATTCTTATATTGTAAAATGCGGAGACATTTTTGTAATCAAACCCTTTGAAAGTCACCCACCTAAAAGAATCTTATGAAACATAGCTTTTTCGATATTCAGTGTAGTACCTGAAACCACGTATTTTTATTTTAATTATAATAATTTTATGGATTCCGTTACATTATAAAAAATGATATACCGCAATTATTCTTGTATAACATGCACTTTTATATGAGAGATATATAACATACACTTTTATATGAGAGATATATATGAGAGATATATAACATGCACTTTTATATGAGAGATATATGATCATGGATACCAAATATTCTCTCAGGAACGAAATAGTTATCAAGAAAATTAATTCCACTACTTTATTCTGAATGGAGGACTGGTATGTGTGTTACGATTTTCACAAATTAACTATCGATTGTTTAAACAGTGTTATTGACCAAACATTCGTTGGGTATGGAAGGCAGGACTAACACATTTTCAGTTGTGTAAATCAAATGACTATACTTAGACCTTCGTCATTATTCATTGAAACAGTTATACGATTGTCCCCCAATCTTGTTATTCTACTAACCTTTCGATAGTTTTAGCCACTTTTAAGATGGAGACTATTTGTATTTACAAAAAAATAGATTGGAACATTTTTCCACGCATTAAAACAAACCTATTAAAAATCAGCTAATGAATAAAAAGAAAAAAAAAAAATCACACTTGCGGATTTTTCTCAGAATTTTTCTTAACAATGAGAATCGATTAAAGTGATCTTTCTGAATAAATAAGTTTGTGTTTTGGTTGTTATAGTTTTTTGTTTGTTGTTCTTTACAATAAGTGTCAATTTTTCGACAAGTGCGTGATCAGCATTACCAAAGTTTTGAGAGTAGTTGTTTGTTGTTTAATGCCAAATCCATCCTTCTAGAAGAACAATAGTGGGAGGATAAAGGGGTTCATACCTTTTCCAAAGCTATCTGTCCGAAAGTGAACGTAATAACGCGACTGGAGTTCGAACTCACTCACTACGATCCCGTAGTCCAGCGCTTTAACCATTACACAACGAGGACACCCCCCTATGTAAAGAGCTTTATCAGCCTATAGATATGTTTGTCTCGTGTTAATATGTTTTAAAGATTTAAAGTTGCGACTATTTTTATTTACATTAAACAACAAATCAGTACAAACATTTTCAACACCATATACAAGCTCCTCAAAAAAAATCTACAGAAAATCAACTTCTTAATAACATAAAAATTATAATATGAAATATTTTTCTCGAATGTTTCTTCTTTGTCATTACATCAATACTTTTTTGAGTCATTAATGTCTCAAACTACATAAACAGCTTTATTAGATAACAGATTTTTAAAAATTCGTTTATATATATATATATATATATATATATATATATATATATATATATATATATATGTATGTGTGTGTGTGTGTGTGTTACTAGATTTAAGTTGATTGGTTGGTTGGGTTTTATGGCATATCAACCTTTGTAGGTCATTCAACGCCAAATTCTGTCTATATATATATATATATATATATATATACATACATACATACATACTACAAGATTTAAGGTTGTGAGTATCTGTATTTACACTTGAAAATAAAAACTCGATTACATCTTCGGCACAAAATCCACTGGCATTTTCTTAATCTACAAAAAAATCAACTGATTTATAATCACACTGTTCTGTATTATTCTCGTATTTTCCTTCTTTTTGACAATAAACATTCTACGATTGACCCGTTATTTTTTTAATGGAATTCTTTCGCAGTGAGGGACAATTTTTCGGCAAATGAAGGATCATTACTAAGAGAATTTATGAGCGAACTAAGATGTCAAACAATACAGAGAGATTCACCAGCCTACAGATAAGAAAAAAAAAAAAAAACTGTTACAAGATTTAAGCGAAATTTCCTAACACTCAAAAAATAAAATAGAATAAAAAATTTTGAATTTCTCAGTTAAGATGTCAAACTATATAAAGAACTTTATCAGCCTAAAAAAAAAAAAATTCGAGATATGTTACAAGATTTAAATGAAACCTGGTCGAAAGTTTAAAAAAGAAAGAAAAATCTGCGCGCGGTAGATGTCATACAATATAAAGAACTTCATCAGCCAATAAATTCAAGAAATAAAATGGAAGATATTACAAGATTTGAGTATAACTTGGTCTAAACTTTAATACAAAAAGATTTCCGATAAAGTTGAGGGTGAAAACAGACATTGAGAAACTAAATCATTTTAAAATTATTATTACCACAAATTGTAATGAAATTTCATTGGCTTAGAGACAAATAGCAATTCATTACTTTCGGAAATAATTTTTGTGAAATTTCCTTTGGTTGTAGTGAAAATTCCTTACCAAAGAACTAATAATAAAAAAAAAAAAAGGATATCAAATAATTTTTTTTGGATTTATAAAAAATGTTGTTTTCAGAAAATGATGACTTCTCTAAGACAACTATAATCAAGGAAAATAATCACTTCCTATGTCTGTCTATGTATCTACCAACCCCTCTGCACGGGCCGGATGTGACACAGGGTTAATTTTTAAGCGGAGTTTAACAGGTTTAAATTCATAATTTTCCTTCTAACCAAGGCTAAAGAATTCAATCTGACCTACTATTTACCCGTAACTGAAGGAAGATTAATTGGATTCATAATGGGTACTACTGCTATCTAAAATTAAATTAGCTTTGTCTAGGATTTGAACTTGTGTCACCATGTCCATTACAACATGGCTACCTTCCTACGTGTGTCTAAGCCATGAAAGTTTCATGAGAATTTGTGGCAATGATAAAAAAATGGTTCAATTTCTTCAGTGTTTCTTTTTTTTTTTTTTTTTTTTTTTTTTCTTTCTAATTTCTTTTCCTTCAATACTTTAAGTATTCGGCTCCAATTCGCTGTCGAAATTTACAAAAAAAAAAAAAAAAAAAAAAAAAAAGAAAAAAAATTAGTGAATGGTTCAAACTAGTCTAAAACAACCAAATGCAGGGTGATCTCTTGTTTCCGGATATGGGTATCAGTTAGTTTTAATCTGAAATTCAACACTTACCTGACTCTTTGGAAGACTTATATGTACGCTCGTAAAGACCATTTTCAGATACATCTGAAACAAAAGAGAAGTGGTTAAAAGGAAGCATGCCATGCAGTTAAAACGAGGGGCCGGTTAGACATTCTGTCAGCAGGCAGCAGTGGGTGGGGAGGATTAGTGGAATCAACTCAGCCACGATCACGACAATTTCATGCAATAGAATTTCAAAAATAAGAGAGATAGAGTCAACAGAACACGGAGGGGGGATATTACAGGCAACCAATGTTAGACAGCACAAACCGAAATCACCCTGCAAATATTAACCACTTGGGAGCAGCTGACGAGATATATCGACAGAATTTTTGTCTGTTGGTTCCTCAGGTAATGAATTGAATAGAATAGTGATCCGAGACAACTCGTATACTGAAGGTGAAAGTAGAGAAAGCAGTGACTGTTCAGGACCTGCTGACGAGATATATCGACAGAAATCGTTTTATCTTGTTTCTTCTTAGTCTACTATAAATGAGATCTATTAGCGAACTGAGTTCAAATTCTAAACGAAGCTATTTGCCTTTCACTTTACGCTAATGCCCTTGAGGAAGGCATTAATCCATCTCTTCTCCCTCCGCTATAGGTAAGTAGGAGGATAGACGGTGTTCTTTGGCCTCGGTAAAGCAACTGGTCTTCGATCTAACATGAATAATTCTATTCAACATTAATCCTTTTTTGCACACAGTAGAGTGGTTACAAATATTGCTATTTAATACTAATAATTCTATTCAACATTACTCATTCGTTTGCAAGTATTGCTATGTATCACTAACAATTCTATTAGACACTCATTTGTTTACACACAGTTAAATGGTCAAACAGTTCTATCTAACACATCTGTAGGACCCTATCAGGTGTATTCTCTCCGGGTCAGAGTGGACCTGGAAGCTATAAGAATAGAGGGATACGCAACCTTTCCCAAATCACGAGGATTGGAACTGTCTCATCAGATGGTTTAAAGCCATATATCAGGACACTCCTTGGGGGGAAGTCTTACCCCTTTGCAGAGATGCAGTCGATGTATTCAGCTGCCCCAGCCGATTGGGCTGGGCAATGAAGGGGTACTCTACAGTCTCCAGATTTCCAGAATTAGACTTTCATCCATGAATGCAGTTTAGTATTATACCTCATTTTTTATTAAGTGGATGGGGTTTTTATTTCTCTGCAGGGGTACCTTCAGACCCTTAGTTTTCAAGAAGCGATTCAGTATTATGAAAAACTGATTTATTTTGAATTCAACCACAGCGTCCACATATGTGAAATAATTTTAGAAACCGTCTTTCTGATAATATCTAACGTCTCATCGGCCGAATGATACGAACTGCATTGGTGAACAATGATCAAAACAACTCGATTAAGATTAAGTCAGGAAAAGCAGTGATTATTCTTGAACGGCTGACGTGATATCTCGCGAGTTTTAGGGGTGGGGTGGGGTAACTGCAGCTGACGAGATATTTTCACAGATATGATCCACGTAAAAATATCCCGGTCCCCAGTGGTTAAATAAGAAACTTTGTCAGAGCAAGCAGGAAGGAATGAAATAAACATGGACTCTCCAAGACAATCATTTTATTTTTGCATACAAATTAATGATAAAAAGGAAGATATGTTTTAAAAAAATATTTCTGGAATTTAACGTTCATCAAACCTCTTTAAATTATAATAAAATAGATAAAAAGACCTTTAGTAATTTACTCCCACTTTATATGATTTTTGGCATCTTCTGTTGTGTAATGGTCTACGAGCTAGATTAGCATACTGTTTGTGAGGAACAAACTAAGATAAGGTCAGTAAATGATCACTCTATCTAGTTTCGTATTGCCGTATGGCTGATGGTTAGGTTTTATGGCATTTCAACCATTAATGGTTATTTAATGCCCAATCATGTTCTAACATATTAAATATATATTTGTAAACACATTTAGTAGATACAAAAAGTTAAATGATCAAACAGTTCTATTTCTAAGAATTCAATTTTGCGTAAGTCAATAAAGTTAAATGGTTCCAAGTATTGCTATGTATCACTAACAATTCAAGTCATTTGTTTACACATAGTTAAATGACCAAACAGTTCTATTTCTAAGAATTCGATTTAACATAAGTCATTTGTTTGCACTCAGTTTAAATGTCAAACAGTTTTATTTTACCCATAGATAGCACCCTATCAGGTGTTACCACTCCGGGTCAGAGTGTCCCTGGAAGCGATGGCAATAAAAGGGTACTCCACATTCTTCAAAGCTCTAGCATTACTGGAGCCTCAATATCAGATTGTCTTATGTTATTGTTGCGTTGATACGAGAGGAAATAGAGATATATTCTCAGGAAAAAGTATATACAACAGAGAGACTATTAGTAGACAAAAACATAGGATTAGTGAATACGGAATAAAGATATAGTCCAACGATAGTATTGGCTTCCGTTATTACGGTAGCAAGTAAGGTGATCTAGTGCGATCTCCAGTCTCCAACACTCTAATACCTGCGGTATTTGTTCCACACCCCACCGAACGTGAAAGTGTGGCACAAGGCCTTTTTTTGGTGGGTCCGGGCGCATGGCCGTAGCCCACACGTGCCCGGCATTTCCCAAAAATGCCTACGGCCCCGTCAGCATTCCCCTTATTAGGGGCGCCTCAGGCGCCGGGAGATCGACCCCCCCGAAGGGGGTAATAGCCTGGGGAAGGCCCCCTGAGGTCATAGGAAAAATCCAGCTACCGAGACACACCCGGCCAGATCCGTGCCGCAGCCAGCACGGCCGGCCGAAGTGCGACCCGACAACTGAATCAGCAAAATGCTGCTCCTGTAAGAATCTGCTCTTCACCTTCCAGTCTTCCCTGGTATTAGTAGCTACTGCTATATATGGCAGAGGGACTAGTTCATTGTATGGAAAAAGGTGGGTGATACCCAACCGTTATATACCAGGACGTTCGTTGGAGCGGGTGTCTTACACTTCGGCAGAGATGCAGTAGGTGTATTTATACAGCCACCCCCACCAACCACGCTTTACATTGATGAGTCTCGAAGAAAGATACCGAGGATAAAGACGAGGTGTAGAGATGAAAACGACTTCACAGAAAAGGAAATAAGTTAGAAACGTGGGCCAAGAGAAAATAACACAATGTTTTTTTAGTATTTTAATTTCCCTCTAGACCGGTCTCAAATTAGGAAGATATGAAGTTGTATTTTCTTTTTAGTCGATGAAAGAAAGATTCTCATGTTCTATGAATTTTAGATCACTTCTAAAATAAATTGGAGACGGTCTTGCTAGATCCAAAATTTATGCCCTTTCAGCCGGTCACAAGCAACTGGTCTTTATAGAACGCTCTACCTCTCTTGTGACCGTTTATCGGACTTATCGTGAGAGTTTCTCGGGGTTTACCCATTTGTTTGTTTCGGTTTCTTTTTTTAGTGGCATATCAACCTTCGTGGGTTACTTAATGCCAAAGCCATCTTCGGAGAACAGCAGCAGTTATATCATTTAACCTGTAACTAAAAGGCTCACAACCTTCCTAACAGTCTTCGTCTGAAAGTGAAAAAAAATAGACTGGATATCGAACTCACTTCGAGGCCGCTGTCTAGCACTTTTGTTGTATACTGAGCTGTCAATCAGGTTTCTCTTAATGGGACGCACCTGTGTAAATAAGTGGAAGTAGTCACGTGAGTTATCGGATGTCGTGGGCGTTAAGAAATGATATATGCACCTACCGCGTGAGAGTTGGAGTCAGCAAAAGTCAAACCCGGCTTGCAATCACTGAGAGCGCCTGCTCGAGCGGCGGCCCATGGTGGCCTCGGGTTAAGTACCCCCAGGCCGAGAAGCAGAAGTTCTAAGTGGGGTCTTGAAGATAACGGCGTTGTATGGTCAAAAGAAGAAGCACTTATGGGTCAACATAGCAGTCTGTCTTTGTCTCCCTGGCTCTGTCAGTCCCTCTTTCACACACCCCGGAAGATTTGACTCCAAGAAGAATAAAGAGAATTTTATCAATATAAAACTTTAGCCATTACGCCACTGGGACTCATACTGATACTCATAGATAGATTGATAGTTGTTCCAACCCCTCCCCTCGTTATGGAGGGGGGGAATATTGGGGTTCACATACCATTCCTTTAGGTATTAGCGAACGTAATAGCATAACTCAGGTTCGAACTCGTTTATCACGGTGGCGCTGTCCAGCATTTTAGCCTCTATTCCACTGGGACGCATACTTTTGTTGTTGCGTCATACTGACAATCACAAGATTCACTGATGGTGGTGACAACTACATGACATCTTATTCGTTGAAAATATTTGGAATTTTTATCTAACTACAAAACGTATTCATTAAAATTGAAAGTTAAATCTTGGTAAGAGTCGATATTTATCTAGGTTTACCCAAGTTTGGCACAAGGTCAGGAGAGAAGAAAACCTAAGAATCGATATGCAGGTTTAATGGTCCGATAGCTAAACTCGCTAATCACGTGACGTACTCTTGGTTTCGATCTGAGATGCTGAATTGGGCCTACTTTTGAAAGCCGAAAAGCTACTTAATTTCAAGTTTCACGATTGTCAACTTTTGGAACTACTTTTAAAATAAAACTTGGCTTACTTGAATCTATTGATGATAAGGAAATCAATTATTTATCAATTTATTATGTAAATGATGGAAAATCAATATAGATGGGTTATCTATATCGATCACAAGTATATTCACCTTCACGCATGAGCAAAGAAGTCTACAAGACTTTAATCAAACTACCAAAGTACAAATCATAATTTAAAAGGTTTTTAATGGTCTGGTATACAAAAGATGCATAGTTATGGCATATCAACCCTTCATGGGTATTTAATGCACAATCCTGTTATATATAAACGCATGCAGGGGATTTTTTAAATCATAGTTTGTAGCGAATACTTTTGAACGAGCTCATTTGTTTGTACACTATCAAATGGTTTCAAGTATTTTTATCTAACACTAATAATTCTATTTAATATTTTGCACTCAGTGAAATGGCTTCAAGTATTGCTATTCATTGTTTGCAAACTGTTCAATGGTTTTAAGTACTGCTAGCTAAGCGTAATTCGTGGCACATTGAACACGACACTACAAAATAGTACTCATTACATAATACCCTAAGCTTACTTGCTTGCACACAGGGATGTCTAATAATACTACAAAGTCAACAACTAAAGGAAATTTCAAATATATTAGTTTCTCACAAACGTTAATATCTCTTAGAAACTTCAGGCACACGTACATACAAATAATAATAAAGACATTTTTACATGCAAAAGTGGTGAATGGAGGCGTATATCTCATTTCATTGTTTCTTTCTATTTACCGTATTTGATGACATATGAGGCGCTTTTTTTTTTTTTTTTTTTTACTAAAAATATCTTTTAAAATTCCCCTTTGTCTTATATGCCATATGTAGATTTAAAATTCCCGATACTAAGCCGAAATTAGTTACCTAGCAACTCATTTTAGCTTAGACTTTAGAGTAACTTTATATACCTATTGTCATTATTTAAAAGGCTATTATGCAGATTAAAAGTGTTATCGTTGATAATATCCATTATATTAATTTCATCACGTTTGATATTAATACTTTATTTTTTTCTTGATTTGCCCGGTTGAAATTGGGGTGCGTCTTATACACTCGTGTGTCTTACATGCCGTCAAATACGGTGGTTTTCTGTATGTAATTGTTCTTATATTTATAGTTGGGAAGGGAGTACAATTTCTCTAAGAAATATTTCTCTACAAAACCTAATCTCTGACATTTGCACACAGAATTGACAACTTCTACAAATAATAACAACTCTAAAAGGCGCGACACCAAATGTGACTACAACTGCTTCAAAAAGGTGATGTGATGGTTAGCGAGCTAGACGAGCAAACCTTCACGAGCAAATTTGATCCTCATTGGATGCCCGATTCATGTGGCCTTGTGCCACCTCTAAGCAAAAGCTTTGTAAATTACTACTACTGCTTCTAAATGCCTACTCCACCTCTGAAGAAAGGCAAGACCCACCCCAATGAGTATTCAGGGTATGAAACTAAACTGCAATTCATAGTAAGGCTCCAGTCCAGAAGCTTGGGGCGAATACAGAGTGCGCGTTCATTGCCATTACTCTCGGGTCTATGCTGACCCGGAGGCATACTACCAATTAGGGTCTCATCTATAGATCAAATAGAACTGTTCAATCATTTACCAAGGATCATTATTGTTGGTCCCTTGAAACCATACCGCTGTATGCGTGTTGTTTGTATTAGATAGGAATACTTGATAAATCGAATTACTAATGTTGAATATTAATTCTTGAAACCATTTAACCATGTTCAAACAAATAAGCTGTAACAACTAGTGCAAAAATTTACCTTCATAGATTTTGCTATATATATATATATATATATATATATATATATATATATATATTTGTAAGCAAATAATTCGTTGGCTATATATGTTGTATGTGTTACCTACCAAGTATTCGCTTACAACTTACACATTGTTGTGATTGGAGTTATCAATAACATTAGATATTCTCTTGTACCAAGGGAATAGACCTACTGTTAACCTTCCAAATTTTCGATGAGACAAAACGCGTGGTAATGAATTAATTTAAAACAAGGGTAATTCCGGGAGGAGGACCAAAGCAATAACAATAAACTCCAAAACCTGACACACGGCTAACTATAATCTGTATTTATGCATTTAGTTGAACGAGTCCAACTTCTTTTTGGGGAAAATACCCTCCTTTACAACACACACACACACATATATATATATATATATATATATATACACACACATACATGTGTCTGTGTAATTTGACATTAAATAACCCACAATGGTTGATATACCCTAAAACACTGATCAACCAAATTAATTGCTCTTATACTCTGAAACGTATATCAAAATATCCTTCTTTACAACACACACACATATATATATATATATACACACACACACACACAAGTATGTATGTGTGTGTGATTTGACATTAAATAAACCACAATGGCTGATATACCCTAAAATACTGATCAACCAAATAAATTTCTCTTATACTCTGAAACGTTTATCAATCGATGATTCCTACAAATTGATTTTATGCAGAAGAACAGCAAGTGTCGGTTACGTGGGGACAGAGATGAAACGGTAACTCGCATAAGCGAAAGCAGCAAACAGGACCAAAAGGAATCCAAGACTAGAAAGGTGACTCCCTGGGAATTGTACAAGAGATTCAACTTTGACCAGACAGACAAAGGGTATAGGAACAAACTAGAATCTGTCCTTATAAATAAGGTCCATAAAATTCTTAGAGACTTAAATACAAACGGATCTTCCAATCCAGTCCGTTCGAATGGATCTAGTAAAGTTGGCGACCGTAGTCGAGGGAGACCAGAAGGCTCCTTTTTCAATAGCTACTACGCCGAGGTGTAGGAGACGGCACTACTCCTGTCCATGGATTGCTTCACTTTACCCTTGATACGTACCTTATATTGCTAAGTGTTAAGCAAGGATGTATCAAGTACCATTTTTAAAGTCTTTGATATGACGCGACCTGGGATAGAACCCAGGTCTCCTGGACCATTGGCGAACACACAACCCGCTAGGCCAATGGATCTAGTGTCTATTAACCAAAAGAAAAGAACGTGTCATCAGATAGATTTTGCTGTTTCAGCGGACTGCAGAGAGAATTTAGAAAATAAAAAAGCGAAAAGACAGATAAGTACTAGGATCTTGCTGGAGAGCTGAATAAGCTAGAGAACATTGTGAAGATTATACCAATTGTAGTTGGTGCGTTTGGAACGGTTGTTAGTGGTCTGGAAAAGAGATCATCCAGACCACAGCGCTGTTAAGATCAGCTAGAATACTAAGAAGAGTCATGTGGAGACTTATTATCACTCAAACCTCCATGAAAAAAAAAAAAAACACCATTTAAAACTGGTATGAAAACTCACATATTATTGTGTGTTCACATGTTGTACATGAATTGACGTTCTCTTTCTTGTATGTTTTAATCGCTCGCCATGATTGAGCAGGGTGTGGCACAAGGTCAATTTTTAAGCGAGTTTTAAATACAAAATTTTCCTTCTAAACTGGTTGCTATACCAAACTTAAAGAATCCAGTCTGCCTTACTATTTACTCATAGCTGGAGTGAGAATAAACAGATGCATACCTTTTCCAAGAGTATTACCGCTATGTGAAATGCAAACAGCCACGTCCAGGTTTTGAACTCTGATCACTGTGTTTATTTTCATATATTCTTTTCCTATATTGTTGGCCCATTTCTGGTCATAGTTTCTTTTATAGCTTATGCGTTTTTTTGACCATTAAAAAACGTCTTCGTTAAAAATGTTGGTAATTTGGTCATAATTTGACCTTGTTGGTTGATTTTATGGCATGTTAACCTTTGCTGGGCTATTTAATGCTGAAATCCTTCATTTTTATTCTTTTGTTTTCAGCGCTACCTAATAATAATCCTTAGTAAACTATAATAGTTTCACGTAACTATTCTGGATACAAAGAATGTGCACACAGTTATATGGTTTCAAGTATTCCGATCTAATAAGAATAATTTTCAAACAAATTTATATGACCGATAAATAGAATCCTAGTATGTGCTACCGATCCGAGTCAGGGTAAACCCGAGAGTAATGGCCAGAAAGGGGTACTCTACACTCACCAAAGCTTCGGAACTGGAATCCCACTACCAGATACAGTTTTGTATCGTAACAGACACCTATTTTTTTTTAGGGGTGATGCACTGCGCGTATTCGAAACCCCCACTCAACTGAAAGGGTGCTATACTGCAGGAATTGACACTTTTTCTGTGTCGCCAACGTATCTTCAGGGATCTCCTTTGGTGAATTATTCCTGATAACGAGATAGCACTCTTTAAGCGGGTAAGTATGAACATTTGAGGATTCTAATCTTTTTTTTATATGGATCAAGAGGGCAGCAAGTGATATGCTATCATGCAAGATGTATGTTAGTTTAATAACCAAGCAGAATCTTTCAATGCATTTTTTGAAAATATCTTTTCGTTATGAGATACCAAGTTTCGTACAAGAAAAGAAACATGCCCAGGGAACCATATGTAAAAGAGGCGATTTTTCAGAACATGCTGGTAAAACAAGGGAGTCAGCGTTTACATAGATAAATCAATAACCGTGTGTATGTGTGCAAAAGTTCTCGACGTATATATTCTTTATGGCGAATAATATCCAATTCAAAGAATTTTTATTTTTTTATTTATAAAACATTCGGGAAAAAAACGCCTGTAGGTATGTTTACAATTGATCATTTGATCTTCCATGTACGTGCAAAAGCTTCCGGCGGAAAATTATCTCCTCCACACTTTCAAAATAAGGTGTTTAAAAAATCGAACGCCTTGTCCCCCCCCCACAACAAATAAATAGTCCTTGCTATGTAGTATACACGATATTTTAATTTACCCAATGGAAGTAGCTGTTGTTTTTACCGACATGTTTTGAAACATCGCCAGAAATAATAGTTCACACTTTTAGTAAGATAAATTAAGGAAAATTACCATATTTGAAATACAAGATACTGTACACATTTAATATTAAAGTTCCTGTGTCTGTCTAGTTGTTCATTGTTTGTCAAGGTTCTGCGTAAAGATGTGTCGACAAAACAACCGCACTTCCCACCTCAAACTAGCTTTTTGATGATCCTACTATAGAACTTGACTAAAGTAGAGATTCTTCTTAATGGGTTAAGCAAATTTGCATTTTGAAATATCTTCAAAAAAGAAAAAGTAAAAAGAAAGAAAATTCATAGAAAATAAAAGATTACAAATGAAGATTATATATATATATATATGTTTTATTATATTCTCACAGTTTTAAAATGGGAATTATTTTGTTGATATTTTTACTATTAATCTCAGCTATGATAGGGCTGTTATAAAATTTGATCTTCAGGAGAATCGGCAACGTTCGCCTTATTGAAAAAAACAAATGATCCTCCTAAAAATAAGATAAATTCTACCACTGGTAAAAATTATGGAATTATGATGTTCATTTTTTTTTTTTTTTTTTTTAACAGTAAATAAGCTAATGACAGATAAGACGGAAAATATTTTATTCCATAGCAGAACATTCTGGCTTCATAAAATATATATAAAACAAATTATATTTAAATATTTGAATAAATGATTTTTTTCAATAGCTAAATAGACCTAAGCAAAATTCCATGTCTGTTAATCCCATTTTTCCCAAGGAATGTATTTTTACGTAAAAAAGTGAGTTACATATTTAACG